>VXAB01008230.1:742376-809870 GCA_013399175.1 Odontophorus gujanensis | reverse complement strand
TGTTTATTTGTTTGTTTTGAAAAGGAACACTCATAGTTGCATTAAGGAAAAGGCTTTGGATTTTTTTGTCTCTGTTTTTAGAACTGCTCTACAAATTGATAACCCCTTTTCTCCCAATCCCAGAAAAAAAATAAAATAAAATAAAATAAATGTAGAAGGTAGAGGTCCTCACTAGAGATATAGGAGTAAAATCTATCATTTCCTTTCCAAGTATGAGCAGATGGTATTTTCTGAACATACAAATCAGAATTATTGCGCACTTTATAAGAAAGTGCAACTACTCTATGAATAAATTTAACACAAAATTCACTGTTCTCCTGAGACTTCAGGAATCAGTAAAAATTAACCTGTGCACTCCAAAAAAAAAATTAAAAAAAAAAAANTTTCCATCCAAAAAAAAAAATAAAAAAAAAAAAGCTTTTATAGGTTTCTGAAGTGGAGAACAGGTTAGAACATGGAGCACTGATATGATTCTTGGGGAAAAAAAATAAAATAAAATATTTTATCCTGCTGCTTGGAATGATAATATTTCTACCTTTCTGAAAGTATTTTTTAGGAAGAGATTTTAATGGGAGGAGTGAAAATACAAATGTGATTTTATATTCTCTCAAGAAAAATGTTGGCTGCATTGTCACGAGGTTGTTATTCCCAAACTCAAGCAATCAAAAGTCTCAGGAAGCCCCAAAATCTTGGGGTAAATTGAAAATGTCCTGAGACTTTTGAAGGAAAAAATAATTTCTTATTTTTACACCTTTATTTTGCTGTTGGCTCTTCAGCTATTCATTTTTTTTCCCTATCACTTCTATCAGTAAAAGTGAAGGATTTTTTATATGTCAGCTGTGATTCACTCATAGCAGGACATTCTAAGAAGATGGATTTGATTAAAACCAGAACACTTTCTGCAGAGTTGTCACTGTTCAATCATTGCCAGCAGGTAGAGGGAGGTGATTCTTCCCATTTCCTCAGCTCTGGTGAGACCATACCTGGAGTGCTAGGTCCAGTTCTGGGCTCCCAGTACGAGAGATACGGACATAGTGGAGAGAATAGTGAAGAAACTGAAGCACCTATCCTATGAGGAGAGGCTGAGCTAGCTGGGGCTGTTCAGGATGGAGATGGATCAGGGGGATCTCATCACCACGTACAAATACCTGAGGGGAGGGTGCAAAGGGGACACAGCCAGACTCTTTGCAGTGGTTCCCAGTGGCAGGACAAGAGGCAACAGGTACAAACTGGAACACTGTTTCCCTCTGAATACTGGGAGTCACTTATTTACTGTGTGGGTGATGGAACAGTAGCATGTTTCCCAGAGGGGTTGGGGACTCTCTCTACTCTACTTGTAGATCTCCAAAACTCACATGGTCACAGTCCTGAGAACTCTGTTTAGAGTATTGAGCAGAGGTTGGGCCAGGTGGACCCAGAGGTCTCTGCCCACCCCAGCCACCCTCCAAGTTCATAACCTCTCTCTATCTTTAAGATTTATTCAGTGACATGCTAGCAGTACACAGGAGTTTCTTCCTTAGGCATCTTTATTTCAGACAATGCTTGTGCTCAGCATCTTCACAGCCCCTACAGACTGTGGGAAATAGAGGCAGCTCCCTGCCTTCCTGCTGTGTCATAGACCAGCCCTGAAGAGCAGCAACCAAAACCAAGCCTGTTGAGCAGCACAGATGTAGGCCCAAAGCCCTGGGCCTCCTCCTTCTCAGGCACTCTGTGATACATATTTGTGATCCCATATTATTTTCTAAAGATTGCATAAAATCCTGCCTCTAAAAAACCTGTCACTCTCGAAGAGTTTTACTGATTAAGTGGGTGGAAGGTGGAGTGGGAGAGAGGAGAGGCATGTATATTCATTTTACTCTCAAACCGTAAAGCATCCCAGTATGAGAATGATTACAGACTGCTGGATATTTTAGCTTAATGATAGAGGCTAAAATTGTATAATTATCTTTTGGGGCATTCTAGAGAATGCACTCATATACTGAAAAATACTAACTTTTGTGGATACACATGTGGGTGTATGCGGGGTCTATTAGTTACTGCCCCAAGCTCAGCTGAATATCTCTCAGAGAGAGTCTGATTTAGGGAACAAAACCTTTTCCAGCTCCGGGTTTATGTTACTGATGACATATCTGATCTCATGGTCACACATAAAAAGAAAAGACTAAAATAATAAGGGCTCTGGTTTGTTCTTAGTCTAAGAGGACAACTGAGGTTTACTCAAGATTTCTATTAGTGGTGGGAAGTTGAATCTTGCCCTTTAATCTGGGGTACACTACATTATCTGTGCTCTGAAATGTGAGAATAATGAGAAAAATACTATAATCCATGTGTTTCCTGGGTCAATGGTCCTCTCATAAAAAGCCCATTGCTTTTCTATGGACATACCTCTCATTATGATCAGCAGGCTACAATAGGATATGACTTCTGAGTGCCATTCATCTACCTTTTATAATAGAGTAATTCTGCTGGAGTCAACAAAAGTGCCCCAAGAGAATCTACGAATAAAAATGAGCCAAGTGAAAATAGGACCTGTCTGAAAGCTCTGCAGTACAGACATGTCTGTAACCTCTACCCTACAGACTTTTCCAAGAATTATATGACAAGTGTAGCAATTATGGTATGTTGAGAAGAAGTGGCAAGCAAAGATCCATTTTAAAGAGGAAATGTGAATGATAGATACAGAAATTCCTGTTGAAGCACAGGCTGTTTGCACACAGACAGTGGAGCCTATGCAGGTGTGACTGGCCACAGAGGATATGGCTCAGAGTGCTTGGGAAACAGCACTCTGAGCCATAAAAAAGATTCTGCTCTCCGCTTTCCTACTATTCCTTTCTTCCACACTCCAGCTTCAACAGCAGTTGAAACTCCTCTAATTATGGCAGAAAATTCAGGAAAAAAAGAGAAAATGACTATCCTGCTCCCAGTTAGGTCAGTTAAATCTGCTTGCTGATGACCTGCAGGAATGTTGGAGGTGGTATAGATGAAGGGAATAGGGAGGGATGAGTGGGAGCGTCCTTTTCATCGGCCATAAATCATGAGGTTAGCTCAAACATTTTTGCCTACTCTATTGTTACTATAAATCATGCAACTGCAACCCTGGCTGCACTGATACCAAAGCACCATCATAAAATACTTATATCCACAGTAACTTGTGGGTGAGGTTACCTATTACCTACCAATAGATAGACTCATCCTCTCAAATTCAGCACTGTGCTTCCAGGAAAATATTTTCTTCAAGAATCTCAATCAGAGAGCAGTTAACTTGTTGTTGTAGCTAACTGGAAAGTCCCTGGTAAGTTTGGTTTTCCCTCCCTGCAGAAGAACTGCCAGTTCATCAAAAGCAAAATTCTTCTCTGTGACAGTTTAATTGCAACAAATCTGCTGAGAAACAACCACGGGGCATGAAAAACTGCCTGAAGATTTTGCCTTGCTTCCTACCAGCTCACCCTCCCAGCTGGACATTAAGGAACTCCACACTTCAAACCTGGCTCAGCTTGACAGTTTTTGTACCTGGGACACTGATATGGAATGGAGAGCACAGGCTCTGTCTGATCTATACAACTCAAGCTGCAAAACCTCCTGGTCCACAGTTCCTGGCTGTGACAGGCTTTCATTGTGCACAGGCATTAGGTCTGATGAGTTGTTTAGTGCTTTGCAGTTCAGCAGTGGAATTAGCAAGGAACAGGGAGCTTTGAGCTCTGAAACTGGCAATGTCCACACTCCTTATTTAGCAGCTGATGCAAACAACTTCCTGTTGTACCTCTCAGCAAAAGTTAGATTCCAACTGGAGTGGGATCATTCTGAATTGTGATCCACTCAATCTCCTCAAGAATTTGAAAACCTTTGACCTCACATTCTACATTTAAAATAAAAATAGCATACAAATCACTATAGAAATTGTGACATCTCATTTCTATTAGTATGCTGTTTCACTAAGTAATACAAAATATAAGCTCCCAGAACAACTCTTGCGTAGAAGTCTCAAACATGTCAGTGATTGCTTTCAGGAGTATTACAATCCCACCGTAATAATACCAATAATGATAATCATCTGTTTAAAGAAGACGTACAATTTATTTCAGACCCCACAGCTATTTTCCTAACAACTGACTCACTGTGTGTCCTGCAATGATATTATTTTGCATTCACAGTTTTGTCACAGCACAACGCTATTGAAATTGCAAAGTCTTTCTAGTGAAGTATAACCTTGTTTTATTTTATCATATTTTCTTTTTATTTGGTGTCACTGTGCTGTTAACACAAATATAGTGTTATTACAGCTTAAGTAAGGCTCCTCTTCACAAGTTCAGTTAACAATAGAAGATTCATCTAGAGAGTGTTTTATTGTAATTATTGAAAAGCTATCTTTACATGAAAATCAAGAGGACGAGTAATGAATGTGCATGACCTGGGCATTTCCCACAGGGTTACCTTGCTTGAAATATGTTATGGTGTCATATGAATTATGCAGAAATATGTTTGTTCTATAATGGTAGTTCTGCTTGCAATTCTTTAATGTACTTGGAGAAAATATCTGCACCCACAGATAATATGATCAGCCTACAGAGACAGGAAAACAGCTTAAAAAAGAAAGATGCTGTTATTTCTATTCTGTCCCATGCCATTATCTATTAAAAAAAAAAAAAAATGGATCCAGAAACAACATGAGAATTCCAGCCTAGCCAGTATCAATGCATGCATGAGGTTGATTGTCCCAGATATTCTCAGAGACAGCTGCCATGAATACCAATCATGTACTGACAACCCAAGTTAAGTCTCTGACAGTAAATACTTCAGTATAACATGAAATGAGACATAATGAAGCATTTGAGAAGGTTGTGTTTGAACATAGTACTGATGGTAAAATTTTGCAAAAGAAGTAAACTACAAATCAGATTCAACACACAGAAATGTTATCAGAATTACAAAAAAAAAAAAAAAAAAGAAAGAAAGGGAGAGAGAAAGAGAAAGAAGTTTCAGAATCTCCTTATCCTGTGTCTGTATACAATTTTAAATTTGCTGTCACTTTCTCCTATAAAGAAAATGTCCCCATCCTTCAGACTTTACATCTCGGGCCAGAGCAACAGATTATTCATTCTGATACCTTAATTCTTCTTCTTCACATCTCTGTCAAAGCTTTGGCCTTCATTGCCGCATCTACTTCATCATTTAAGAAGCAGGCCACATACTGGCTTGTAGTGACTTACTGCTCTCTGCTGAGTGGGAGATTTCTGCACTGTGCTCCATTGTCTGTACTTCAAGCATACTGAGTCTATTGCACTAAAGATAATGCCGAAAGACAGTTGATTCAATTGACTGTGTGAATTCATTGGAAAGGTTGAAGATTAATCTGAGGTGCAAGCAGCATTCTGTGTAGCTAAGAACTGGACATGTGAGATGGCTAAGATCCAGCTGCAACACCATGAAAGCATGAGTGACTAGAGCTGGTTCATTGACCATGAGGACTAGACAGGTTCTGCTACCTAGGTAGAGATTATGGATAACACTACAAATGTCACTATATAGCAGATTAGTACCACTTGAGTCATCTAAGAATATACCCAAGCTATTGACTGAAGAGGCTAGTTTATGGCTGTGCACATTCAACTTCAGTAAGTGCTGCTGCTATTATTTGTAACGAACTCAACAAAGTCATCTCTTTTGTTCACTAGTACCTCCCTTACATGAGCCAACATGCAGAGAGCTCTTTAAAAATAAATTTAATATCTGACCTGAGCCCTCTTGATAGTACTTTGTTGTAAGTTACAACTTAACTGTAACAGTTGAAGAAACATCTGTACCCTGATAGTGCTTCAGTCTGTTCTATATTACCATTTCACCAAAAGTCTGCCTATGGATTTGAGAAGCAACAAAAATAGCTGACATCTATGATAACACTGACTGTTACGGATAGACCTAGCAATGGACAGAACCATTGTCTTGGCAAAATCCAGTGGTACCTTGTCCACCAAAAAGGCCAGTACCAATGAATAAAAATGGGCTAACACTGGTGACAAGATACCAAAGGAGTTTAGATCTTTTCCTACAGGAAGTCCTATACCACTTGGAGCTATCTCAAACTGTCTTTCAGGAAAGAAAAAGAAAAGATTTACAGAAAGAATATTTATTTACTGAAAAATAAGTTTATTTTGTAAAAACTTCAGTGTTCCTGTGAATTTTTTTTTCAGAAAGGATTCCTAAGTTCAGGGTAGATTTTTAGGTCAGAACCAGTGGAGGAGGTAGAGCTAAAAGCCAGTGGCTGAGTGCCAGTGCAGATGAGGAAATAGAATGTGCACCTATGATATTTTATGGTCTTTTATGACCAAGATTCCAACTCACTTTTCCTAATGAATTTTTAATGTCTATACAAAATAGAACACAGGAAAAAAAGACTTCATAATGTCATTAGCTGAGTATTTTCCTGAATTAATCCAGTTTCACATTCTTATTCTGAATGGGATGAAAACAGAGACTTGATTCTTCCGGTTCCGGTTCTTGGGATTTGGAGTAAATTCTAGTTCTCAGAATATTTTCTCAAGGATGACCAAAGCAATTGTTTAATAAATTGTTTAATATTAATAAATATTAATTTTTTAATAAGCATCACTGCTTTCTCATGGATAAGCTGGAACTGCACTGACAACATCTACAAACATAATGTTGTTAATTGAAAATTAACATTATCCCGAGTGCTTTAATCGGTGTAGGTCCCAAAAGTGAATTATGAAGGCTCTGAGAAGCAGGGAATAATGACAAATTTTAATTTCTTAGTGTAAAACCTTCTTCTTAATCCCTGTAAATGTTAGATAATGACTATGTGAGACAGCATTAATACTATTCTTATTTAAGAGAAGATAGAGTACTTCTTTGTTCTTTCCTATCACAGAAACTGTACTCCTGTAAGAGAAGGACTGGTGTTACCACACATATCCAAATGTTCGAGGAGATAGAGTTTATGAATAGTGTCTGGCTGTGGTCAGGTTCTTAAGCTAAATCTGTTTAGCTTGACCTAAATCCTCAGTCATGAATCATTAGCTCACACACAGAAGCCTGCAGAGGACAAAGAATGAAAGTTTATTCAATGTTTGAGGTGAAGGCTGAGGGACAACAACTGCATCTCTGTCTCCAGGCAAGCAAAAATCAAGTCTCTGTTGTTACCAAGGGTTGGAGATACATGGTTCACATCGCAGTACCTTAGGGTGTCCATTCCAGATCCTCAGCATGATGCTCTGAGGACTATCTAATCTGTTATGCTGACAATCCCTCTTTGCTCTGTGGGGACTTGCTCACAGGCAAAAGATTTATGTTCTCACCTTCTCTTCATCAGCTAGAGTTCATCATCCTGCCATTTATTTAATCCTCATTAGTACTACCTTTTTCTAACCTCGGAAATATAAATTTGGTAAGGCTGCAGGAATGTGTTACATTCTAGACAAGCTAAAATCTTGGACAAATCTTATCAGCTGTTAAAAACATTACGTCCTCCTTATGCTGCTTGTTATGCTCCATACACAAAATTCCTTCAGACCTTGGCCCACAAACTGGGAGTGAAGATATTCTCATTGACACCAGAGTCAACCTGTTTCCTCTTACTGCCATGACAGTTGCCAAGACGAGTATATTTCTCTCCCCTTTGACACCTTTAGGCAGTATCTTCATAAACTATGGAAGTAAAATGTGTCTCAATCCTTGGAAAAGGTCTAAAAGAGAAAATCATGTTGTATTTTTTGTGGCTTATCTTCATTTATCACCCAAAAGAAAAGTTGATTCCATGACAAGTTATTGCAGTATGAGATACATACATAATCTGTGTAGGACTCTTTTTGAGAAGATCCCTCCCTTCATTCTTCAGCTCCAGAAAGCACTAGGAGGTGGTAAAAACCATCTGACTTTCTTGTCTACAAACCAAGCAAGAACACGAGTATGTTGCTTTCCTCTGGTTGGTTCCTCTGACAGGAGGAGCTGCCACAGATCTCTTGATCTTTCCATTTCAGTTCTCAGATCTGCTGACTTTTCAGCATTAAACATGGTTCACTTGAGCCATAAACCTTTGTTTTTGTGGAAAGGCAAATGTTCCCAGTGATGCTGAAGTTTAGTGTCTTGTCAGAATAATGAAAAGAGAAAAGCAATGAGAGATAAATTAGGCAAATTGGTTAGATATGTTAGTCTGAGAAAGACAATGAAAATCTCAAGTGTGTTGCTCCTCAGACTAATAAATTCTCAAATCTACTCTCTTTAAATGCATATTATGAATTAATTTTTTCCTTTCTTAAAGAGACTGTCCTTTGAAAGTCTGCCACTCAGTACATATTCCAGAAAAAATGTAACTTAAAATTCATAAGATCCCTACATACCATAAATACTAATTTTGTGTGATATAAAATGTCCTGAGAATGTATTTACATAAAGTCCATTTCTGCCTTTTGGCACCTCTACGTAGTTTACATTAACAGCAATGTAAGCCCTGCACATCCATTCCAGACCTTAATATAGCCCTAGGTAGTATCACATCATTTCATTGTAAATTATTTCTGTCTTTTAAGGCACAGAGCAAATTGAAGATAAATTATTAATAATAATACTTAGATCTTATCTTCAAAGCATTTTACTAACATTAATTAATTCCTGCACTCCTCTGAGGTAGGTAGCTGCATTATTACTTATATTCCTTACAAAAGAGAAAATTAAGACAAAGACAGAATGAGATTTGCTGCTGGATAAAAGATGCTGATTTCCAGGTGCCGCTGAAGGAGCATCTGAGAACAGCTAAAATGCTTCCTGACCCCAGCTATCTGCTATCATTTAATACAGAAGTTATTGTTTCTGCAGCAAACTATGCAGCAGGGTGCAAGGTGAGGTCCTGCCCTAACTGTCTCTTCTGCAAGTATGGCACCTTTATTAAAAACTTTATTGAAACTTGTATTTGGGGAGAGAAGAAAGGATGTTAAGCAAAGTTTCCTAAGCCTTGCTCTGGAACTGGTTATCTCCAACAATGGAAAGGAGAAGTCAGCTGAGAAGACAGCACTGTCCTAAACCATCACAGCAAGCTCTATTGCAATTTACTTATTTGCTTCCTCCATTTCAAATCTGGAAGTATAATTCAGTCCAAAATAAGAAAAATAAATTGGACTTTCAAAGAAAATTTGTGGAGTATTTTAATTATGGAATTATACTGTGGAATTTTTGAACCTTTCAATGTTTCTTGTCTGAGATTGAAAAATTGTTCTGAATTTTGCATAGATTTTCTTCTTGTTTTACATTTCTAGCACCACATAAAAACTGTTCCTACTGCCACTGGTATATCAGAGATTGAGAACAAAAAGCCACTGAAATATCTTGTTACTTGCCTGTTTATTTTCATTACTAAGGGCAGCTACACTGAAGTAATTAGAATATCTTATCTCTCTCTTTTTTGAATCAGTTTATCTCCTGCTTTTATTGATATTCACCTTAATGCTTTATTGTGCTAAAATTGAAATAAGAGCTTGTCATTATTGATGTCATGAAAGAATGCACACAAAATTGGAACAGAAATATGACAAAAGCACAGAAGAGTTGTACAGATAGAATTTTCATGCTTTAAACTGAAATTTGAAAATGGGATCGTAAATTCTTTTTGTTTTAAAAACGCTTTCTCCTACAGGAGTTCCATAGAACTTGACATCATTTCCCTAGAATGAAAAAAAAGGGAAATGAAAAGAGGAAAAAAGGGGGAAAAAAGAAGAAAAAATGAAAGGAGGGAGGGGGGCCAGGGAAAAAGGGAAGGGGAAGAGGGAAGGGAAAAGGGAAAAGGGAGAAGGGAAAAAGGAAAAGGGAAAAGGGAAAGGAACTTAATAATAATAAAAAAAACATCTTCTGCTGAAAATCATCTGACTAAGGATATCTGCCAGGATTCTGTTCACACCTCCGCAACAAGCTTTGTTCTCCTTTGAAATTACATGGCCCTGTATCACCTCCTCTCATAATGAAGCCTCTATTAAGCAGCCTCAGGAAAGGAAATCTACACAGCAGTGGCCTCAGAGAATTGTAATATGCTTGTGACTCAGAGCTAATCTACTGATGCGACCAGATTTATCCCCTAAAATTCATATATTGGCAGGTGCACTACAGTTGGTGTGTTCAGCAGTCAGGAGTGTTGCTGTGCTCCTGGCCTTCTGTGGTTCAGCCCACTTACATCTATAGTATGAGTTGGAGGTACCTCATTTTGTCCTTTGGGAAAGAAAAAATAAAAAAGGAAAACACCTTGGACAACTTCAGTGGCTCAGCTAAATACCTAAAGTTGATGATGCAGATTTTCATTATTAACTGCAACTGAAGCTGTTCAACTCCTGGCTGTGACCACAGGTGAAAATTGGAAAATCTTCCCTGAACTAATAATAAATGTGTCCCACTTGTGTAAAGGGCTCAGAAAAATGTTCCAGAGAGTCTAATTGCTGATAGATATCTGCTAATTAGTTATGTTTCTGAGGGTCAGCAAACTCAGCCAAAATCACTGGCAAGGTTCCCACTAGAACAGCAATAATTAGGGATCTAGGGAGTAGCTTTTTCAGGTATTATTGCTTTACACAGTGTGATCTGTTAGTTTTTCCAACTCTAATTAGGGAGAGCACTGAGTACATGCCTAAATCCATCCCTGTTCAAGTCAGGCTTCAGCCCATGCCCCAGAACTGAAGGGCTATCTGTTTGGAGGGAGAGACAATTTGCAAAGCCACTTTGAGATGACCGTCACCTCAGGGTCCATGGTCTCGAAAGCATCCCAGGGGTTGAGGCTGATCATTTTCATCAGAAGAAACCCAGAGATCTGGCATCAGGCTAGGGTAGCCTCTTCTCATCTATCTTCATCCCCCAAACAGTCAGGTACAAAATAAATAGAACTGTGCTTACCCCTTTAGTAGTTGCTCCAGCCCCTATTTCACTGGAGTGCAGACTGTAAGCTATGAAGACAGTACAGCCCTGATGTTATTTTAAGTATTTGCTCTTCTTCCCTTTTCCCTTCCCTTCCCTTCCCTTCTCTTTCTTTTGTTTGTTTGTTCATTTTATGCACTAGGAGACCTTGTCAAACTTTTTATTCTCTAATTTTAAGGGGAGAGCATGTGACTGTCACATACAGACTCAGACCCTATAAATACCACTGGGAAAGAGTCAGGAAGAAAAAGAAAGCCACAAAGTTTAGTTTGTTGACACTCTCGAGCACACTTTGAAGAGTATTTTTATACGACAGGATTTAGGACTGTTTAAAACCAACAGCTACAAACTGTCAAAAATCAGGAGTAAATTTTCAGTTTTCCCATGTGCCCTGACCATGCCTCTGTTACAGCACTGAGAGTATAGCCATCTAACCAAGGCACTTTCTATCTTTGTCTAGATGTATGATTCAGAAACTAAATGAACATCGTTTTGGTGTGATCGTCTTTCACCAGCTCTAAAGTTTAGTTTCATTATGTCCATTTTGCTACTGTGTACAGCAGATCACACCATCATTTACCACCTGTCTGAGATTTTTTAAGACAGGGAATATATTGTGTTTGCTTGGTGATTGCACGAATGGGATGATTAAATGCCACTTCTAATACTGAGACTGGATTGTTTAGCTCGGGGCTTCTCATAATAGCACCAGCTGAAATGAAAATCAAACTTGGTAATGTGTACACCTGAATTTATTTTTGTTTGCCTAACAGCTTTAAGACTGTGTACAAAATCCATACCAAATCATATTTACTTCCCTGCAGTTGCTGAGCCTCTGAGGAGTGTGACAGATCCCAGCCAGACAACCCAAAAGCCTGACTATATGTCCACCTACCTACTTCAAGATTTTTACAGGGAGGAATAAAGAATGAAAGACATCCATCTATATTGAAGTTGAGGCTATGTAAAAAGCTTTACGAATCTGTGTAGCCATCTCTCAGACTCACTTCAAATTTAGTAGCACCCAAGGTATTAAAAGACCGATTGGTACTTTGAGTCTCAAACAAGCCAGAAAAAGATAAATTGCTGAGATGTGAATCTGTATAATTTCCATTTGATGCTCAGCATGTGGGCTGCTCTTGCATGGTAATGCAAAGAGAAATAGCAGTCAAATGAAAGAGAAAAAGAAGTAGAGGCACAGAGTGTAGGGAAAGGAAAATGTCATCCCCAGTCACACTTCAGCTTTATGTTTTGGGGTTCTATATCCACATGAGAATAAGTTTGCCTGAAAAAGGCCATATTCTTGATAAGCTCCATCTCTGTAACAGCTGCCAAAAAGAGTCATGCACTGTTGGCTCTCCCACATTGTAAGCAATGTTCAGGACTCACACTTGTTCCTCGTTCATCTCAGTCCAGGCTTGAGCACACTGCCTTTGGCAAAGGCAGCCAAAGCCTCTCAGATCAGCCATCTTCCAGCAAACTGGGGTCTGCATGGGGAAGGAGAGGGAATAGAGGTGAAAAGACCAGGCTGCTGAGCTGCTTATCTGCAGCTGAGATCAGATTGAGTAAAATGGCAGGGTATGTGAAGCCAAAGTCCCAGGCTCAAGCCTAGGATGAAAAGACAGCGTAAATATAACCATTCAGAGCTGCTGAGCATCTGGTTTGCTTGGGGAATGCCAACAGCACTGCTCTGCACAGTGCACAGAATCTCTGAGTGTAAGTGTTGGAAACATTTCAGGGGTATTAGCACAGAGCTGTGCTCACGCTGAAAAAGCTGGGAAAATTAGGTCAAGTAGAGATCCTGGTGGAATGAGTGAACTGCTTCTGGCATCAAAGCCAATACAGGCGCTTCTTAACTATGTTATAATGTGGTGCAACACAGAAGTTTTAATTTTTGTCAGTTCATCTGAGATTCAGCCTCACAATTGCTACTCACCAAACCTCAGCAGATCAGGTAAGCAAAGAATGAGACCCCTTGAAACTGTCATTGGAACAGTTCTTTTCTAGTCATCCTATTTCCAGTCATCCTATAGTCTACAGTGCTGACATCATGGAGTGTTCTAAAACATTCCTATAATTGATCATGACTAGAGAGCCATTCAGTAGTCAACAGTTAGCTTCATTAAAATATGTCACAGAATCATAGAAATTTCCAGGCAGCACTAACTGTTTTCACAAAAGATTGAATTTAATGTTTTTTATCAGGGGCATTCAAGAAAAGATAAAAAAGTTGATTATTCCCACTAGTCCCACTTTAAGGGAGGAAATGAGACACAGATTGATAATGTGACTTGGCATAGGTTACCCTGCAGACCAGAGATGGAGTTGGAAGTAAATCTGTGATCTCCTGAGTTCCAATCAGATCTGTCAGATCACAGTACCAAAAAGCTCAAATCAAAATATTCTTGTTTTAGCTAGTTTTTACACAAGCCGAATGGCCAAGCAGTGTCTTGACAGGGAAAAAAAGTTTGCTTCAACGTCTAGAAGAGAACCATCTTATAATAATAAAAAATAATTTACTGTCCAGAATGTTTGTTTCTCTCAAAGTCAGTTTCTCTTCACTCCTTTACAAGCCTGTTTAAGACTACAGCCTCACCTCCTTCTTACACCCCCCTCCTTCTGCATTTTTATAAATATTCCTCTTAACTGTCTCATGCAAGAACTTGCTTTTTTCTCAGACAAGGTCCCATCTTCAATCATGTCTGGATACATTTGCCACCATAAAATAATTCTGATCAGAGGGACATTAATAAAGCCAACTTCCTTTAGTTTATTTACTCTTCACCATCTCGACAGGGTGCATTGAACTGCATGATAGACATTTACAGCTGTCATTAGAAAAGAAATGAGGACTGTAATAGAGTCTCATTTTTTGTCTTTCTTTCCCTTTTAAGACTGCAGCAAACAGAATCCAAGATGCAGGACACAGAATCAGGGCATTTTGATGGACTGAGTCCCCAGCCCACCTTTATTTGGTCTCTAGTGAGGTCATCATAAACCGTCCAAGGATACAGAATCTCTCACCTTTATTTCCAGTGTCACATTGGAATGAAACTGTAGGCAATGTGTAAAGTGAAGGGAGATGTCCATTTTCCACCTCCTGTGCATGGTAACTTTATTCTTCTCTTCAGTTCACCCACCTTTATTGCCACTAACTCTCCAATGACATTTCTCAAATTCTAAATTGTCCTCTATTCCTGGGTTTTGTTTCACAGCAGCCTCCGATGTAAAAGGGAATTAACAATGACACTTCTGTGACATTTACAGCTGATATCACGTCCTGTGTTGTAAACACCACAAAGGACAAGCAATGACAGAAGGAAATGAGGACAGGGGCTGGCAGTGTTTTCTGAGCAGCAGCTGGCAAAGAGTAAGTGACAGTTTTTCTGATGCTCAGTTCCCACCATCAACTCTTTCTTCACCTCCTGTTGCGTATGAAGGGCCAGCTAATGAAGAAAGAGGAAAAAAGGCAGACACAGAAAACTGTGAAAGCCGCTTCCATGTCTTCAAAATAGATATAATACTGAAATGATAATATTACATCTAGCAATTTTTAAAACTGGAAAAGGGAATTGAGTCATCTCCAAGCATGTCCCTAAGCTTTGGGAAAGAAGCTTCATTCAAGAAGATTTTGTTTTCTTTTCTTATTGCTGTGGGACTAGGTGCCTCAGTATTTGCCAAGCAAGAATGAGAAGAATAGTCAAACAGTAACAGTGCTATTAGATCTGATTTGGGAAAATGCAGGTAAAGATGGTAGGGCAGAGAATAATCTTGGATGTGAGAGAAGTATTGGAGAGAATAAATCAGGGAAACAATAGCATCAATTAAAGCTGTAGCAGGAACAGTGAATGCAATGAGCATGGCAGAGAGGAAGGCGCTTAGAAGTGATGATGGTGAAGCAGGAAAGGGTCCTGTACTGAGACCAGATCTGGTGCTGTTAATAGAAGACTTTTGCTGACCCCCAGGTTAGCTAGGCAACCTGCTTCCTAGAAGAGAGTCCAGCAATTGTGCTCTTTTTCAAAAATGGTCTCTCAGTGGTGGGGCAATATATGCATTTTGAGAGACCATTTCCTTCGTGCAATAGTACTTTTGGAAAGTCTGCCCTGACCTTGAAAAAATGTATGATACATTGGTAGTAAAAAAAAATATCTCCCCAAAGATCAGAAAAGTAGCAAATAACTGAGAAGAGATGGAAGATCAAATGAAAAAATCAAGGTCTGTTTCTCATTAGTACACCCTGAAGAAACAAGGAAGAAATTGTAGCTAGACTGAGGAGCGGAGTCACTATACTATGATTTCTTATTTTTTCTTTAATCATGAGGAAATGATGAGGAAAATAGTAGAAACCCTATCCCTTGGAACTACTTGAATGAAGTATTTGTTAATGAACCAAGAAAAATCTAACATTAGGAAGATGTCCTGGGTAACCTATTTAGTCTCTTATATCTATCTTTGACTAACTACTTTAACAGATATGTTTGCTATTTAACCTTTTGGGTCTACAGAATCAGTTCTCCACCTCTTTTAAACTGCTGTTGTTTTATTGACTTCAGTGAAACTAAGCCAATTTTTATCATTTGGATTGGCCTGTGACTACTTTTCAAAAAGGCAGGAAAGGGAAGGGAACAGGAAAAACAGAACTTATTCTCTTCATCTATTGTCATCATTAAACCCAGCATTATTTTCCAAAAGTATTTTTCATCATACGTATGATTAGATTCATTTTCTCTCATCTTGATCAAGAGCAAAAATGAGAAACAAGTCTGCAAATGCACAGTTAAACTTGACAGTTACATACCGCTGGGCAAAGTCAAGAGCAGAATTCCATTCTGGCATTTGTAAGAATGGAGAGGAGACAAAGATGCTCTCACACCCATTTCTGAGAAAAGTGAAAGAGCTGCTCTCAGGTGTATTTGTAGCTGTAGGTAATCAAATGATGGATGTAGTCTATTCACTGACTTGATCTTTATATTAATTATAGACCAACTATAATCCACCAATCCACTTGGCTTCTTTTAAGTCCCAGTGGCAGGGCGAAGGGCTGTGGTCAGACTTCAGGTAGACTTCAAGCAGAGACCAAAAGGAGAGCTCTGCAAAGCACTATTTTTGCAACACCATAGGCAAGTTTTAGTCCAGATTGTTCAGTAGCACCCTGTGTTTAACTCTGGGAATAGTTAAAACCTATCTGGCCCTTGGATGGAAATGGCAAGATCACAAAATTACAGAATCATATGAGGTTGGAAGTGACCTCTGGAGAACATTCAGTCCAACCACCTGCTAAAGAAGGTTCCCCACAGTAGGTTCCACAGTAAAGTGTCTGGACAGGTTTTGAGTATCTTCAGAGAAAGAGCCTCCATCAAAACTATGAGCAGCTTGTTCCAGAGCACTGTCATCCTCAAAGTAAAGACACTTTTTCCTCACGTTTCTTTGGAATTTATTCTGTTTCAATTTGTGCCTGTTGCCCCTTGTTTAGTATTTAGGCACCATTTCAAAGAGCCAGACCCCATCCACTTGACTTCCACCCGTAAAATTTAAATGCATTAGAATTAAATGCACATGATTTAGGAATATGACCTTCTTGGGATAAAACATCAATGAGAAACTGAAATAGAGAAAGACCAGCAGCACTCTTAAAGTCAGCGTATTTCAAGTCCTAAAGACAAATCCCCTATGGAGAGTAACACCTGAAGAGTTGCTCTGACATCTGTTCTAACAACTCCCCCAAATTTCCCAGTCTTCTGTGGTGAACTTATCTTCTTGGAAAGCCTTGCTGGGAAAAGATATTCTTCAAATTGTGCTAACCGACCCCTGCCAGCCTCAAATAGGAGGCTATACCATCAGTAGTGAGGCATACTTTGAGTTCCAGCATACTGATCCAGATAGCATAACCCTTTCGTCCAGAAAGAAAAAGGAGGGGGTAGCAAATGGAAGGAAGCAGAAATAGTTCACCTTTCTGAAAAAAAAAAAAATGAAAAGCATTTGTGGAGGTTACAAAACCTCCTTAGAGACACAGAAGAACCTCTTTGAAATTTCAGAGAGATGCTCTAGGCTGGAACCTGCTATTTACATGTAGTACCTGCACATCCCATTAATACAGATAGTAGAAATTCAGTGTATAATATTTTTCCACTAAGCAGAACAGGCAGTAGGCTTGAAATGCTTTGAGCCAGCCATAAAAGTGTGAAATTGTTGGCTAGAAATAGAGCATTTCCATAACTGAATCGCTGCATGCAAAGAATTGGTGGCTCTTTGTTCAGCACTCAGGAGGCCAAGGATACGGTAATTCCCGCTATTATGGAGCTCAAGATGCCGTTAGGATTTTCCATGGGAATCCCAAACAGTAATGGGAACCTGCACATGGTTTCAAACATGCAGAAGGAATAAGAAATTGCAAAGGTAATTTTGAACAATATGCTGTCCTGTCTTCTTCCACCCAAAACTTTTCTTCCTGTGTTATCCCCTCCAGATCATCAGAACACCAAAGAAAAAGCCTCTTACTGTAACTATATTTAGAATTAATTCCAATGGTTTGGGCCTTCTTAAACAAAATGAGACAATCTGTTACTGCACTGTTTTTAATAAAGAGACCACATATTGGAGGTACTATAGGTATTTCATTTCTCACTTGCTCTTTGATAGGCAATAGAAGAGAAGAGACAGGAGAAGCTTTTACTCTCTTCTGTGGATAAGCAATACTAATTCTCCAAAGCTATTGAGACAGTGACTTTCATGGGAAGAAAATTCACAAGTCCATAAAGTTTTCATTTTTATATCAATTTTGTAGTCAATTTTGGAGATGGTAAGGCTGGAGAGAGAAAGCAACAGGAACAGTACTCTTAAAAAAGGATTCATATCCATTCAGGTTGACATCCCATCCTACCCTTTCTCAGCCCCTAATACTCTCACAACATGCTCCCAGCACCGCTGTAAGGGTGAAACCATCAGCCACTGTCATCCATCATTACAATTCAAATATCTGGAGAGTGAGGTGGGCTGAGGGGATGTCTAACACTAACACTTATGGAATTTCATACCTCTGCCCTCCCCTGGTTTGACAGAAGTCAGAATTCCAATGGTGTCAGGACAGGGATGACCTGAGCCTTACTGCTGCCTGAGACACCTCTCCCAGGATTCATGGTCCACATTTCTTTTCCAGGGTTCACTATGCAAGTTCGGATACACAAAATTATCGTACATTATCCATCACATAAACTCAACAATCTTGCGTGGTCTCTTAGATCCAAAGTTTACAGTAAAGTGTACATTTCTTATTCTCCTGCCTCCACAGCTGAAATTAGTGCACCATCTAAAGTTCTCACTGAGCTTATGACCAAACATGCTCTAACAGCCACATCAGATGACATGCAGATGCATTCATTTGAATGACTCCCTTGCCCAATTCCAAACTGCTGGCTGATTTTAATCCCTTGCTGCAGGGACTGGGCACCCAGGACACCCTCTTGGGAAGTCCCTTTGTAAATGTTGCCAGTAGAGAGGGGGTTAAAGAGACCAACAGTGTGGTAGCCAGGTCTAGCTGTGACTCTGAGGCAGGAATCGGCAAGGAGATCTAGCCACAGGGCTGAAGTGAAAATGAATTCTATTTTAAGCTGCCATTTTTAACCTCTCATTCTTTGATGTGCATTTTAGTCAAGCTGAAATTGCTTATAAACTAACATGGAAGGGGAAGCAGGGGGGTGGAATTGTTTATTTACTTAAAGACAAGAGGAGACATATCTGTAGAGTTTTCTGACTGCACAGTCATTGGAGATTGTGTTTACAGCATCATAAGGTGGGAAAAAAGGCTCTTTGAACGGGGACAATGCACCATTCTCTACCACTCAGCCATGTCCTGGAAGGACAGATTATTATGGCATTACAAGCATTTGTGCATGAACACCAGGATCATTGTACAGCAGCACTCTGTGGTGATGGATCTCATGATTGTTCATCTATTTTCTATTTCAATACATAAGCCATTCTCACCTCCCTTTTATAAGCCATCCAGGAGGACAGAATTGGGATTTCGCCTAACAGAAACACAAGAGTGCTGCATTATTGAGTAGGAACCAGCATGCCTCTGAGGTTATGTTATTCTGCTGTCATTGCTGAACCAAGGAGAAAGATGAAGACCTTTTGCATGCAGAAACTCTTTTGACTAACCAGCTTGAGGATCCAATTCTTTATGCTTCTTTCCGAACACTCTTGTAGAAGTAGTCCTGGTTCACTTGGTTAGTCTAATGGAAGTCAGGGGCACTGCCCAGGAAAGCATTGCACATCAACCCATTGGAAGTGCTGCCACATCAGCTTCATTTCTGCTAATGAATCATCGGAATCCAATCAGCATATACAGTTCACTAATTGGAGGTGGGGGGAGTTCTCTTTGCTCTGTTCCTCACTTGCTCACCACACTTTCATAAGTTCCACACTAATCAGGAAAAACAAAGCAGACCTGTACCAAATGCTTAGTATTGCACACTGGCTGGTGGAACTGTGAACACACTGGCCTATAATTAGACAGCTTTCAAAACCCTGCTTTTCCTTCTGTTCCTTTCCCGCCCCTTTCCAATAAACCCACTCTCTCCTTTCTCACTGAGGGGGATCTGGAGCTGTCCTCCAGGCATGCATTGCTCCCCATTAGTGTCAGTGGGAGTCACAAGAGCACATCAGGGGAGGAACAAACCCTTAAGGGAAAGAAACCTCTGACAAAATCCAGCCACCCCATGCTAGGGCTCTGTATGAATTCTAAGCACTCAGATATAAAGGAAATGAGGGCATATTTGCCCAAGAACTTCTCTGAAGTACAAAAATGTCTGCTTTACTCTGTTGGCTCTGTACAGGATGAAAACTTCAGATAAGGTTTGCTTGTGAACAGTATTCAGCAAAATGGCATCCTTATCCTATTCCTGCTGAAAATGGCACAGGCTGTAAAAGATGCAGGTCATCCCTTTCCTGGTGTTTTGTTTTATTAACATATTTAAATAATAGTTGAACTCATACTCTGAACCACCTTTCAATCTTATCTGTTCCTATGGTTACTCTAATCAGCCTGTGTATACTAAACTATTTTCCTTCTCTCAGATCATTTCTCTCTGCTTTAGACATAATAAAGTGCCATATTTCTACCAGGTCAGCAAGCTACAGGTCATGGCATTTTCCTGCTTTGGTTCCAACATCTGATGGAGATCAGGTCACAGAAGGCTATGAAAGAGGTTGGTATTGCACTAATGGAGAAATATGTATAGTTACAGTCAAAGCAACAGTTCACTGAAATTTGTAGTTCATTTTGGTATGGAAGAACAGCTGCTTAAAACAAATAAAGGGGGTAACATTAGTATGGTTCATGGAAAGAAGAGTAAGAAGTAACTGGCATGGGGATCCTAAGAAGCACCACATACATGTTAGCGGATTTCTCTATGTCACCAAAATACTGCTGAAATTTGGAGTTGTGGTTTCAAAGCATGCGCTACATACCTGAGCTCACTAATGTCATTCAGCAATGCAAAGGCTCTGCACAAGCACAAACAGACAGCAATTGGGGAGAGTGGTTTCAGGACAGAATAGCACTGTAATTTTTCCATTTTCTTTTAGGAAAAAAGAAAAACAACCAACCAACCAAACAAACAAACAAACAAAACAGAATAAACTTTCTATCCTTTTACAGCTACTTTATATCATATACCTAAAACAGTTTGCACCTGCTTTAGCAAACACCCCACTTAAGGATTCCTGCATGAGACAAATGGGTCTTTCAGCTTCAAAACAGTAAGGAGAAATTATCTTAAGAAGAAAAAGTCAATCTTCCAGAGACAAGAAACTGCACTTTTCACTGTATTTACCTTACTTAAACGGAGAAATCCTGTTTCTCCTGTGTGGAAGAACAAGTCTAAGTTCTGCACACTGGTGAGCAGGTTAAATGTAGTCAGACAAAAGTAGCCTAATTAACAGCCTAATTTTTGCCTGAGTGAAACATGAACTTTCTTTTTTTTTTTTGTATGTTACAAACTGAACATTGAAGCAATACCACCTCCTAATTACTGATGGTTCCCAATTAATGAAGGATTAACAATCTCCATATGAAATCACACAGAAACATGGGCCTCGGAATACCCCAGCATGAAGAAGAAGACAATCAACCAACCTCATTAGTTAAACTACATATTAATCATCATTCAATCACACGCCTGGGTCAAAGGGAACCAACCCCATAGCCTCTCTCTTCCTGAGGGGAAGATCTGAAAGCCTTTTGTAGGTCTCTCTACTGCATTGCATCTCTGCTTTCTAACGTTGGAGTAATTCTTGACTTCTACGGAGTTCTTCCAGATCTACATCACATAACTTCGGATCTCAGTACTTGTTTTCTGGATTAAATGGAATAACACTTCTAATATTTGTTCATTCCTTTCAGTAGAAGAGGATAACTTTGTTGTGTAATTAACATGCCAGTAATTAAGGATTCCAAGATGATGTACTAATTTCTCTCTCACACACACACTCTTTCAAAATGTTATCAGCAGTAATTGAATTAACATTTTTTCTTTCCCTGTTCCCTTTGGGAGTTTATTAGGCTTTCATTTAGTCATTTTCTCATTTCACAAATAGACACACATTTTCTTTGATTCTCTGAAAATTTGCTACAGACTCAAAAATTTTAAATACCTTCACCCCACACTCACCCCTCAACCCCCTCTTGAAACACAGTTCAGAACCCTCCTATTTTTGAAACTGTTACAAAAAGAAGGCAAAACCTTACAAGTGACACTCTCCCCTCCACCACTAATTTCCCCCACCCCCAGATACAGGTCTAGATAATTCTTCTGATAACAGGATCTTTCATGTAGAGAAGCTAAAATGTCTGAAAATTAGATGGATATAGGAGTGTGAATTACTACCATGGAACTCTAAGGAGGTTTTAAAGTCATGCTAAGGACAGTTTATTGCTTGCTGAGCACTTCTATTTGAGATTTAAGCTCAAGCTATTGGAGATTATAAAACAATTGATGTGATTGTGGTTTTTTGTTTTTTGTTTTTTGTTTTTGTTTTGTTTTGTTTTGTTTTCCAGCATGATGAAATGCATAAAACAGAACAAGATAGGAGACAGCAGATAACTACTCATTTTATGTTTTATTCTTTCTCCTTCTTCTACTTCTTCTTTCTATTATTTCCATGGCTTTTTAAAATATTTAGTTCCAAGTAGAGAAGTTGAGTACGGAGGCTGAATGTTGGTATGCAGAGCTTAGTCTAATTTGTCAGTGGGTTGAAAGCCCGAAACACAGCCTGGGGATTTTTCAATTTTCAATCCTAGAACAGTAATCTCCAAACCTTTGTGCCTAAGCAGCAATAATACTGGAACGGTTATAAGTCACAAACATTTTGTTTTGTTTTTCTCTCTTCATCTGTAACATATGCATAGGAAATTTGGGTTCAGGATCCAACTCTGGTGAATCCTTAATTTTAAGAGGCTAGATAGTTGTGTACTCTAAGATCATGAAGTTTTAGCCTCAGTTTCTTCCATTTTTATTATGTATAAGAAACTCAAAAAATAGCTCTTGTTTATAAGTTTGAAATACTAATATTTATTGTTCCCCAGCTGACCCTGTTTTCCAAGGGGCTCAGCTGTAAAAAGTGAGGAAGAAACATGATCCAGGCATCGAATCATAATCCTAAGGTATTAACCTTGACCTGCAACTTCAGATTGTCCAAAGACAATTCCTAGTTCATGCCTGAAACTGAAAATAATGGCTATCCATTAATCACCATACTCTGACAACACAAGTCATTCCTTTTTTCCTATCCCTTTGCTTTCTGTTGCATTTTATCTTTCATCTGCATTTATTTCCCTGTCTTTTTGTCTGGGAAAACAAATTTGCTGAAATCTATGATCATAGTGGTAAAATCAGAGTGTTTGGTTGCAAGCCAACTTGAAGATGCTTAAATGAGAAAAAGAGCTGGCAAAGAAAAACCCAAAACAAAACAAAACAACCTATGTTTGTTACTCTCTTGTGTGTATAAACTCAAAAAGGAGTAAATCTGCAGTTTTCTGTGTCTTTGAATTGAGCTTGAGATCATAAAAGTCATCCTTGCTTATGTTCCAGGTCAGACGGAAGGAAGGAGAAGCATCCAAAGGCTGCTGCCACTGCCAGAGAAAACTCAGGACTGTTTCAGGGAAACGATATTTTGCTGGTTGCCTGGAAGGACAAACTTGAGGCAGCTACAGCTTCCATTCTTTGTTAAGAATATCTATCCTGTATAGTCTGGTGTAATATAGACTTATTCAACCTATTTCAGGTTTGGAAGCAGTCCAGCTGTAGTAACACAGAGCTCCAGGCAGGCTAATGCACGTGATATGTTGTCTGTGTGCTTGAGGTAGGAAATAACTCATGCCGTGGTAAACTTGCATTACACAAATATTTATGCAAACTATTTCAAGTGCTTGGGCAGTAATAAATTGCTATCGTTTGGTCTGTTAGAGCCTGATAAACAGCCTGTTGTTTTGTCAGGCTAGATAGCTACTGGTGATTCAAATAAGAAAAATAAAACCAAAGCAATTCTTGACCAGGCTGCCAGTGGAGTTGAATTTTCACGTCTACTGATAGGCTGCAGTAGGACGTACATACTAAACTAGTATTTTGTGCCTTCTTTTTAACATGCCAATGTTTCACCTTCAAGAGTAGACTGATTTCCCCAGGAGGTAAGGGGGATGAGACTTGTAGAGTCAAACTATTGTTTGAACTGAGCCACATAAGGTGCCTATAACTATAGAAAGAGACCAGTTCTGGATCATAGGGAGACCCAAAAGCTGGTATAGAAAAGAGGGATATATCAAAGGAACATATGCATGATTTTTATACAGGATTAAATTATTAGTCCTGTAATTTGACCATTGTACAGTTTATGCTGGTTATCCAGAAGTAGGATTTTCTATGATTTTCTAAGATTTTCTATTTTAATTCAACTGAAACAAACACTGTCTGTAGGACAGAGGAGCTCTTTGCTGAAGTACAGAAAGGAGAGGGGGAAAGTCCATGAAGACAGAATATGAGATTTTTAGTCCAAATGGAAAAGGTAACTCACTGCCTCCGCTGCAGCCTCATTTTGTTTACTTTTATGCAAAATGCAGCTTGCCCTCCATTAATTTGAGACACAGGAGATTTCCATGGTAACGTCAGGACTCCATTTCATTTAAACCCTGATTCCTGATTTCCTTGTCAAGCAGAAATCAATGTGTTGGAAATGGGAGAAATGTTCAGAATACTGCTTAGAGATATTGCCTGTGCAGAGGTTTTCAGAGCAGCGCAGTGCTCTGCCATATCACCATTCACCTCAGCATGATCCTCCACTCCAGACTTCTTTCCTTTTTTCCTTCTATTTAGGCAGTTTTGTTCTCAGATCCACTGCTAACTTTCTCTGCCTAACCTCAGAAGCAATTATTATCCCTGTCTGTGGGGTTATACAAAGTGCCTGGGTAACTGCTCCAGCTCTCTGCTCTCCACCTAGAATCAGGGGTATTCAGGCAGCTGAGAAATCAGGCTTATTTATAAACTCAAAAAAAGAAATTCTAAAAAAACCTGTGAATCGCACAGAATTTTTTAGACAGGTACTTTCTCATGTGCAACCAGTGGTAAAAAGGAGACTAGAAATTCCTCGTAGAATACTATAACCCAACTCTTTTTCCAGTTTATCCTACATACCTTGAGCTAGTATATTTTTTCTGAAAGTATGGCTAAGGATCTTTAGGATCTTTCTGTGCAGACCACTGTGTAGAAGCATACAATGTTACATGTGCAGACTAAAAGAACATGGCCTCTGGATTCTGCACAGGTGATACCTACATAACAGCATCTCTCAGGCTTCAAAGTCTGTGAGAACCAAGGCTAGAAGGGATCCAGAGTGATACTGGGATTTGATATTCATAGCCTGAGCATTTTCACTATTGCAGTTTATCAGTTCTTCTTTTTCCTCTTACTCTGCTCTTCACAGTCCTTAACGTATTTTAAGTGTGGCTATCAGAAGAAGGTATGAGTAATTCAAATGATCATAGCAGAAAGGAAGCTGTTTCACTGGGGAGGGGGGATGCAAAAGGACAGTGATGTTTTTGGAGGCAAAAGAATACACCCAAAAGTTATTCGCTACAGATGAGCATAGGATCCTGTTGCCTTGAATTCCCCATCCTGGACTTTAATGGTTGTATCTCCTCACTTATCTTAAACCTGAAGCAAATCCTAGGCCATAAATAAAGATTTCAAAGTGAGCCATAAATTACTGTCAGTGCTTCACCTTTGGCTGGGATAATGGCAGAAGTACATACACCCTAATCTCCCCAGAGGTGTTTTTGAAAAGACACTTTGTATTTAAAGACTTGTTCATCTTCTCTGCATATATATCTTATGTCTGTCTTTAGTTGCTGGCTAGTTGAACCTCGGCATACTGTGGGAAAACACAAAGGTGCTCCTTCATGGATATCTAAAACAATGGAGAAGTCAAAACAATTTATCTTTCAACATAGTTGCAAAACAAAAAAAAAAAGTCAGACTGCTAGTTTATTCCTGTCAACCTCACTTCAGCATTACAAATTATACTTTCTGCCTTGTCTGTCAATCATGAGCTGTAACACATACAGGAAGGTGCTTTCTTTTGATGAGCAAACATCTCCAGGATGGGAAGAAGCAGGTGGAACCTGACCAGCCTTAAAATCAGTTTGGGAAAACTTCATGCGACAACGAAGATATCACCTCAAGAAATTGCAGCACCAAGGACAGCAATCAGCTCAGAAACGAATTGGAGGCCGTACTGAAAGGAAAAAAAAAAAAAAAAAAAAAAAGCCAAAAACACCTCTATGAATGCCATTCCAAAGAACTCCCNTTTGATGAGCAAACATCTCCAGGATGGGAAGAAGCAGGTGGAACCTGACCAGCCTTAAAATCAGTTTGGGAAAACTTCATGCGACAACGAAGATATCACCTCAAGAAATTGCAGCACCAAGGACAGCAATCAGCTCAGAAACGAATTGGAGGCCGTACTGAAAGGAAAAAAAAAAAAAAGAAAAAGCCAGAAACACCTCTATGGAGACCATTCCTAGACACTGCCCAGATGTGCTTAATATCAAATA
Organism: Odontophorus gujanensis; assembly: GCA_013399175.1. NCBI lineage: Eukaryota > Metazoa > Chordata > Aves > Galliformes > Odontophoridae > Odontophorus > Odontophorus gujanensis. Next base: position 783,859 of record VXAB01008230.1, on the reverse strand, counting down.
TCGTGGAAGGTCATTCCCATTTGTTTACTATGATAGCCTATGGCACTGATAGGAAAAGGCCAGGTCATCTTTACCCTCTGCAATCTTCATGCCCTGGTTCCAACAAAGGCAGCTCTTTGAGTCTGCTCCCAGCAGCAGGATTTCCTGTGCTGAGGAATGGGCTTCTGAATATTTTTCTTCAACAAGTATCTCTGTTGTGTGAAATCCTACAGGAAAGACAGCTTCCCCTTTCCCATAAAATCTGAGCTATTCACTATTAAGAGTATCATATTTTAATCATCATCTTACTGCACATTATAATTTCATTAGAGTGCAGGGATCCAACTGGGAGCAGGTCTTCATGGTCTGAAGGCTGTGCTGGGAAGTAAAGACAGGTCTGTATCTAGGGAACTTTGCTTAAAATGTTAAGCATGGAGAGAGAAATGCTCAAGTTTTGGTGAGGATAAGAAGGAATAATTTAACCCAAATTTGCCTGGATTAAAATGCAACTGAAAATAAGCACTGAATTGTCACGGGGAAATTCTGCAGGTCTCTCCAGATCAGCAGTCGTAGTGTGGAGCTGACAGAATTATTGTCTTTAGCACCAGCATTTTCCTAGCTTTGCACTTCCAAGTTATTTTTGAGCTGGGCTTTTGTGGGATAAAATAGTTGATATCTACCCATTGAGCCATGATCTGAAACATTAAAACATCCTTAAATTCAATGTCTGATGAAATGGATTTCTGTTTCCACTGTGATAGTATGGGATTGACTTTTGCATGGAAGGGCAGGATATGCCAAGCAGTGCCTTTGCATTCAGAAGCATCCCATTTGAATTTACCAAGAACACGTGAGTGGAAGTTCTGAGGAAGGAGACTAAGCTACATCAAGCTTTTTGAAATCCAAAGGTGTTCAGTAGATATTTTTTTTTTTATGTTCCCTAGCCACTAAAACTACCCAGGTCTGCTGCCACTACATAATAACCACTCCTAGAAAAGTTTATGCTTCCTGTGTACTTCAAAGGTAGCCACAGAAGATATGCTATAATACACAGGATTATGAGACCTGTCATTGAGTTAATTGAAAGGAAAGTTATCAGTAGTTAAACAAGTAGTCCAAGGAAACCAAAAAGTAATTTACTGAACAGTGTGATAGCTCCCTTTAACACTCAGAGGAAGGTCATAGAAACCATACTGCCTAAACAGAAAATGTTTTGTGGGGTTGTCTTTTAAGGATCACTTTCTTAAAAGGGTGGTTCTAGCATTGCTGTCAATAAAATAGAACTTCTGACACTTCCCAACTGGGGGTGCACAAGTGCAGAAACGCTGATAAATGAGGGATTTTCCTATGAATGGTGGTTAACCAATAGATTCTAAGTACCCTAAGCAGATTCTAAGTATAAATAATAGATTATAATTAATATAGAGATACCCCTTATGTATAAATGGCCACTTTCCAGAATCTTGTGTGTTTGAAATTTCAGATTGGGGATATTGTTTGATTAATCCTGAAAGCACTTCACTGTATATTTCCATTTGAACTTTGCATGAAACAAGCTGTGTCCTTTTGTCAGGGACCTGGGTATTTTTAAGGGAACTCTGTTGGCAAAGCAGATAGGTTGTCTGTGACGTATCATCTGCAATTTGGGCAGACAGTCTTCATGGACACCAGTATCACATTTGATCCGAGAGGGACCATCATCTAGCCAGTCTGGCATTTCAGTGGAATAAGACATATCATCTGGTGCAGATAATGCTCTGTCACACTTACAGCAGGTAGCTAACTGCTGTCTTCCAGTGCATTAGATAAAGTTCAGGTGGTTGTTGATTTATTTATAATGGTTTAATTAGCCTGATAATTAGATTGTTTTTGTTTATATCAAATTAAAGTAAAATGGATTAATATTTATTTTATGTTAAACTTCCACTTAATTATTTGATTTATCAATTAAAACATGTAAAATTGGAAAATGGGAATATGGGACGACAGAATGTTTTTGTCTCTGGAAATTAGGATCAAGTCTTTGAGGAGTTCTGGAGAAGATAAGATTCAGCAAGTGTCCTGATGACAGTGGATAAATAGAATCACTGATTATACAAATGCCTGTGATACCCACCTACAGAGGAAAAAGAGGTTGGGTTTGTGAAGATTTTTTGATGCCTAACACTGCACAATGTCATTTATTTTTCAAAACTATGTACACTTGCTTGCATTCTTAGACACATTTATGGTGCAACACATTTAAAACTTCATACCAAAGCTTCTAATAATGACAGAAAGTCTGGGACACAGAAATAATTACAAGAGAAAAGTGCTTCCCAGTTAGAAGAAACACATCACATTTTCAATTACATTATCAATTTCTACAGGAGAAAAAATATACATATAACCATAGAGCTATGTATAAATATGGATGCGTACATGTGTATATAAAGACTATTTCAGGTATAGCTGTATGTAGATCGTAAAATTATAGATTTGTTTTAGTTGAAAGGGATCTTTAAAAGTCACCTGGTCTAACTCCCCTGTAACGAATGGAAACATCTTTTGTTAGATCTGATTGTTCAGATGTAGGCATTCTAAAAGGTATAAGGATGTGTTCCGCGGCCGGTGCATAACTGACTAGAAAATTCACAAAAGAAGTGAAGGAGGAATGCTCATACAATTCCACTGGAACACCTGACACACCTCACCTACCACTGTGCTCTCCTTCGCTGCCCCTCAGCAGTCAAATGCTACTGCTGTCCAGGGCTGAAGTGATCTGAGGCACAACAGAATGAGAACCAGGATGCCACAGAAAGATCTGGTGGCAGTACCAAGAACAGAGCTTGATTTCCTTGTCTCCTGACAAGGCTATTTCACTTTCCCAAAACTGGATAAACGATATTCCACAACAAAAATGAAAATACCCTGCAAGTGGTAAATAAATGTTGTATGACCCCGCAAGTATATGCCCTGGTTGCTTTTCAGCTATGCTGTGGTGATTTAGTTAGCAGAAATGCTCTGCCAGACAGCTGCAAAGGAATATTACATAATAGCTATGAAAAGCCAATTTTGAGCTCTCCGGAGACCTTCATCCTCGAATTGTGTTTGTCCAGTGTAAGAACAGAAATACCCCCCCAGTGAGCAATCAATATTTCTGTAAGTGCCTCCACTCTACACATCACTCCTCCAGCAGCAGGGAATTAGCTCTGGAGGAATACAAGAGGACATTACATCTCCAGCTCTCTCCTGCCTTCTTGTTTGCCCCTGAGATAACGAGTGAGGGCTGGTCCTTTGGCTGGTTACAGACAAAAGAATGAGGCAAAGGAGGGGACTTGCACAGAGATCCAAGGTCAGGCTGGAGGGGCTCTGAGTTCCCTGCTCTAGCTATAGGTGTCCCTGCTCATTGCAGAGGAGCTGGACTAGATGACCTTAAAGGGTCTCTTCCAACTCAAACAATTCTACGATTCTATGTAGCTGATCCATGACAGGGCTGTAGTTGAGAAGGAGTCTGAGCATACTGGGTTGAATCTGGGGCATGAGTGTAACCCAGTCTGTGTAGGTAGCAGGAGACAAACAAGATGGAACAGGGGATTTGTGCTTTCTAGGAAGTGCAGATCTCTTTATTTGCAATCTGGACTTCTCCCAGCAAGCAAAGGGTGTCTCCATCGAGCAACTTAGATTTTGGACCTTCCCCAGGGGTTGGCAAGGGGATGAGCTACATGTGGAGCATCACTCACAGAAAATATTCAAGGAATAAAGGATGGCTGTGAGGATTACTTGATTTTTTCTCAGACAGTCTGAGAATATGGGAGAGTAGAGAGAAGAAATTTTGGCAAATGAGTTATTCATCATAAAACATATCCTCCCCTCCTCCCTCAACACACACCAGAGTTTATTCAGAAGGTGGCTATTGCATGTGCAAGAGAGATGGAGGTTCTAAAGCTTTTCATCAACACAGGACTGCCTTGTTGAGTCATCGCAATGATGAATGCTTGAAGCCTGCATGAAAATGCAGTGCAATTACTGCTGAGTAATAGCAGCAGGTGGAGCTTTTCAGCTCCAGCTGGGCTCTAAGAGGTGATGGTGAATCAATCAGTGTGGAACAGACCTTGGTTTTGGAGGGGGAGGGAGTGTGCTGTGAGTGAGAGGTGGTTGCTGTTGTTGCTGTTGTTTTTTGTCATTGTTTTCAAATGCATCTTGAATAACCCATGAACTTAGAGAAGAGAGGACTTAAATTGGTCAAGAGTGTTATGGATGACTGGTGTTAGGTTTATTGTTCGCTAAAGCTGCACCTGAAAGGAAATATATCTGAGCACTTTGGAGCAAAGTGGCAACTCTACCTGATTTAAAAATAAGGTTATAAAAGTGCCAAGGGGGCAAAGGGAAGAAGTGAAAAAGAGTTACGATACATGCAAAAGTAATTAAAAAAAATCAGAAAGTGAAGTCTGCTGATCTTTCCAAGAGCTTTGAGACTTCTATCTAGACAGTTAAGTAACAGAAAACAAAAGAGTGGCATAGGCAGTTTTTGTTAGAATGAGGGCAGTATGAGGTGATGTATGCAATATTCTGCTCCTTTGCTGCCTATTCTCTGAAAACATACTACTGTCTGCAATAAAAAAACTTGGTTTTCAAGGCTTGTCTGCTATGTTGTTACATAGGATTGTCCAGCTATGGCCCACTCAGAGGGAGTAAACAAACAAACAAACAAACAAACAAAAAGGCAATAAAAACAAAGTAGTTTGGGCAGGATGGGAAGGGTTTGTTACAAAGTTTTATGATAGTCTGGAGCTAACCATTGAGCTCAAACAACGTTGTATGTGACCCAAGTAGCAACTGAAGCCCAGCCTGCTGAGGTTGGTGTGCTGTGGTTCCTTGTGCTCTCATTCCACCCTACATCCCCTGCTTGAGAAGTGGACAGTAGAAATAGAGAGTGACTAGGACCACTACACTGAAAACAACCCCTGAGTTTTTCTGGTATTCATGCCTTCTTATGGAGAAACTGCGTGGCTCTACTTTTCTGATAGCTGATGTGCTGCTATGTGTTGGAAGAACCAGTGTGGAGACTGACAATAAACACACTGAAATCAGATACAAGGGCAAAGGATAAAAATATATCTGAGAACAGAACAGGGAAGGAGAGAGACAGTGGAGGAAGTTGATGCCAGGCCTTATCAATCTTCTCCTTGAAAATGACAAGTGGTGCCTATGAAACCTACTTAAAGTTCCTGTGTGTCATAGTGAATATTTTTGCAGAATCTTGAAAGAAATCAGACAATTATGTATTTAAAAGAGATTCTATTTCTGGTCACCTGTGCTTCAGATGTCTGAGCTGTGCATGGTAGATGATGCGTCAGACAGAAACAGCAAATGGATTATTTATCTCCCTGTAGGGAAGTGGCTTGGCCAAAAGCAAAGGAAGCAGAGGCTCTACTACAACTGTGCTAAAGAAGAATTAAGTCCCATTTGCTGCCTTACATGGCAGTGGACTCACTTACGGGTGGCAGGCCTGGGCTTAAAGCACTTCTTTTGGAGTCCAGAGTCCTGAGTTATGCCATCAACTATAAGTGATTTTGAGAAAGTTGCTTCAGTGACCTGCAGTGCTGTTTTTCTGTGTACAAAAGAGGGAAAGTGATAATTAATTGCTTCAGAAGGTTATTCCAAGGCTAATACTTGTGAATTACTTCAGTACTTTATGAAAAAAAAATAAAAGTTATGATATGTATTATAATAACATCAGTCTTTTGCAAAGCTTAATATTGGATAAATGTAGGGAACTCACCATCAAGAACTGAGAACTTCAGATTTTGGCAGCCTTCATCTAAGTTCAGTTTTCCACAAAATTCCTTATTTTCTTTTCTTTGTCAGTGGTGAAGAAATAGAAGTTGAAGGAATGAAGGAAGCCTCTCCTCTAAGTTCACTGCCGCCTTCTTGCTCCCCTCTTCACTGTCATTCTTTGATGAAAAGAGAGATGAATATACACCTATTTTAGTGCATATGTTCTTATTCTGGGAAAGATGCATAAGACTGGACAGAAATACAGGAGCTTTCTAAAGTAATTTCAAGCTGGTCATGAAGATGCTTATTAGGATGTAACACGCACATGTGGAGGGAAGCAATTTTTAATCGCTAAATTTCTAGCATGTAAGTAAGCCAGATATGCATTAATGAGAGGATAAGTGAGAACAGGCCAGATGGATAAACTGTAATTGAAATGGTTCACAGTATTTCTGGCTCCTTAGTCTTTGTGATGATACTCAGTGAATATAAAGGGGAAATTTTTTTACCTGAAAAATCTTGATAATTACAAGGTTTGAATTGCATGTTCTTTCTCAAAGGCAACATTGACTCTAAATCACTGTCCTTTGCCTTCAATCTGGCTGGAAGGAACAAGACTCATTTCATCTGACTGCAACTGCAATAGGTCCAAGAACTCAGCAATGGCAGAGGGAACCTGAGAGACCCACAGTTGTCATGGTTTTACAATTTTCATTATTGGTATTCCACATCATAATATCATGTAAGGCACTGGGAGTCAAAGAGTTCATGCTCCAGTTCTGTGGACTGCCGAATTTCTGGGTACCTGGTTCTCAGAAGAGAAGAACCACATAGCCCAGAGGACTTTGCATTCCCATTTCCCACTCAGAGGGAAAGATAAAACTGCACACAAGTCCTGAGACTTACTCTTTTTGCTATTTGTCAGAGTGGAAACTTCCTAATCATCTCTCCTTCAGCTTTAGAGTAAGGTCTTTGGTTTTGGACACTCTCTTTCATTTTATTTGATTTATTAACCTCAATTCCAATTATATTGCATTATATTGTGTTATTTTGTATTCTAATACCTTATTTAGTAAATTAGTTTTCCTCTGCAGATCATTGCCGCTGTTTTGCTTTTAGTCCCATCTTCCTACCCTTTTCCTTTTCACCTTTCCCCTTTCCCTGGGCGTGGGTCCATAGGTCCCCCCACCCCATTAGTCGCAGAACCAGCCAAACCCGTCCATAAACAGTTGACAACAGTCCATCACTCATATGACATTTACTCTTGAACACTGCCTTCCTGGGAACAATGAGACAAAAGAGACTCTGAATTTCAGTGCCCTCCTTGATTTGCAGTGAAAATAATAATAAAAAACAAAATAGAAAAAAAAGTCTTCTGTAAGTTTGTGTGTGTTTTGCTCCTATATTAATACCCATTGTGGGAATGGATAGAGGAGGATTAACAGTGGCTATCCTCTCTTCAATCTAATCTACTATTGACTGAGAAACATCACATAGGGACGTCTCGGAGGAATTAACACAAATCTTTTTGAAACTCTTCAGTGTCTTCTCCTTTCCTTTACCCCCTCCCCAGCCCTTTCTATGCCCCTTGGTGCTGAATTTGTAGCAGAGGACGTGGGCAAGGAGGATCACGGGTAATCAATTAAGATGCAGTTTTATCATTTGAGATGCATTATCATGGTCTCACTGACACATCCTGAAACACAAGCTCGATCTATCACATTGCAAATGAATTCAAAGCAGAAGATTAAAGAGGTGAAGAGGCACACAGTCACACTATAGAATTCAATTAAAAAAAAAAAAAGAAAGAAGAAGAAGAAAAAGCATGAAAGTAGGAACAACAGAGTGAAAGCTGACTTGTCTGGAACTGCTAATATTTAGTGTACCTCTTCTTCCATGGCCAATGGTTTCTGAAGTACAAACCATCTACTGTTTTCCAAGGCAGGCTGGTGAGCATCAGGGCTTCTGTCTCCGGCATCAACCAATGCACATCCACTGCAGTGTGAAGGCAGTAGTGCAGTTCTTGTAATTCAGGTGACTTCTGAGTTAGAGGTGATTCTTTTTCTGCTTCTTCATTTAATTCTCTTTGCCCCCTTGCCCTCAGACAGAGTTAAGAGATTTTCCCACCTTGTCCAGTACTCTCCCAGAGTCTGCTGGCATAAAAAGTAGCTAAAATTAAAATATGTTTTAAATGATGAAAAACCTTTTCTCCTCCCCACGCAAAGATTTTGTAAGTGGTGTTTTCTAAAGCCATTACAGCAGAGGTGCAAAAGTTTGGGATGAACACTGAATTAATTTGATATTAAGCAGAACTTATCATTAAAGAATGATAAGTACGTAGCCAGTCCACAGATAAGAACCCGCATTTCCCATGTATGTTCTTTCTTCCTTGGTCAGTGCCTCGGGCATATCTCGTTTCTTGATGTGGAAATCAAGGGCCCCTATGATAGAAGGCAGTGAATGAAACCACAGCCACCTTCTCGGGACTGACCACTGTCAGCTCTTTTTAAGTCTAGGAAGGGCTTTGACTCTAAACCTGGGAAAGTCTTGTCTACTAAAATCTGTTTGCTATTTCTGACTTCCTCTGTAAGAAGCATAAGAAACCATAGTGGTTCTGCTGAGGATCTGCACTAATTACACAACTGACAGGAACATACGTGTCCTCTTTCTTTAAAATTAAATTGTCATGTAAACCCCACCACTGGGAGCCTCCATGTGTCACAGCCTGGAGTGGTTGAGGCACCAGAGGGAACAGTGGCTGCTAGATTCACTCACTTCCCATCTGTTTGCTTGCAGAGAGCTGGTTAAGGAGCCCCTCTAGTGAAGACAGGAGACAGATGCACGTAGAAGGTAACAAGGACATGTTGTGGTTTCTTTATCAGCCATGCTTCGATTTGAGACTTATTTTAGTGCTGGGATTAATTTGAGGCTCATGAAGGGGACAGGCTGTCAGCACTGACAAAAACCTGCCTGACAGCCAGGAGGCACGAGGTGTGCATTATGTACACAGCATTTGCCTACACCCCTTGCTGCTGATGAGCACTGCCTACCTTATTCTCTTCAGCACTGCTGTGTATCCAGCACTAGCCCTGACCACCCCACATCCAGTCAGTGCTTTACCCACACACAGGTAGAACTGTCTCAACTTCCTTCACGCCCCCCATAATTTCCTGTGTTGAGCCCCTCTGAAAGAAGGTGCATCTAGATACAAGAAGTCTGAACTATGAATTTATTTTTGTTTTCTGCTTCTGAAATAAGTAAATATTTCTGCACTGTGCAGAGCAAAACGTTTTTGTTGATTTTTTTTATAAGCAATTTCTCATGTAATTCTGTCTCAGAAAGCCTGAAATACTTCATCGGGCGGCTCTAGCTTAACCATTTTGGAGTGTATTTAAATAGCTTGCAAGCTTCCAAAGTAAACATCATGCTCAAAATTTGCCTGAAATATTGTTCTTCATATAATCCACTTAGGAAAGCTCTCTCATTACTACAAAAAATGGCAGATTCTCAAAGCCTCCGAGGGCATAGGCTAAGTCTTAAACAATGCACACCATGTAATAACAACAGCCATTTACAAATACCACAATCAGAATATCAGTTTCTATTCCTTGTTAGCATCACTTCAAGGAGTGGTGCCCAATTTTGCTACTTTTAACTTCTGGAGAGAGCAGAAGGGCTCTGATTACCCCGTCAAAATTGACTTATGGACTGGGAAGCTGCCTGGAAACACCAACTTGCCTTTGCTCCCTTTCACTTTCTGCTTCAGCGCCAAAATGTTTTTAAAGATATGACAATATTGTAGTTTTTTCCCCAATTTTTCACTGAACTTATAAAATCATTTCAAGGACTATTATCCACCATGCTTTAAAAACATCTGTCAATTTAGACTTGTTTTACTTAATAACCTCTTTGGTCAATCAAACCCCTCAGCAGAAAAAAAACATAATGTTAACTATTTCTGTGAAGTACCTACTGAGATCTGGCCTGTGAATCTTGATGAGAGGGGAAGGGAAGGGAAGGGAAAATATATTTACTTTGCCTCAGCAAAGCAGTACATCTGGAAAGGAAATTCTGCTGCAAAGTCCCAGGCATAATCCAGCTATTCTCATCTGAAAAATAAGGGGGCAGCAAATGAGTTCCTTTAAAACAAGAGCAATTCATAAGCTGGACCAGATGCATCCCTGGTGTGTACAGCACGGTGATAGCTCTCCTATACCATGATCAGGAGCACACATCTCATCAGGCAGTACTCATGGGGAAATAGGCTCCATGCCCATTGCAGCCTTCCTTTTCTAGTGAATCCATTCCCAGGAATACTGATGATCCTCACCTACAAGAAATAGTTGCTTCTGGCCAAAACAGAGAGGAAAAAACAAACACCACATTAAAAGTCAAAATAAGAGTCTTGAAATATATCAGACCTCTACCACACCAGCACACAGAATTCCGCATCCCTGTGATAGAAGCTGTAGAACAAGGAAGTTTGGGTTTCTAACTGCTGCTGAGTGCACTTCCATCTCAAATACACACTCTGGCACTTTGCTTTGCTTCCTCAAATGGGCCTTTACACACCTGAAGTCTTTCCATCATCCCAAGAGTGGGGAGAAGAAATAGAGTTGCAGGGTACATATTTGTATCAATCCAAGGCCAAGCATACACACAGCTGAACAGTACCTAAACCTGAAAAACACATGGCTAGAGAGGATAGTGATGTATTCCCTTTCTTTCATCCCCATTTCCTTATACATGTGCCTCCTGCTAGTCATCAATCACATTCAGATAAAAGTGGGCATGTAAGAAGGATCTTGCTCCTATTAAAGCTTGCACTATTATGTTGTCATCTCCCAGTTTCAGAAAAAAATATGCTGGCTCAGTCTCTCATTCCATTCCCTTCAGCATGTACATTTTTTCCAATATTGAAAACCTGACTGTCTTTGTAAATTAAGAGGCCAGCCTTAAAAGCATAATAATAACATCACTGGAAATTCAAAACATTACAGAGATTTGAGGTAGGATTTTGAAGGGAAAAAAAAAACACCCAGAAGTAGGCCATTGGTTTTGGAAAGGCTGGGAATAATGCCAGCTGCATGCAGAAAGCACACACGCATGTGGAAGTATCATACTGAGACATTCAGTACTTCAGCTGTTTTGAAAGACCTGCTTCTAATTTAATTTTGAACAGAAAATGGTTCAAACTAACTGGCTTCTATAAAAAGTTGGAGTCACTGAGATGGTGTAATTACTTTTCCTTCACAGATCTTAGAAGTTGCAAGTCCTGCAGAGATGACTGGAAGATCTGCTGTGATAGATAGGTAAATAACTGTGAGGAGCTGCCCCCACGCCTCCTCCCCAGTCTCTTCTTCTCACTTGTCATGTGTCCTCCTGATCTTTCTTCTGTCTTTTCCCTTCAAACCTACATGCTTTACTGCCTGGCCAAAGACCCTTCTTTTAGAGTCAGCCTAACCCTCCTTTTTACTGGACAAGTCCAGGTAGCGATAGTAACTGAAAAATAGCTACAAATTCCTCATTTCAGATAGAATCATTATAAAAATAAACAAATAAACCATGTTTTTTAAAAATAGAAATCCATCTGAAAATGTAATAGCACCAAGACACTTTATCATCTCAAAAAACACTTGAATGGTCATTTCTCAATCCTCAGTTCCCTAAGGTGTCATGCTATCACATTTTTAGATACCTTTTTCCCACTGACTGAGGACTTGTGGAGAGCACCTCACAGAGCCAGATGTCTCTTGCTGATCAGAAAACTCATCCATCCTATTTACATCTGGTGGCACAGATTTCTTTTTATGATAAAGGTCTGCCCATCCCCACCTCCTCCTGCAAAGTTATCACCTCCCCACAGTGCTTGATGCTTCCTTTGCAATATAACATTACTTTCCAGCCTCAGCAGCCAGTCCAAAAGACTGAAGTTTTGCAGGTTGCCATTGTCAAGAAAGGAAACATTTGGATGATGAAGTCTAATGCATTTGAACATTCTCCTATAGCTACAGCAGGATGCATCACAGTCTTGCTGCTTTAAAGGAAAGAGGAATCGGATGGAGTTTATCTGCTCACTGTTTTACTGTCTTTCAGATGTGCACCTTCTCACAACCCTTTCTGCACTCCCTCCCTCATCCCTTTCACCTCTTCTGTAGAATTTTTTTCTTCTTCAGATACATTTTCTGTACAAAGGGGTTGTGCTTTATCACTTTTGAACTCCTTCTCTCAACATAAGCTGTTCTCCTAATCATACAAATGCACCTGTCCTCCCAGCAAAGCACCCCTAACAAGAAATTTCCAAATTCCTGAGCCTTGTCTATCAGGCTTGAAGATTGTAGCTCTGTCAAATTTTTCTCAAGAAAGTTTAGGGATTCTCTGAAGCAAATAATAAACCAATTGGACAAAAATTTGGTGGATGTAACACTCAACCAGTGATAATATTTTCCATTTTAAATTGCCAAAGGATTTAGTCAGACTAAATGCATTCCTAATCCCCAAGTCCTTTATGATCTTAAATTGACTAGAAGGTATATTTGTATGAGGAATTAATGAAACAAAAGTGACAGTAATTGTATTCTGCTCAGGACCTAGAAGGAATAATACCCACTTAATGGGACTTTTTAAGTTTGCACACAGGCATGTTTTAGAAATTAAAGAATAAGGAAAGAAAGACAGAAGAAGAATAAAATAGAACACTGTTATTAAAGATCTCAATAGCAAAAAAAAAACCTATACATTTAATTTTCAAACTGAAGATCGAGTGAATTTGTAAAGAAACAGATATTTTATTGCCAGCAAGTTATCTCACCTTTTTCTCTCTGAAAAAATTAATAAATAAAATGAAAAATCACAATTTCATGAAGCATCTGGGTTGTTTGTTGTTTTTTGTTGTTTTTTTTTTTTCAATGGGGAAATTTATTCACAAAGAAAAATCCTCATTTTGGTAATAAAAATCATCTTTCACTGGAAAAAGCTTAACAATGGAAATCAGCTAATCTCATTCAAAACAACCAATGTGAATATAAATCTGTTCTTAGTTACAGTGGACTTCTCAGGACAGAGCAATTATCAGAAACAAGTTTAACCCTATTATGCTGTGGACTTTAATGAGGTGGACTAAAAATAAATGTGGAAATCTGCTTTATTTTGCCTTTTTCTTTTTTTTTTTTTTTTTTTTGAACAGTGACTCAAATGGCATGAATCCATATCTAGCTGTCAGTGAAAGATACAGAAAGACAGAAATAGATGAATTTCACTTTTACCTATGTTTTGTACCAAGGGGGCAAACACACTATTTTTAATCATCTTTTCCCCTGCGGTCCTGCCTTTTTTCCTATTTAAGAAAGGACTGGCACTTCCCAGAACAGCCCCTCTGTCTGGGAAGCTGCAGGACACTTATTTCAGACCAAGAGTTCAAATATGCCTCACTCTGTACAGTGACCAGCCAAACAAATGCATGGTTCCCACTGAGCCAGCGCCTTTAGATGGGAAGATATAAAACCTCTGCCAATTCAGTGCTTCAGACTGTGTGGCTCCAACGTTTGCAAGCCTGAGGGTGTAAAAGCATCTGGTCAGAATTCTTGCAAATAGCCTGTTGACCTTTTTCCAAGTATTTGCCCAGTTTCCCTGATGCTGCATGAAATAAAACCCTTCCCTTTAGATTCTGCAGCCCCTCATTCAGAGGGTATTACACAGTACACAGATTCTCCCTGGATGCAGACCTGCATGACCCTCAGTCACCAAAGATGATGCACCAACACTGGTAGTGGTAACTTTTACTTTTAGATGCAGTGATTCCCTGGTTCAAACTGTGGTGCTCAGGTTGACATGACATGATAATTGTCACAAGACAGCATCACCCTTGATCACATGCTGATTTCAAGCAGCAAGAGAAAGCCACAGTCTGAACTTTGTGTTTCAGTCTCATGATGTACACAAAATAATCAGCTTTTCTGGGCTGGGATTTGGATCTGTTCTAGCTTCAAACAGATGGGCTTTGCAGTGCCTTCTGCCTTTCCACACTAGCAGCTGCCCACTGGCGCCTATGGTTAAGGTACTACTCAACCTCTGAAACCACACAGGACATTGTATAGGTTGAAAATATTGGATGCCTCCATTGAATGTCAAGAAGACTGATATCCGCCAACTGCAGTGCTTCCTTACAAAGTCTACTTTTTCTCATTATGAGTATTAATGTTGCTGTGCTTCCCAAATCTGTAGGAAAGTTGTTCACATGAGTTACGTACCATACAGCTCCCAAAGACTTCAGAATACATCTTTTAAAATGTTAAAATTGAGATCTTTTAAGACACATTTGCCATGCACAAACAATTGATTTTTCCAAAATTTATCTGTTAAATAGGGCTTTGGTTCATAGATAGTAAATTAAATTATTGGCTAGGCAGAAGGTGATCGGGATTCATGGTTTTACCCTTTGCATGGGTGGGAAGCATGGTGCAAAACTTACAGACAGAACTAAGAATATCACATATTATTTGAAAGGAAGTAAACAATACTAGTTAAAGCAATCTACAGGGTAAATGGTTTATTCTAAACTCTTACTCAGTCTGAAGTGACTTTATGTGACTTATCCATAAAATGTTTTACAAGAGAGAAAGGTTAACAGTGCCTGATTGCCAGGAGATGCAAGATTTTGATCAGCATTGTGGGTTACAAAGTGCATGGGAAAAAAAAGGAGCGATTCATGTGGATATTAAAACAGCCAACACAGGATGATCATTTATAGCTTTATAGATGGGAGCTCTTGCTTTGCTGCAATTGTAAAGCACCACGAGCCTTACAGACACCATTGGATAAGTTCATAAATCAGCCTGTTGTCCCTTGGACATGGCTCAGGCTCACATGAGATGTTTGGCCACCCAGACATGTTCCCAGCAGTTACAAGGGATTTATAAGAGCATTTCTGTAGCTGACATATTTTTATGTTTACACAATGTGAGTGAGTACACACATGCTTACACAGTCCTAGCAGGAACTTGGTTTTGACAAGTCCCTCACAGTCTAAAGTACTGTGGTGACATCCCCATAGCTGGTTTGTTTTGCCTTACCTGTGCTCTTGCTGTTTTTCCAATTCAAAAGTCAACAGTCTACAGCACATATGTACAACTAGGATTCATGCTGTTGTACACTGCTAACAAACACAGGTATTTGTCTTCCCCAGTGCCCAAGGGGTTCCTTCTCATGCTCTTTGAGGGAAAGAAACAATGCCTCCACTCAACTCATTCCCCAGAGGAAAGCAACCAGCTCTGAAAATGCATCAAGAGCTGTGGCAGGCTTGTGCTGCCTGGGCAGCAAGTCCCATTCAGAGTCTGTGAGGAAGCTGACCCCCACAAAGTGCTAAAATGCTTTAATGGACAGAAGGACCGCACAAGGCAGTTTAGAAATATTTTGTCTGTCATCAAAATGAGCAGCATTTTCACTTCCTGCTCTGCAAAGCCTTGGGAACCTTGATCACGGAAAGTTCAGCGACGGCTCCTGACAGTGGCTGTAGGACTTCTGAGACCAGTCTGGAAGGGATGGTTCACATTTATTAGTCATCTTTTGTTTTCTTCTCCCTGGAAGGATGAATTTACCAGCTGAGATAAGGAATGTAAAGACGCAGAATAAATGTACATTTAATTAGATGAGGGAATCTAAAGAATCTGTCTGATTTACACCAGCATGAAGGTCCTGATTTTTCAGGCCTGAAATTCTTAGTCCTATTTCCATTTTGCCACAAGCTGAATTTTACTTCCAGTGAGTTTTACCATTTAAATACCTTAGGCCTAGAATATATCCTTAATAGGTCAACTGGTTGACAGTTTGACTGAAAATACAAACAGCCTTAATTTAAGAGTCTGAGATTAAGTACACTAGTCTTAGAAGAACTAGATAGTGTTTGGTATCTTCATCTGAGCTCCTTACTCATAGATAACTGATCACCAGAAAACCCCACCAAATTCTCACAGGTTTGCAATTTCAAAACAAAGGGAACAGAGAAACACAGCTGGTGATGAAAGGTCAACAGGTAAACGGAAGGCTGTTCCCAAGATGGACACAGAAAACATTGATTCTATTTTGTATTACCCAAAAATATCAGTAGGACTCTGGAAGTAAGCATTTAGTGAGGCCCATCTAAGTACATGGGTCATCAGAAAGTTGTTCCCCAATACAGCAGGAATACAACCCCTCAAAGTGATATGATTCTTGCATTCTATAACCCTTTTTGGGTAAAATAGGTATCTTAAGACTGCTTATCTCACTTGGCTCTGGTCTGTGGTGAAAGGTGCCACCTTCTTTCTATATGGACAAATAGGGATGATTTGCACAATTGGAGGTCTATTTGTGCAACTTCTTTGCTGCTACTGCTTCCTTTCAGGAGGTGTGCAGCATCATGTCTGTAAAGTGTCACTGTTTTGTAATCCAGCTCAGAACAGGATCTTTTATTTCCCTTTTCAATGGCTAGCACTCTTCTTTATCGTTGGTGTCTAATTATGCTGGCTTTCTTGTTTTCTGTCTTTAGGTTCTCATGGATGAGTGAGTATAAAGGATTAGAAAAAGGTTACATAGCTTTTTCCAGCCCACACAAAACTATTCTGACTCTACTCCAACATTTTTTTCTTTTTTTTCTTTTTGGAGGTACTTCTGTGGGATTGTTTTTGAACTGGCAGGTATGTATCATTTACATAAGTCTTTGTTTCTTCAGCATCACTGATTTCTGAGCCCTGTATACAGATATCTTCAGCCTCATTTTTGAACTTTCTACTAGTAAAAAAAATGTTTAGCTTCATGGGTTTTTTTTCTATATGATCCTTAGGGATCATCATCCTGGTATATGAATTCCACCTCTAAGCTGCCTCCTACACTGGTGAAAGATACAATATGTCTTGTCGTAGGCTTCTTATTCTAATAGTCATACTTACTTCTGCACTTCTGTTCATACTATCCTGAACAGCAGTGGCAGCAATCACAGTCTGCCCTTCATCTGTCACCCAGCAGACTTCAGACTGCTTTCTAAATTAAAAAAATACAACTAAAGTTATACAATCCCACTGTGTGTCTACTTGTTTATCCTTTCCATGCATTTGCCACATGTGACTTTTGAACTTGCTGGTCAATTTCAGCAAAAATAATAGAGGATTACTCATCCGAAAAATTTAATGTTCTTGTTCTAAATTGCTGTTGATAGTCCTGAAGAGGAGAAAGTTACTATTAGAATCCAGAGAGGGGAGAAAGGTGAAAGATGCCACATCTAATGAGGAAAAGTCAATCAATGTTTGCACTTTGAGACACCAGAGAATCCATCCATGTGGTTTTGTGTGTAACCGGGTCGAGTTTGATTTGCTGCTCTCAGAAAGATTTACTAAAGGCAGACTCAGCTTTCCAATTCCATGGAGGTATGAACTGGGACCTCCAAAAATTCATCTTCTCCAGTTCTTTCCTTTGCCCCTGCATTTGAATCTCTTGTCTATTGTGCATTTACACATGATAACACTTTCAATTTGCTGATTCATACAGCCAGCCAAAAGATGAGTTTCCCTATGGCAACTGCCTCACCCAAGGATCTTTTCCTGTCCTTGCAGGTTTGCAGGTGAGGATTTCAAACTATCTTCACATCTCATTGCTTTAGCTTTCCTCTGAGACTAAAGGCTTTCAGAAAGCCTCCCTACATTCTAGTTAATTTAGCCTCTTTTGAGTAGCTGTCGCCAGGAGCTCTGGTTCTCTCCAAAGTTGCCAAAGGCTCCCAGCCATACTTTTCTGCTGTTTCTCCTCAGATCTAAATGTTATCTGCATGAAGCAGATTTTACTGGAGAGACTGTTTCCCAGGGAAATGCCCTGGGTGCCCGACACATGCCAGCTGTCGGCTTGCCAAAACTGTACCCTGAGGCAAGCATTAAATGAAGGCAAACACAAGTGCCCTAAGAAATTCAGAAATCCAGAAACAAATCTGACACAACAAGCAGAGAAAAAAATGTTAGACATCACCAAGAAAAATGATGTCTGTTTCTAAGTAATGGGAAACGTTATCATTTTAATGGAAACTTGTATTAATTGCTGATGTAAATCCCAGAGAACAAGCCGTCCACTCCCTCAGCCGATCTGTGAAATAGCCTTTCTGTCAGCACTTCTGCTCACCTTATCTTAATTCCACTGAGCTGGTACAAGCCTTCCAAGATCCTTTGGCTTTACAGAGGAGGAAAAACAATCTCAGTAATGGGACATGAGGGATCCTTCATTTCTGATCTACGCTCAGAGCCTCTCTGTCTCTTGAAGACATCCACAAATGTAACTGTCCTGTTTTGCTGCCCTTCCCAGAAAGGTGGTCTATATATTTATCCCTGTTATTAGACAAGCACCATCTGGTATCTTACCAGGAACATCATTAATTTTCCAAAATTCTTAATACACATTTCAGATATGAGATCCTCTTAAAATTTTTCACCCAACTTCTGTAATTTGTGTAAAAATATGTAGTTACTCCTTCATTTAATTTTAACACAACAATATACACATTTGTATTACAGTCTCATAATTATTCACCTCTCCTATTAAACTAGTAGATCTGCTCAGAGTTTTGACAACTGCCTATTGTCAAAATTAAAGCAACTACGTGATTTTTTCCAACCTTTGCCTATTTCTTTACACAGCAGAAAGCAGAATTCAAATCTGTACTTCTGCGTACGATTCTGGTGTTTCGGCTTTTGTAGAAATTTTATTTTCTTCGCATTTCTCAGGTTTGTTTGAATTGCTATTCAGAAATCCCTCAGCACCAACCATTTAGATAGCTCTGTCACTGTTCTGGTAAAGCTCTGAACTATATATCTGTTTTGAAGCTTAATAGCTTAACATGTCAGAACTAAAAGTTCCTCTTAAATTCAAACGCCTTTTGTTTTTTTTCCCGCCAAGATCCTCTAAAGACACAGTGCTTCCATCAAGGCCAACTTTTCTCAAGCTCTTGCAGAAATTATGAAGCATTCCCCACCTGTGATGGTTCTCCCTTTGTTCTCATGCACTTTCTACTCTATGGATCTTCTACTACACTCCACAGTTGCCATTTCATGAGGGGGTACTCTTTTCCTCATATTTCCCACTCCCGATCTATCTCCACAAACAGCAGTCCACAAGGCTGTTTCCGTAGGATAGTTTCAAATTTCAGGCCCACCACTCTCTGGTACCATCCAGTTTGTTTTCAAGAACAGTAATTTCTTCTGAATCACCTATCTCAAGTAATTGTCTCTGTTCCATCTGCTGCAGCTAAGGTGGGAGTTCACTCTACACGCAACCAGGTTATACAACTAGGCCCTCAGGCTGATGACAACACTTTCACTTACCATCTAGCTCTACAACTCAGACTAATAAAAACCAGCAAGCATTAATCCACTTTTCATCACTCCAAAAGTTCAAAATCTGTCAATCTAGCGGATGAAGTTGTGTGTTGACACCAGAGATCATCCTTTACCACATTGCCAGCCAGGCAGCCACATTCTACCATTATTAACATTGAGCAGGAAGGAGGCACCTCCAGTTAAACACTGAAAAACTAATATTGGGCCTTCAGAAACCACTTCTTAATGATCTTTCACAAACCTCCAGAAAAATCTCATTAACAGCAATAGAAACCCTGGAGCTGTGCAGAACACATCCAGTGTGTGTTGAAGGAGACCATTAGTTTGTCTCCTGATGAAAGAAGTCCATGAGTCACAGTGCAGAAGTCACCGGAGGGAGCAATAGTGATTTTGAAAACAGTGGAAAAGGACATGTGAGCAATCTAAGGGGAGACCCAGCAGCAAAAGGGAAGTCAGAAAACTGTAGCTGTAGACATTCTGAACTGAGAACAAACAAGCAGTGTCAGGTTTAATATTTTGCAACTTTTGAGGCAGAATGCCAGTTTCAGCTAATTTGGAGGAAATATCAGGAAGAAGTACAAAATGATCTCTGCTACATGAGGTCTCTTCACAAAAAAAGTGTTCAGCACCTTTGGTATGAAACCTGACCGGATCTTATTCAAAGTTATTGTCTTTTTCCTCTTTTTCTTTTGCAAAATCAATGATTTTACTTTTTGAGAGAACGAAGTTCAAGCAGGAATTCTTCTTTCCTCTCTTCCTTACAGCAAAACTAAAACATTCAGGTGAATGGAGATTAAAATGTCTTCAGAATGTTGTAACTACTTTTCAGAATCTTCCATGTCATGTTACATCCAGATAATATAGCTAGAGATGCAGCACCAAGAATCATGCTTTTAGTTCTACAAAAATAACACCTGAAGTTCTGAACTAGGTGCCTCTAACATTTACATTCCAGGCACCCTCATTTTTAATGATGCTCAGGAACATTTTAGAGATTCAGCTGCTTGCATCTCTCCATTCTTCTCCTCTACCTCTCTGTCAGAGTCAGCCTTCATCTTCTCCAGAGAACCAACACTTGCAAAGTGCCAGATATGCTCAGCTGACATTTAACTGATCAGAAATAGGGACAGCAGAGCCTCCTGAAATATCCACTCAGATCTTTTTAGGACTTGCCAGTTGTACTGGTCTATGATGTGAATTAATTGGGATTGGGGCAAATGTTAACATTTAGGGTTTTTTTTTTTTCTTTAAGATAAACTGGAACAAGAACTGAGTTATTCTGAGATTATGGCTACCCTAAGCCTTGTTACTTCTAATTCTCAGATTAATTTCTTCTGATATGTAGTTAACTTTCTAGCACAAATGTTGCCTTCATCACCAGTATGAAGACTGAAATTAAGGCTGAATATTGCACTGCTTAGTGTCAAGATTTTATAGAAGTTTCACATTATGATTTCTTGTCATCTTAGCAAGCATTCAAACAATAAAAATCAACTTCTCATGGCTGTGTGAAAAAAAAAAAAATGGTGCTTACTTATGGAGTCTTGATGCCTGAAAGGCTAATGAAATGATGCCTCACCTTATTTTGATCCCAAAAATTTAGCTGCAAGATTTCAAAAGAGAATTTACACCTGGTGATATGTGCTGGCCTTCCTTCCCTGCCTGTATTCTTGTGGCTTCTGTCTTCTGTTTGTTTGAGCAACAGCCCTACAAATTCACAAATGTTATATTTCATCATTTATAACATAATGCAATTTTCCACACTTGGCTGTTTGCAGATGATAAAAGTGTGAGGAAAATATATGCACATCAGCAGCAAAACATTAAATAAAGCACAGGTGTGAACCTTAGAGAGTCCATACGCTTTTTATCTAGGAAGAGAGCGTAGGATACAAACCTCATACTTACATTCTCTTGTTTTCATTCTGAGAATCTCTTTGAAATGCCGTGGAAGGAGCTTAAATCCAGTAGTAATTAAAAGTTTTGTAATTCTGTGTGTGTCTCGGCCTCCACCCAGTGAGAAATATTCCTTACCTCAGGATGGTCTTTCACATTACAAGGTTGCTCCAACACAAGTGTTGCTCTCCCTTTCATGGAGAGACTTAGTCCAAGACCTCTTTTGTTTTCCACTACATCTTTTAGTATGAGTGGGTCAGAACCCCCTGAATGCCATGAACACAGTTACACACTTAGCAGACTGTCAAGAGAACACAAGGGAAATCAGAGTAAATTACCTCTGCAGTTGCCAGGGGTCCGTATACACTTTGAACAGAAGGTATTTTATGCCTTTCTCAAGCATGGCCAGTGTGGCTTTCATGTGCTGGCAGGGGTTGAGGAAGTATTCAGCAGCACTTAGAATCAACTCTGCACTGCAGACATTTCTGCCAAAAAGAATAAGAAATCTACTACTGAAATCTGCATGGTCTCTGGTGCTTCCTCCATGACCCCTGTCTCTCCTTGCCACCTGAGCTGGATTTCCAGGGTAAAGCAGCTGACAGGATCATTCCACCTGATTTATCACCTCAGACTGCCAAAACACTAAATATGGATGGAGGTAGGCTGGAGGAGAGGAAGTATCCAATGTCAGATTGGATTGCAAAGCTTCATTTTTTCCCCACCCGTGCAGCATTTGCCTGAGGGAGAGCAGGGAACAATGAAGAGGGCAGCCTTGTTTAAACATTTGTTTTGTTTTGCTTTGCTTCTGTGAATAGAAATAAAAAGAAAATCCCTGTTAAAAATTGAATGTAGCGCTTCTTTCTGTGTTTATGTCTTGTGGGGTCTTCTCCGGCTATTCTCTGGAAGTGCGAAGAAAGTCACAGAAATCACAGTACTCTGGGAATTAGGCTGTAAATACTCATACAAAACAGCAGGGTTCAGAAGAGCAGGATCTCAAGATATTTCATTTCCTAGATCACTTGGAGGTCCTTATCTACTCGAACATCTCAACTCTGCCAAATTCTAGAATTCCCCTATGCTATATCCACCCTTCCCCACTACAAAACCAGATGCTTCTTTATACATACAGCGTTCTGTATAAATGACATTGTTTAGGGATGGAACCACTAACCTGCAAAGGGAAATGTTACAAGGCCTCTTCAAAACAAGATCCTTGTACTCTGACCCTTGAGAGATCAAATAGGTGAATATATATGAACTCCGTCTAAAATAAATTTACACCATCTGTATTCTATATATACAAATTCTAGCCCTGTGCAGGCAACAGATGATATAGAAAATGTTGAACATGTATGGATTTGCATGGTAAGACAAATTAAGAATGCTATGCAAATACAGATGTGAGCATTTGAGGCCTTGGCCTCTGAGTAGTTAGTGAACATTGGAATAGTGGTGAAAGAAAGCCTGGGTAGGACCAGATGATAAGTGGTGAGGGGCCAGGCTGCTTGCCAGCATGAGGCAGTATGTGACACTGAGAAGAAGAGACGTAATCAGAGAAGCTAAAGATGAGAGAGGAGGGTGAACATGGGGAACTGAGGTAAAACATTGCATATTACTGTAGAGGTCTGTACAGTCTGACAAGAGACAGAGTAATTAAGGGAATATGCTCTTTGTAGGAAAAAAGTGGAGACTGGGTCCATTTGCCTGACATGTCTTCTGCTTCATTAGAGAGTTTAGGAGAGCTGTCACCGACTAAAATTCTGAGTAGAGAATAATCTCTCTTTAAACGATAAAATTAGCTAGGAACAGACTGGAAGGAAAAATAGAAAAACTGAAATTCATACAAGCAGTGTGAAGCCAGCTTAGAATATTTCATTAGAAGTACGGGAAGTTTATGGCACAGCTTTAAGCAAACAAGGGAGAAAACTGTATACACAAACAGCAAGGTTTGTGAATATGTATGTATATATCTCCCAAAAGCTAGACTAGTCAGGACTGGTGGAATCAATGAGAGGATTTTTCAGCCAGTGCCCAGCGAAAACATTGTGGACTAGTTATTACTTAAAAGATGTTCTGAATACAGACGTACTTCAGTGCATACTTAAGTATTTTAGCAAATCAAGGTGAAAGCATTGCCACTGTCCTTTCAGAGAGACTTCATAATTATCAATAGACTCCCAGGATGACATGAAATAATGAAAAAATTTCAGCATCTTTTCTTTTTCCAACTTATTTCTTTAAATAAAAAAAATTAAAGGATCACATGTCACAGATGGCCTGATCTATACACAGAGAGAGCACTGTGTCTTCCTCAGAAATCAAAATAATTCTATACCACTCAACTGGTGTTGGAGTAAGACATAAAGAATGCAACACACGTGATTCCTATTAAACTGTTAGTCTGTCATACCTGCAGTTCACAGAACATTGAAACAACAGAAACTTTCCTTTCTGAGCCCACTGTTTATGCAGTGCTTACTTGCAAATAGCTTTTCTAACTTGTTTTCCAAATTTGAGAAAAAGAAATGCAATTTAGACTTGCTATTTGTGAAGCTAAATTCATTTTCCAGCTCCACCACAGATTCCCTGTGTATCTGTATGGAAGCCACATAGGATGAGGTTCAAGAGTAAAGTTGGAGCTTTTGTTCCCGTGAAAACACTTTGTAGATCTGGCCTTAGTCTCTGTGACTATCTATAAAATATATGCAATGACACAGACACATTCTCCCCCTGGATGTAGTTTGTAGTGAACTTTGATTTTTCTGCCACCCAGCTATTCATTACAGGCCTCTTCTTCCTTTATAACCAACCTGCATTATGAGGTTGTATGAGCATTTTATAGTTGTATAAGCATTTGTAGTTGTCTTCATGACCAAGTCAGCTAGTTTAGCCAAAATTGTTACTGCAGGAGGCCTGGGCTATTGGCAAAGCTGAGGGGGAAATAATGCCTGGAATACAAATAAAAACAATGGGAAAAGGGATGGGGCAATGGATAGCTTGAAGAACTATCTTTCTTATGGAGAGGACACTCGTGCCTCTTCGGGAGGCGCAGTCATGACCTTTAGTACAAGGAAACATGATGTGGGTAGACAGTCAGGATACTATTAGTGAGAGGTAACAGAAAGTGCGAGCAAGTTAGTGTCTGGCTTGCAAAAGATGATGTACCTAGCCAGTGGTATAAAGAAGCAACACAGTCAGAAGCTAATGTTCGTCATTGCATAGGATGAAAGAAGATGAGGACAGAGCAAGCTAAATGCATGTCAAGAAGACAGGTAATGTTGGGACAAGGTTAAGGAATAGGTAGTTGCAGCAATGAGAAGGAATCAAAGAATAAAAACCATGTCTCAGAGTACAGGTTGGTTAAGTGGGATCATACAAAGGATCAGGCTTAGACTACTTTTCATGTGGTGGGACTCTGATCACCTGGAACCACAGTTACCACCAGATTCCAGTTGTAGAACTGGATGGTCTCTGCAGAATCTGTCAGAAGGGCACTCCGTGCTACGGCAATTAAGCTTACATAAGGAACATGCACTCTTCCATTCCAGGAGAGCAGTTCCTTTCTTGGGAAGAAAACACACTACAGAGAAAGAAAAATCACTTCTATCAAAACTGCAAAAAAAAAAAAAAGAAGAAGAAGAAGAAGAAAAAGGACTATTTTTGAGGGATACTTTGGTGTGTGATCCTCTCGCTCTTGTTGACAGACGAGTTCCAACGAACTCTAACACAAGTAACCTGTGTTTTCTTTAATGAGACCTTTGAATCAAAGATAGGGAATGTTCATAACAAATGCTCTTCACTCAGAATGTGGGAGACCCTCTGGGAATGTAAGGTTGAGCTCTAGTGCTGTAGTATTTCCAGGTCTCTCAGTAGTTATCAGTGTCATGAAGTCTGGTGCTTCACTTCTTTCTATGGCTCCTGGAGGCTTGTGACTATTTGGGAATTGCAATTTGCACTGAAAAGAAACCAATTCAGTTAACATCAGAACTAATAATGACTGGTTTTTTACTTATTTACATTCTACATATGCCCTCTTTCCTCCTGCCGCTACTCAGCTTCTCCTCTGCACATCCCAACTCCTTCCCATGGTCCCTAGCTTCAGGGCTCTAATTGTGTGCTCTGTAACATCTGTGGTTAGTTCAGCCCATGCTGAGAGCTCATGTGCTTATCTGGAAGCTATTCCTTCGGTAGCAATATTAATTCAAGGCTTTCTTTTTCACTCTGCTGACAATTTTTGTGAAACTTGTCAGACCTTTGTGACTCTTCTGCCCTTTCACTGACTCCTGTAGGATCAGCCAACTTGTTCAAGGGGGTCAGACAGGAAAAGAGATAGATGGACACAGGTTTCAGTCACATTACCTTAAAGAATCGAGCCTTAAAATCCCATTATGGTCAGGAAAGAATACTCATAGGATCCCTAAAGATTAAAAACTGAGTTGCCCTAAAAGCACCTCAAACCTGTTCCAAAATATCTCATGATTTTGTGGGCAAGATTCATTATATATTTCCAGGTTCAGCTGCTAATCTATATAAGTCTTACATCTTTGTGACCTCTTTTAGCCTTTGAGAGAGCTCACTTGCTGCTGGCACATATCCTTTTTGGAGACATGTGATTGATGGCAGTGAACGGCCATTCTTTCAAAACTGCTTTTCTAAACCCAAGGAGAAGGAAGGCACCTCTTCCTCTCCAATCCCATAGGCAGTACTGTGTATAATAGCTACTAGCCCCTAATCAACTAGAAAGCTGTGCAGTGCATTTCTACTCCCCTCAACACAGTGTAAAAATAATCAGGCTTTTCCTCCACAGAAATCACCTTTACTCTAAGGGTTTAATCTTTCAGGTTATTCTCAGCCCCCTCTCCTGTACTTACAAGTGTGCATTTATTCTCGCCACACGCTTCCGTTTCTGCATTTGTGCTCACATCTGACATAAAGAATTCACTGGGAAACTCCCCCCGAAGGGGCAGCTGAGTTTTCCCACAGCTATAGCCTCATTATCCAGACTGCCTCTGCACAAGAAATGTATCAGCAGCTAAGGCATGTTGGAGTGCTTGAGAGGAGGGAGGCACAGCAGCTCATCGTGCCCCGGAGGCTGCTCAAATTGGTGCCGGGGGCTATCTGAACCAGAAACAAATTGTGCAAGTGGCTTTTAACCACCCCGGTGGGACGGGAGGAAAGCGTGTCCAGCCCTTCACTACTGCTGGAAACAGAGCCTCCCTTAGTGCTGTCTTCATTAACTGCAGTGCTAACCCAGGAAAGCTGCTGGCCCAGGCAGTGTGCAAGAGCCTTGGGGGCTGGCACGAGTGAGGCCTGTCTTCCAGTTCCACACACTTACCTTTTGCACTTCCCACTGCTTGTGAGCCCACATGCTTGCCTGCATGGAGTGTTTGAGCTCAGTCTCGTACATAATCACAAGTGTGAGCTGGAAGCAGCTAGTCAGCATGGTACTTTGCAAGGAAAACCTCCTCCTCTTCCTCCTGTTACTCCAAATGGAGTTTGGAGCCCCAAATTCCATCACTGTCAGCACAGTACTTGTGATTTCTTCAGATACACTGCACCCTGTTATTGTGAATCACTTTCTTCGCTGCTCTTTTCCTCTATGAGTTATCCCTGACTACCAGGAAACCAAACACTGCCAACTAGCTCATACACCTGTGAGCAGAGCCACAGCAAGTGCTGAGACGTTTCCTCTGTCCAAAGGAAAAAGTGGCTCTGCCTGTGCAGAGTGCCATCAGGTGCATACCAGCCTCAAACCAGAAACTGTTACCTTCTCCTGCATCACTGAAAGTACCCAGTGTGAACCTCAGAAGCAAATTATAACATCAGTCAGCCACTCCTGCAGATCAGGAAAATACAACCTAAAATGACACAGCAAATTTAATAGAATAATTGAAACATAGAACAATAGAATCATGGAACTATAGAATCATAGAATTATAGTCTCAAAGAATCTTAGAATCATAGAATCATCTAGATCAGAATAGAAACTTAAAGTTCCTGATCTGGTATCTACACTTTTTGAGTTGACTGACATTCTTAGAGACTTAGCAGTACCCTGCAATTCTGTTTTCCAGCTTCTCTCCACAAAATATAAAGCTGAGAAATTCTGGGTTTCCCAGTGGTACTGGAAGGGCTGCCAAATTTTCTGCTCTTAGCTGGTGTGACGGACATCTGAGCTTTTTCTGTCATTTTAAAGCGTAGCCCACAGCCTGACATTTTAAGGCAAAGCAATTCTGCCTTTCAAAGTACCAAGCTATAAACTGCAATGGTTCAACATGAGCTTCATGAGCACCTCAGCAGAAATGGGGAGTGAGAAGATGATAACCTTAGCAGTACCCTGAGGAAAGACTTTCTTTTTCATGAGTTCTTAGTCCACTAAAAAGTGTAGAGAAATCAAGTAATTGTAAAAATCAAGCAGAGATTAAATAGCTTTAGATAGTTTTGTGGTTTGAAAATTCACAATGAACTTGAAATTTGGAATCCCTTACTATACTCATGCTCTCACCTCCCTGATGCCTGAGAACTGCCTCCAGCCAGAAATCAGGGTTGGGTTATTCAGATAAGTCAGTGTTTGAAGTGTCATACAATGCTAGCACCTATTGAAGAATTTCCATACAAAACCTGTGCATACCAGTTCATCATTCATTTTGACCTGTGTATGTGATAGGCCTGCCTTGAAAACATAATAGAAAGAAAAGTATTTTTTGTTGTTTATCAGAAATGATCATCAGAAGTCCAGTGGGAGAGTCAGTGGCTTTTCCTAAGCATCATAAAAAAAAAAAAAGAAAATGAAAAATGCAGTAGAATTTTGCTGAAAATCAAATATTGAGCATATTATTTCTTGATTTTCATATTCTGCTATGTGTCAGATTTTGACTACTTAATGAAGAGATCTTAATCTTCCACTTCTAATATTCTATTTACCTAGAAGTGAAAAATAGAACAAGAGATAAAGTGCCATTTGCTCTGAGGCCAATTCCTCTGCCCTAGAATTGAAAATATAGCGTCAGAGGGCATTGAACTCAAGCCAGAGCAGAGCCTTGTTGTGCACAGTGGGCACAGTGACGTGATGAAGCACCTCTCCCACCTGGCTCTTGGGCCTGCTCCTTAAGACTTGACTCACTTATGCCTGCTGCACTGGGCAGGGCATATGAAAGCACAACAGGAGTATTTCATGTCACGGCATGGATGTTCTTGGCACAGAGGTGAATCTATGGGAAAGGCTTTTACCTCTGTCAGTATATCTCAGGCCAAGCCAAGAGGATTTTGCAGCTCAAACCAATAGCTGATAAGGCTATTCAGTCACAATAGATACCTGTATAAGTCAGGCAAACTGAAGTCCAGAAGGTTTAGTCCTAAGCTTTAGAGGTCCTTTACAACCTGCATACAGCAGATGACTTCTACTGCGCTATGCCTTGCATCAGCATTTTAACAAATGATATATAACTTGGTGATCTGTAACAGGATAATATGCTCACACATAAAGACAGGCAGGAAGCTGTGGTAGGAGGTTTCCACTGCTCTTTCAACTCAAGTTCTGGCTTTTTTTGCATTCTGCCTGCAAACACCTATGTGATATATTTTCTTGGTAGACCTGGAGTTCCAGAGGTAGTTAGAAAAACACTGCTTGATTCTGCTTTCTATAGGATATATTTCTGTCTTTTTTGTGCTACTCTATATCATCACCTGATACTGATACCACAATGTGTCTAGCTTCTTTACTTCACATGCTAAGGCCAGGCCTGACAGCAACCCAACTGGAGTTGAATAAGTACTTACCAGATTCCTCAGAAATTGAATCTTTTTATGTTAAAGGAGGAAAAAAGATGAATGATCATAATTTGAAGTTTCTCTGTTTCATAGCACCCTTCTTGAGCATCATAAAATAGGCTTGATATTTTTACTGCAGATCTTCAAACCACCAAGAATAAATTAGCACATATATAAATTCTCACAGAACTAGAACCTAAGTAGGTTGTACTGTGTAGAAATATTTTGTAGTAATTCAGAAAGTTTTTCATAAAAACTAATTAGAAGTTAGCTAATATTTCACTGCAGCTTTCCTGCAACTACTACTACAATAAACTTTTGAACACAAAAGAGCATGAGACAACAGACTAAATAAAATTCAGTGCAGAAGATGACAATGAAAACTGAACTGACTCATGCTAACCAACTGAGTCAAAGAGGCAAAATTTCTAGCTGGTAAAAACTCAATTCAGGAAAGACATACATGAATGAAATATCCTTATTGATGACCTGGATGAGGGCACTGAGTGCACCCTCAGTAAGTTTGCAGATTACACCAAGTTGGGAGGAAGTTTCAATCTGCCTCGGGGTAGGAAGGCCCTACACAGGGATCTGTATAGGCAGGATAGATGGGCTGAGGACAATAGGATGAAGTTCAACAAGTCCAAGTGCCAGGTCTTGCACATCAATCTCAGCAACCCCAGGCAATGCTACAGGCTTGAGGCAGAGTGGCTGAAAGACTGTATAGAGGAAATGTACCTGGGGGTATTGGTTGATGCTTGGCTGAACATGAGCCAGTAGTGTGCCCAGGTGGCCAAGAAGGCCAATTGCACTCTGACTTGTATCACAAGTAGCACTACCAGCAGGAGCAGGGAAGTGATCATCCCCCTCAGCCCTGGTGAAGCTAGACTTCAAGTACTGTGTTCAGTTTTGGACCCCTCACTACAAGAAAGACATGGAGGCTCTGAAGCATGTTCAGAGAAAGTCAATGGAACTGTGGGGGGTCTGGAGCACAAGCCTTATGAGGAACGGCTGAGGGAGCTGGAATCATTCAGTCTGGAGAAGAGAAGGCTCAAGGGAGACCCTATCACTTTCTAAAACTACCTGAAGGGACGTTGTGGTGAGGTGGGAGTCTGCCTCTTCTCCCATGTAATTAGCAATACGGACTAGGAGGAATGGTCTTAAGTTGTGCCAGAGGAGATTCGGGTTGGGCACTAGGAAATACTTCTCTGAGAGAGTGGTCAGGTACTCGAACAGGCTGCCCAGGGATCTGGTGGTGTTGAATACTGTTCCTGAAGGTGTTCAAGAAATGTTCAGATGTTGTACTGAGGGACATGGTTTAGTGAGAAATACTGGTGATAGGTGGACTGTTGGACTGGATGATCTTAGAGGTCCTTTCCAACCTTAGTGATTACATGAATCTATGATTCTATGAAATGTAGCACTTATAGCACAACATGAAGCTATTAAAGGCTTGGAGTTGTCTCGCTTGTGTTCATAGGAGTCATTGTATTGAAAGCTTCCAATACTTTTCTGGGCATATTCACACATGAATCCAAGGTTAAGACTAAGCAACAATAATTTTCATGATGAAAGTCCTTAGCTGCATTAATGTTATGTAGAAGTTTACAAATGAAAATCATTTTATTTTACAGATGAAGAAAAAGGAATGACTGCTACTGTTGTTGAACAATAAAAATGGTTTCACTATCCCTTGAAATCAACTGGAGCCTATTGTTTAATTTTAAAAAATGCTGAGCCAGACCCTAAAGCATTCCAGAGCCTTCTTGTATCCTAGCTCTTTATAGATGAGCAGAAGTCTAAATGTACTTGCAAAAAGTCTTGACAAAGCTCATTTCCACATAATTAAATAGTGTCTTAATAATATTATTACTACTATTACCATTAATACTCAGAGAATCTTTTGCAGCAGCATTTTAGTCCCTATACTAGAAGAAATGTTGATGATGTTACTGTATTTTCAGTGGATTTAGTGAATTCTTAGTGCAGACTTCAAACACGTCTGTATAAAAATTCAAGAGTTTTCATTTTGTAAGCTCGTACTGTGTGCCCAGTTTAAGACATTTGAAGGAGCCCAATTTTCCAGATGACCAGTGCTCAGCTCTTCTTCAGAAATGATTTAGTCTGCCTTTCATTGGGCACAATTCATTGCCATTCCCTTTTAAATACATGTGTATCCTGGATTCCAAGATTTAGATTTTTTCAGTCAAGATCTGAAACTATTTTAAAAGCATTTGCATTTCCTAATTCTAAATACCTAAAATCAAGGGCCTGTTTTAAATTTATACTTCAACATTTTAGTGAGTTGCCTAGTTAACAAATTGTATAGTTCATAACATCTTCATGTAGGTGTGGGATGCTTCTTCTCCAGACATGAACATACCAGACTCTATAAAAAAGAACCTGCATATTTCTCAGTGTTATACATGTGTGACTTCCTGATTTTCATGGATGGAAATCAGAAGAATTGCTATACCATTTCAGGTCTACAGACTTACTGATAGATTTCCTTCCCCTCTCCTTTCTTTTTTTCTAATATAGTTCCTTTCTTCCTCCCTCCCTTCCTCCCTCTCTTTCTCCCTTCCTTCTTTTGTTCTCATTCTCTCTCACTATATCTTATTTTTCAGGATCCGCTTTCAGTTGAAATGTTCTCTTGTATCCCCTGAAATAATGACAATATATTTTTTTAAGGTGAAAAATCAAGACCCTGAGGAATCTCTTAATGAATGAAACTTGAAACAGTATTTTGTCAGGATAATTGCACACTGTAAAATGTTTCAGGTTATATCAGATTATCTATGTGACTTGAGGTTGCAGTGTTATGGATGGAATCATCATGAATATCTTTCATTATTACCTGGCTTATTTCTTTGAGCAAATAGTAATTGTATAAACATTGCCTATGGGTACATTCATACAAATCATTCCAAAGACAGCAAGAGTTTAGCATGCATATCCAAGGGCAAGGTTTTGCCCTATATTTTCAGTGATAAAGATTATTTTAAGCCTATCTGTAATTAATAGTTCACCAAGAGTTCTTTTTTTTTTTTTCCTTTGTTGGTTGTGGTTATGTCTAATATAATAATGAAATATATCATTCTGTCAGGCAGCTCGGCCAATTTACTGTGACAGGCTATTGTTCCATTTCTCACTCATTAAAACATAGCCCTGCATGCCATTCATACAGACCTAGCTTTACCACATGGGCACAGTATGGTGATATCCAATTGGAATTCAGTTTGTTTCTTGAGTGCAAAGCAAAATTGAAAGATATAGTATGTAAAGAAGCTGTGAAGCCTTTTCTTGCTATGTAACGCAAAGTATAGTTTTATTGAAAGCCCCTGCTACTCATTGCATTGTCTGTCTACCCCACAGTCTTTTTTATGATGCATTTGCTTAGACTCTGATCAGCTCTATTTTAAATGTCCCAAGTGACCAGTTATCAACATTTCTCCTCTGTCATAACTGTTCTACAGTGTAATCAATCCCTGTGTCAGGAACTTTCTCTGTTACATAATTATCTCTCTTTTTTGTTGTTGTTGAGTTAGTAATGTTACATGTCCTTTACAATCCTTCTACATAGAGGAGTACTTTTTGAGGGCTTATAGACAGAATTTGTACCATAACCTACCACCAAACAGTCAGCTATGGAGATTCATGGGTGAAACAGCAACATTCATTCCTCCACTACTTTAACTTAGTCAGGACCACATATCATACTCCATCGGCTTTGAACTGACAATCTGTGCCATGTGACAAACAGAAGTGATTTCCTTCTCAGTCACTGTTTGTCTCAATGTGATGATGGGAAAATATCTATGCACAAGTTTGTAAGAGGAGCACTGGAGAGTGACTCTTGCTTCTAGTTGTAAACAAAACTCACGCTAAATCCAGACCCAGTTTTATGGAGAGGGATCACTACCTGTTCTTGCAGTCAAAAATCACCTAAACCATGGAGATGATTGACATTTTCATTGTTATTCACCTGAAGGCACTAACGGGCTTTTCCAACCCTGCCCAGTCTCCCCTGTGACCTCTCCCTACCCCAATCCATAGTCCATCCCCAGCTCCAAGTTGATCCCCAATGTGTGGGGTTGGGGCTGTTCCCTGGCCTCCCCATCCTGCTCCCAGGACAGGGCTGTAAGACAGGCCATGGCTGTGAGGTCTTACTCTACCATGGCTGTATCAACAAGTCTCATCAGCTCATAGGTTCTGCCCATTTTTGAATGTATTTGTCCTGCTTAAGAAAATTAGATAATTACTACAACAAGGTTTAAGCTCTTGCTTCTATGTGTTGGTCTGTTTTCAACTTCACATGAAAAAATGAGATGACAATTGCTGTTAGATGGAATACAAATATGGGTCAAAAACTACAGGAGATCAGAAACCCTGTGTTGTCAATACCACTGAGCAAGAGCAAAATGCAAAGACATCAGAACTGGTGTAACTGCACATACTTCTACACGCACAGCCCAGAGGGGCTTTTGCTCCTGGGCTTAAACCAGCTGCACAACACCCAGAGTTCTACAGCTCTGAATTTCACAAAGATAATGCAGGAGAAGATCAACTAAGAAAAGAAATTAATTGGGGCATTGCCTTGTAACTGTACTTCCCGAAAAAGCTGCCCTCTCTTTGTGCAGCCACAACCATTCCTTTGCCCTCCAGGGTGGCAGAAAAGGTGGTTATACTTCTCAATTTATTTCCAAAGTGCTCTCCATACAATGTGTTGATGTAGGAAAAAGTGCAATAAATCATTGCCATTGGGTTACTATTACATACCAGTAAGAGGGGATGACCAAAGCAAGCTGCAGTATTGTCTAGTGGAACAAAATCCTTTTGCAGAGATGAGGTGAGAAATTCCAAAAAGACCAATCAAGCTAGAAAACTTGGCAACACAAGGACAGATTAGATTCATTTTAGACAAGTGCAAGGTAATGAACACTGGAAGGAACAATTTGAGCTACCGATACATGCTGTTGGATTTAGAATTAGCTGTTATTTCTTAGGAAAAGAGTTCTAGGCATCATTATGGATCATTCAATGAGTACATCTGCTCTGTGTGCAGAAGCAGAAAATAAGATGTTTGTCTGTACAGGAAAGGAAATTGTGAATAGCATGGACAAATTATATAATGCCGTTGTATAAAACCCGCTGTACAAAGTGTTCTTATTTGAATACTACATTTACTTTTGGTCACCTCAGCTCAAAGAGACTATGAGAGAAACTGGAAAAGATACTGTGAAGAGCAAGTGAAAACGCTTAGGATCACATGTGAATATTTCAAGTAAGGACAAAACGAAAAGAATCAGATCCATTAGCATGATTAGGGGAAAAGTGAGCTGTGGAAGGAAGGAGCTCTCTAAAATACTATATGGTGCAGAAAGAAAGCAAAGCATATATTACTGCCTCCATTTTCAAGAATGACCTATGAAGAACAGCAGGTTGTAAAAGGACACAGTGAAATATCATGGTATACAAAGTAAAATAGTCTGTAATGCTTTTGGGTTGCAGGATGAAATTGAAGCAAAAAGATTCAGTCTCTGATTAGCCATTGATGACAGTGAATGTCATTTACAGAAAGGTCCCACACTCACTGCAGGAGTGCTCTGAAAGCGATTTCCTATAAGATGAAATCTCCTGCATGGAAAGGTGACAAGACTGCTTGGCTAACATTTTCTAAATTAAGTTAAAATATTAAGACCTGTTCTATTCACATGCCTCGGTGNGAGAGGAGAGGAGAGAGGAGAGGAATGAACTTTGTATCCAACAGCCACTTTCACTTTATAGGTTTAGAGGTTTATACCTCTAAGAGTTAATTCGTCTAACCATCTTAGAAGAAATCGAATAATTTTTAGAAACAATTTCTAATTCCAGTTGAAAACATATATTTTGCAAAAGCATGGAATAGCCAATGACTTGTGTCATTGCACATGAATGGGAAGTTAACTGCCTTACCGACACAAATTCTATTGCACTGCTAGCTGGAAAGTAAAATTATTCGCTAACTTCAGATAATTCTCAAAATTCTTCAGAATAGCCTTCTTCTATACCTAATGTTCTGATTATAGAATACAACGGTTGATCAGAAAATGAGAACAAGTTCTGTAACAGTGTTTAATTTCTACTTCTGATTATTTTCTCTTACAATATTCATCCACATCCACATGTCATCCTCGCTGGATATTTCAGCTCCATCAGGGAGTGAGACCCATTAACAAGGAAGCCTTGTATCTGGCCTCCTACCACTAGCTTCCACAGGCCAGCAGACTGGGAGGTTATGTGTCTTAGAGGGCTGATCTTGAGTCTCTGGACACATTCTCAGGAGATAACATTGACTTCTCTGACCTTTTACAATTGTCCACATCACTGTCTCCTTACTTCCCTTGTTTGTTCATTTAGATAGCAAGCAGTTTGATGCAATGTTTTTACAGTGTACAGTGTAAAAGGACTTTAGGCAATGCTGTAATGCAAGGGTAATATGCAAGTTTAGATGTTAGAATTTTACAGAATGCTTTCTAATCTGTTAAACATAGTTACTGCACTACTGCTATCCTACTGCAATTAGGAATCTGCTGAGTTATTCATTGCTCTCACTACATTTTCCTGTCTTGTCCCTACTGAAGCACTAATGTAAGATGCATGATTTTCATCTGTGTGTTTAATACAAAAGAATAAGCACTTGGTGTGTTTTCTTTCCACCTCTTAGTGAGCTTGTGAAGGAGACTAATGCCGTAAATAAGATGTAATTAGCAACTGGCTATGAGTCTTTCAACTTTTTCAGTTTCTTGCTGGCTTGGTCACTGTCAAATTCTCACTTTCTACAGCTTATTCTTAATTCCTGAGATTTCTCTACATTTTTTTTAAATTATTATTTTGCTTTATTTATATATCACAATTATTTTCTGTCTGGAACAATGAACAGTCTTGGGACTAGGGAACTTTAATAATGGTTTAGAGGCTGTTTTATTTCTATCGGGATTTCTTTCTATTATTCATTTTCAGAAGTTGGAACATTTCTTTGCATTTCTAGTGTTCTTGAAGAAGGGGAAAAAGAGATAGAAGAGAGAAAAATACATAATGAAAAACCAGTTTAAAACACATATTAGGAATAAAGAAATATGTAGAATTAAAAATTACTTAGACTTTCTGCTCACAGATTTTGAAGCGCTATTTAGCCTAGGCTGTCTCTTCTTTTTAACTGCAATTTTAGAGTCAGGACTTTATTACTGCTGTTCGATTTCATCTGTGGCTGCCTTCTACTTCCCTTCTTTTTACATCCTAGATAGTAACTCTACATGCTTCATTCTATACCCACGCCTTGTCAGAACAACATTTAATAGGATTGATTATGGGACCTGTATCTCCTACAATATTTATTTATCCATGAGACCTACAGCCTAGCTCATATCATTGTGCTTCCCCTCATTTATCCTTAACCATCCAGGCTGGACACTTGGATTTCCAAGAGGAAGAAAGCAATCAAAGCAATCAGCACTGTGACCTCATCACTATAGTTCTGTTTACTGTATTCAGCTCCTCAGCTGTGGCATATCTGAGGGCCTGCAAGCCCTGAAACATGTTTGTCAGTGGGATAGAAAGCCCTGATATCAAAACAAGTCCTCACTGAAAATAAATTAATATTCACAAAACTTAGAAGAACAGTATTAGTGCTATAATTTCCTATATTTTTCTATCTGCTCCCCACTCACAGCATTATTAGAACTATTTTTGTGGTTCATTTCGTATTTGCTTATCATTCTCAGGAACAGTTCCACTTCTGTTCTTTTAAGACCACTTTCCTCTGGCATTTTTCTATTCAGATAGCCATTTAGTACTTGTGGCTTCAGTTCAGCAGAGCACTTAAGCTTATGTTGAAGCAAAAACATTTTAAACATCCAGTGACGTATGTTGTTGACATATCATTAAGACTTAATTTTTATATGGACACAGTGCCTAGCAACCCTATCCTGTACAAGGAATTCTACTGCTGCTCGTTGTACTGCCACACAGCAGAAAGACAAACATTGTTCCCAAAAGCTTCTGATCCTGAGTTTTACATACCGTACATTCCTTGAATGTGTTATGAATATTAACTTGTGTAACCGCTGCATTATGTTGAGGGTTAGATGAGCTAAAATAGCTCCCATTTGTTGATGGTGAAAATGAAGCAGCAAAATGATTGCCACTGTCAGCCTTTCTGCAACAACACTGGCAGCTTATTCTATTATCTCCTCATAGACTAGGCTAGATGTACTTCATGTTCCCCCATTCCTCTGAATATTGGTTTGACATCTGTACCTAAATGCAGCTTTCAGTGCTAGACATGTAAATTGAACAGCTTGTCAATCAAGGTAAAAAGTATCCAGGTACTATATTGATTACGTAGCATAGAGAGTTTACAAGCATTTAAATATATATTTCAACAGATTACAAATCAGTGGAACAAAGAGGACCAATCAATTTCACCACAACCAAGTTGAAAAAGTCATGTTTCTGTGTGGCAAATCTTCACAACCTGGACTTTGGAGATGCAAAATTAAAATCAACATTTCATAGGTATGTTTCATTTTGTGCTCTCCTGAAACTGAAAAGGCACAGTAATAGCAAGATTTTGGGTAGTCTCCCACACTACTCACCTTCTCTCTCCACACACAGTTTTAAAGATTAAATGGGAATGGATCTGCAGAGCAATTATTCTGGAACAGCTCTGTTCGTTATGTCCGAACAGCCTCATGCACTCCAAAATTAGTTTTGTCCGCAATTGTTTAAAATTAGACTGATACCATGAAGATATTTTATCCTACTTCTGTCCAACATTGAGAACTCTACACCCGTCTGATGCCTATGATGGTCATTATTAGAGGAAGATCAGCAAATAAGAAGTTTTATGGGTTTAATACACCAAATAAACACTGTATTTAGTTGCCAGAGACTTGATTATGCCTATCACATTTGAAAATTTCCTATGGTCCATCTGGTAAATGTCAGTCAGTTGTTACTATGAAATATCAAAGCCCTTAAATAAAGTTATGGCAGGGATCATTTTCCTGTTCAGAGACCAGTTCATGTAAAAAGGCAAAATTCCTTGTTTTTAGCTTAATCTGCAGATGTATTTCAACAGACTGACCCACAACATTGTCTATATTTTTGTGCATGCTGTAGCACATACAATGAAATATCTGTTAGGAGACAAGACAAAGATGTGCTTCTTAGCCTAACTGAAGAGGTTTTGTGGCTTAGAAATTAAGAGTTCATTTTGCAGGCTTGCTATACCCCACGTGTGACCTTTCTTCAGATCACTACACCTTTCAGTGTTTCAGTTTCAAACAGAGGGATTAAGATGGTGTTGCAGTCTCTTCTCCCTTTATTCAGTGTGGAATTTTAGCCCTTCCAAGCCAGTGACTGCTCTCAAATCCTTGCTTGAAGAAACCTAGTGTTGCTTGCAGACCACAGCCTTCCTGTGCCACTACAGCAGACACTATAAATTATAGCACTGATTCTTGTAGGCTAGTTCATATGTGAATGGCTGATAGTTAAGTTTTCCCATAATTTCCAGGGATAAATCCCCTTCCTAGGCTGTTATTTTTCCCACTAACACCATGGACAGAAGTCTTTTCTTCCACATATCATTCCCAAATGATACCTGATTTTTCTGAGTAAATACTTAAACTCTTCTGTAATCTTCAGGTCTCTACAGATGTATGCTTCTGTAGCTAAAATCAGAAGTGAAAGTAAGATATCCACAAAGCATAAGTAACATTTCATCTGAAGATTTTCATTTTACCGCCAATGTTTTTCCATGATACTTCAGGGTCTGTTTCCTTTTTATTATTATTATATAAAAAATAAAAAATAAAAAAATAAAAAGCAGACACTTTTTTACTTCTTAATGCTGACATAAATGAAAAAAAAAAAATGTCAATGGGCTGTAAAAACCGAAACAGCAAGGAATCCTAAGAACAGTCTAACATTCAGCACAAAAGGGAATGTACTATAAGAAGTGCAATAAGAACATCCAATACACCAACAGACTTGCCCTTCCTTTTTCCTTTCATACAGGAGTAGCCATAAAAGGCAGAATACCAAAAAAAAACAACAGGTACTGACTCCAGAGATCAAATATTCCAAGGAAAGATTTCTGTCAGAAATTAAGATGAATTTGGTGTCTCCTTTCTAACCTTTCTTTACAAAGTCTGAGCCATAAGAATTTTTCAAATGGATAATTATCTATTGCGTAAAAATACAATTTGAAAATGACTTGAACTATTTGCAAATTCAGATTGGGTTTACAGGCTGCTTCAGCTAAAATAAATAAAATAAATACATAAGTAAAACTAAAAAAAATAACATTTTCCCCCCCAAATAATTTATCTTTGTGTTGGTTTTGTTGTCATTGTTGTCTATTTGCTTGGTTTGGTTTTGGCTTTGTTTGATTTTATTTTGAAGGTTGCTTTGAGACCAAATGGAGAAAGAATTATTTTATTTTGCCATTTTCATTTTCAGTCTTAAGTAATTTTATTTATTTATTTTTTTATCAAGCATAGTTGTTCAGCATTTTCTCTGGGAGAAAATAAGAAAAATAAGAATACATTTTGTCAAAACCATTTCTTTTGTTTAGTTCAGTTCTCATCCTCAGTAAAGTAATATTTTTCCTTCTTTCTAGCTACAGTATCAAAAATCATTTGTGTTGCACTACAGAAAACCAAAAGAAGAAACAGAAGAAGAATATCTAAGATGCAGGTATCTACTGGTAGAGGTCTCTGGGGTACAGCTGTGGATGAGAGTTGAACATGGGAAGCTTCAGAAGGTGAAGCATGGGAGAGAGATACAGCATAAAAAACTCGATATTGTCTAGGGAACCACATGAAAACAGAGGCTAGCATAACAAAAGTGAACCTGGAAATCCAGATTAAGATGACTTGACAAGACTGTTCTGAACTAGATTAGGTTGGTGATAAGGAAGAAGTATTTTACAGTGACGTTGCTGTGGCACTAGAATAGGTTGCCCAGAGGTATGGAAACCCTGTCCCTGGAGACATTCAAGGCCAGGCTGGACCAGGATCTGAGCACCCTGATCTAGCTGTAGGTGTCCCTGTTCATTGCATGGCAGTTGGATTAGATAACTTTTAAAGGTCTTTTCCAACTCGAAGATTCTATGATTCTATTATTCTAGAACAAAGTGAAAATCAAAGGTGACTTTCTGTGGCTAAATGAATGGACAAACCTAACAGTACATATTTCAGACTTTATCAAGGACTGTGCAGGTGTCAACTGATTTGGAGACAATGCCACTAGCTCCTGTTTTGTCTGGTGTCTTAGCAAATTTGTTTTGCTCCTTGAAACCCACTGGGTTGTTAGCTTTTCAGCCCACAGCAATATCCTTTACTGCTAGCAGTGCCGTTGATAACCCAGCTGCTATGGTACTGGCATTAGCCTTCACTGTCATCAAACAGCAATAAAATCTCAGTTTCAGAGTTGTTTTCTTATAACCGCTCTGAGCCCAGCCAGGGAAGTATTCAAACTCCATGCTTTGAAGCCTCTGTAATGCATTTTGTATTTTGTGCCTTGATCTTCCCCACCTACCAGGACATATTTTCAAAGTCTTTGTGCCCTCTTCCAGGGCTTGTGGAGGATGAGATGGAAATGACAGAGGCAGCTACAGGGGTTAGAAGTGAGAAAGAAAAACCTTGCAAGATACTATCGCAGAGACTGCTGAGGTGCATATTTCCTCATCTCCCAGACACTGGCTGTGGCACGGCTGGGAACAGTCTGTTTCCTTGAACACAGGGTTTAGAACATAAGCCACAGTACAATTTCACACAGTATTGATAATTTCAGCAAATAAAACCTTGTATGTTTTTCTCTTTATGGTCATTTCAATTCTGCAATGATACATCATCATCTGTACTCAGCTCATGACAGGCTGTCCCCAGACTGGAACTAAGATTGGCATCTCCAGGGACCATTCTCCAGGAACAAGTGGGAAGAACACTCTAGGAGTGAAAATACTTTCATTCCCTGGTAAGGAGTCTCAAATTTGCATAGATCTTACCAGCAACTACAGATTTACAGTTAAAGAAAAACTCCTTCTTGAAGTTTAATACATATGTTGCTTGAATAGGAAAATATTGCTGCTTTTTACATACATTGAGTTTGTTGTTACAATAGAAAATGGAAAAAAATGTTCAAAATTCTTCAGTGACTTTGTCTCAATACCTTTATCCCTGATCACTGCTGTGGAACATAAAGATTCAAAGATCCACTGGACCTTTTTCAAATTGCATATAAGTTGTTCCTGAGTTTCTGTAAGAAGGACCACTCAAGGGAAAGTGTATAATAGCTCCAGTGGGGAGTTTATGGTGATTTGGGAAGTCTATAGTTCAAAAAAAAAAAAACATAAGAAAAGGATCAGGGCTTACATCTTCAGCTTATCAGAGTCATTATCTTACCCTTGTGGCTGACTTTAACACTTTGATATAAACCTTCTGATAGAACCAGTACATGAAGAAGTCAGGCTCAGCACTACAGATCCTACATACTGTACAGCTGCAGCACACTGACAGTAGTTTTACTTTAGATCCTTATTGGAACACTGAAAATGAAAGAGTGGGCATAACTTGTGAAACATAAAAGAGGAAAAAAGTTAAGGAAAAAGGGAAAGGAGAAAAAAAAAACAATAAAAAAAAGTTTGATGCTGCTTTGACTTTAATTGAAAAAAAAATACAAAAA
>VXAB01008230.1:719412-742203 GCA_013399175.1 Odontophorus gujanensis | reverse complement strand
AAATAAAATAAAATAAAATAAAATAAAATAAAATAAAATAAAATAAAATAAAAACATATATATTTAAAATAAAAATAGAATAAAAGTATGTGCAATCCAAAAGGTTCCTGGTCCTGCTCAGATCACCTACAGCAACAACTCCTATGCAACAGAGCTGTTGCATATTTCCCAAAACCTGGGATAAAATGAAGGTCTTTTATCCCAAGCTGATGAGGTGTGGATATTCCAGGTTCAGCCACAGGTCCTTCTGACCCTTACAGAGAGACTGCGCAAGAGGTGATGGGTCCTTTCTATCAGCTAGTCCATGAATTTCTCTGATTAGAAATTGTATGAAAGGCGCACCAGAAGAGGGAGACAGAGTGCCATATGTGTGTGCTTTCAGCTTTTTTTTTTTTTTTTTTTTTTTCCGCTTTTTATTTATACCCCCGGGTTTTACTCCCTTTTTTTTTCCCTTTCTGTTTTTNATAGATCTTACCAGCAACTACAGATTTACAGTTAAAGAAAAACTCCTTCTTGAAGTTTAATACATATGTTGCTTGAATAGGAAAATATTGCTGCTTTTTACATACATTGAGTTTGTTGTTACAATAGAAAATGGAAAAAAATGTTCAAAATTCTTCAGTGACTTTGTCTCAATACCTTTATCCCTGATCACTGCTGTGGAACATAAAGATTCAAAGATCCACTGGACCTTTTTCAAATTGCATATAAGTTGTTCCTGAGTTTCTGTAAGAAGGACCACTCAAGGGAAAGTGTATAATAGCTCCAGTGGGGAGTTTATGGTGATTTGGGAAGTCTATAGTTCAAAAAAAAAAAACATAAGAAAAGGATCAGGGCTTACATCTTCAGCTTATCAGAGTCATTATCTTACCCTTGTGGCTGACTTTAACACTTTGATATAAACCTTCTGATAGAACCAGTACATGAAGAAGTCAGGCTCAGCACTACAGATCCTACATACTGTATAGCTGCAGCACACTGACAGTAGTTTTACTTTAGATCCTTATTGGAACACTGAAAATGAAAGAGTGGGCATAACTTGTGAAACATAAAAGAGGAAAAAAGTTAAGGAAAAAGGGAAAGGAGAAAAAAAAAACAATAAAAAAAAGTTTGATGCTGCTTTGACTTTAATTGAAAAAAAAAATACAAAAAATGTGTACAAAAAACCATTCTTTTCTTATCATGAAGAACCAGGTGAACTGGACGTGTGATTCTAGCTGGGCAGAAGGAATATATTCCAGAGTGGTGCAGAGTTNTTTTTTTTTTTTTTTTTCCCGA
Source organism: Odontophorus gujanensis (assembly GCA_013399175.1). Taxonomy (NCBI): domain Eukaryota; kingdom Metazoa; phylum Chordata; class Aves; order Galliformes; family Odontophoridae; genus Odontophorus; species Odontophorus gujanensis. The sequence continues at coordinate 740,925 of VXAB01008230.1, read as the reverse complement.
CTTTTAATATGAACCCAGGGATTTACCTCCATGTTTTCTCACTGTCAGTGTTTTGACTGCATACTGACACAGAATTGCAAGAGTCCTATTTTAGGTTTAGTAGGTGATGTTTCCTTTTCTTTTACCTTTTAGATCCAGAAATCTTGCTTTGCAGAAAATGGGCTCCAGTATTTCACAAATTCCCCAGAGAGTTGCTTCCTTTTTTTTTCCTTTTTATATCTTATTTTCTACGGTACATCCACTTGTTATGCTTTGCTTTTTCTTCCCTCTTTGAGACATATCTAGAAAGAATAAAACATATATCACAACGTAAAGGAGATGCTGAAGACAAATTAGTATGTTGCCCTGGGCATTCTTAGATCTGATCATGATGAGAAAGAGGAACAATCTTCCACATGAATCCTATACATCAAATCTGAAAGCAGCAGAGGTCCACTAAGCTTCCCCCAAATCAACCAGCTCTGCATTTGGCCTATCAGTGTTAGCTCTTGGCAGTGGAAGCATATGTTTGCATTTAAATTAAACAGGTTGAAGGGCAGAAGCTGAGTGGCACTTATCTGCACCACTGATGTTCAGCACTTCAGACTCAATGTTGCTTCATCCATGGATGGTGAAGCCCAATTTGCATGGGAAATGACATCTAGGGACCTCTTCATAGTATGAAGCAGGGATTGCTAGGGAGCAATGTTCGAACAGGCATTCAGCAGACTGGTGACAGGGCAAATGTGAGCCTATAAACCCAAGGAGACATGAAAGTGCTATCAGTCCCCCAGCATGGAATTGCTGCCTGCTGGAAGAGTGTAGGAATAGTTTTGAAGTTCAGATTTCAGTGTCATCCAGCCCTGGGCTCTGCTTTGACTCTTCCTTCCCACGTGTGGCTTCCAACAGCCCACTGCCAGGCTGACATTTCTTCTCTCTGCTGCTGGTGATTGGCGTCCTTTCTGTTTGGAAACCCCAACAGGTGTTATGACTGAGCTCTGTCGGTATGATTGACAGGTTTGTACACACAGCAGGCTAGGGCATCCACGAAGCACTGATGACAGCACAGATACATACAAAGGCAAGAGAGCAAGTGGATCAGGCATACTGAGGAGCAAGCAAAACAGGATTTGGCTTCAGACCATGAACTTTGTGGAGGCAGCAGAGCCAGGACAGAGTTTGAAACTGGTGTACAAAATTAGTGAATGCAGAAGGGAAGGCAAAGAGGGTTGAAGAGATGAGTAGCCATGGGATGTGAGGGATATTAGATGAGGGGAAGAATATAAGGAAACACAAATAAAAAGGTGACATGGACAGTGGGTCCAGAGGAAGGCCATGAAGACAATTCCAGGGTTTGAGCACTTCCCACACAAGGACAGGCTAATAGATTTGGGACTTCTCAGTCTGAACAAGAGAAGGCTCCAGGGAGACTTTACAGTGGCCTTCTAGTACCTAAAGGGAGCCTACAGGAAAGCTGGGGAGAGACTTTTTGTAAAGGCATGTAGAAACAGGACAAGGGAAAACGGCTTTAAACTGGGAGAGGGTAGACTGTTTCTCATCAAGGATCATGGAATCATAGAATCATAAAGCCATAGAATCATAGGATCATAGAATGGCTTGGGTTGGAAGGGACCTCAAAGATCACCTAGTTCCACCCCTCCTGTCTACGGAACGGTTCCCAAACACTAAATCAAGCACTAAAAATGCTTGCTTGCTCTTCCCTCTTGCTTGTCTTGCTCTTCCCTACTACCCCACCCTACCAGAGAAAAGAAAAGAAATATCTGTCTTCCAAGCTGCTATCACTGGTCTTCCCATAAGGAAGATCAGCCTGTTGAGTTTGCACATTCACAGAGTAAAACAAATTCTTTCCTGATTCCATCAGGAGATTCGTATCACTCTTGCTAACCTTACTAACAGAATAGTTCTTATATAGCTCTTATTTTATCACAAGCACCAACAGGAGGCCAGGTCCACCTGTCCAGTTTTCCACTGCCTTTACAGTATCCCACCAAATAAATGAATAACATGACTGATCCTGGGGTGTCATTGAACTGGGAATTCAGGAGGAGAGGCTAGGTACCCAAGCCAACTGAAGATCTTTGGAAAAATATTGACTCTAGTTTCTGTTCCTCACTCTAAAATGGAAAACAGTGACACCTAGCTTCTTCCTTTATTAGACAAACTATGTACGTGGCTAGGTTGAAGAGATACAATTATCCCTTCTCCAGATCTTTACTTTTCAACGAGAAGCCTGAAATTCCGAAGTGTCTATAGGGTAGCCATGAAAATATCCTAGCCAAATGTTGAAGCTGGCAAACACTGAAAATGCAATCCAGGCAAAAGACTTTTTGGTCCAACTTACCTATTTAGACTGTAACATACTGGAGTAAGGGTTAGGCTGCCTTGATGGGTTATACTGAATTATGACCTCAGTTCTCCGTCTCGTTCCTGTTACTCTTTTCTTCTCCTTTTTGCCCCAAGACTTACCATTATGGATTTCAAGATACATCCTCAGCAGCTCCTTTTTTAATTTTGGAGATTTCCTTTGCTGTCAACGATGTGTAAAGAATCATCTGGAATTGAATATGTGCTATGAAATTCTCTCACACTGGAAGCTGCCTGATGTCTGTGTTTTTAGCAAGGTCAGACCTTATAATGGATTGTAATTTGTCTTCTTTCCTATGCAAGTCTTGTCGTTTTACCATTTTTCTGTGCTCTTCATTGAGTTTCACTAAAACTTCAAGCTCTCTCCCTCTTCCTTGCAAGGAAAGGGAATGTGGCAAAAGAAGAATTCGCTTTGTTTTCAGTGAACAATTTATATCTGATTTATTTCTTTGTGTACACATACTTTTGCCGTTACATTCAGGCAATAAATACAAATGCATATAAATGCAGGCATGGGTGACATTGAACTGAGCATGAGCCAGATAAAATAAGCATTCCCAAAACGATCCTACAAATTTCTGCACAGAAATCTAGATCATCTGCAGTGCCAGCACATGAGAAAACACTGTGCTGAGCAGAGAGAGATACTGAGGGTAGCCAGAAAATGAAGGCAGTGCTGCAGCCTGGTTTATGTTGAGATTGCAAACCAGCGCTGCACTGTGCATGCATGAAATGTGTATCTGTAAGGATGAAGTAAGCAAAAGCCACTCCTTTATGTCTTGTGTTCGACCTAGCTTTGCTCTGCCTTGGACTCTAACTCTCCCTGGAGGAGGGTGTTGGATCAGACAATACCCAAGTGTAATTTCCAACGTAGGCAGTTCCTTGCTCTTCTTGTGTGTGTCACAGTGAGACTGTATGTGACACGCAAAATTCCAGATAATCCTCATTAGCTCCACTACACTTTTTCACAGGTAAAGACCATAAGCTTTAAGAGTCAGTGGCTGAAGTTTGACTTTTATATTTCATCTAACATAGCTAAATAAATAGACAAATTTCAAGGTAACCATCTGTCACTTAAGATGTTAATCAAAGACACTAATTTATATATTTCATTTTAAGCAACCATTTTTAAAATCTTAGCATCTCTGAATGCAACTGTTATCTGTTGACACAGCTGCTACTCTCTTGACACTGTCTCAGTGCAATGCAATTCCAAAACACAACTGTGGGCACTGCTGACAGTAGTGTCTGAGCATTCCCAGCTCCCCACTTTCTTCCTATGCAGTCAGGGTTCAGGGCATTTCTCTGCAGGGGTTTTTGCTTCTGCCTGTTAAGAGACTGTGTCTAGAGAACAACAGGATACGTTCCAAAAGAGTGTAGCTTCTGCTTTCCTATTTGTATATGCAGGGACTGGAGATAACTTTGGACCCACATCCAGACTCAAAATTCAACCCGTATTTTGAAGATTTACTTGGGCCCAGAGATGTCCTTTTTAAGCCATTTCAATCCAAAATAAACTTCCTGCAAGTTTCACAGCTGTCTAGATTTATGTAGTAAATAGTGAGAGTGTAGAAAGAGTCTGAGAGACTATAAAATGTGGAAGCAGAATTATAGTTCCAAATGGGACGTCTTTCACGGTTTAGTATGGAACCAATTCAGAGGTGATAAAGTTCATATTTGTGCGTTCAAGGAGAGTCATTCCTTGCTGATACTGCCAGTGATACTTCCCTTCTGCTTTCCTTCCCTGTACAGAAAACTTCCATGAAAAGATGTTGTGCTGCCCAACTGGAAAACTACTAATGCTACACTCATACTGAAGGAGAAGAGAGTGTTGACTTGGAGAAAAGATGAGGGACACAGAGAGATAGAAGGTGGTTTCAGATTTGAAATAAAAACAGAAATAATTACATTAGAAAAGGCAGCTTTTTCTTTTGTTTAAGAAGTGTTGGTAGACATTTTTGTTTCTGCACTTTGACATTTCCCTTCTCCTGCAGGAATTCCTATTTAGCTTAATTGGGCTCTGTTTCTCCTTCATTTGGGCTCCATAACTCATTAGCTTCCAGCTGGGCAACTCGTGATTCCAGGATGTCTAATTACCTTCTTCTAGCAAATATTCTGATTGCCTCTGGTCAAAAAATGCTGACCCAGTCCCTTCAGCTGATCTAAACTTATCTCAAAATGAGTTGTGTCATTAGCCCCATCTAATTTCATCCACACTTTCTACTTATTCCCCTTGGTCAAGATCAACATCACTTATGACCTAACAGTGCAGAGAATTAAGACCATAACACTTTAAAGAGGAACTCTGCTACTCTAGCAATGCATTATTTCAATAATATCAAGGAGTTTGGTTTGAAGTTCTAAGATGGATCTGTATCTTCATCCATTTCAGGTAACCACAGAGGCCAGCTCTTTTTCTCTTCTTTGCAAGGGTGACATTAAATCCATTTTAATCTGGTATGAGACTGTAATTCAATTTTAACTCTTTTCTGGGACTGTATCCAAAGTTAATTTGTCACAGTCACATTCAAGTCTAGCACGGTGAGATTCAAAGCAAAGTTCATCCTTTTCTTTTAAATTTGGATAAATACATCTGTGTAGACCCAGGCTTTTGTAAAAAGTTCATCCCATTATCTTTGTGATTCGGTTTATTCAGATGCAACTGACCGATTTTCTTCAAATAAAGAAGTCTTCGCTGAACAGGACTGATCCTGCTTTAATGGTCTACAGAGATTATACTTTTTTTTTGGTACCAAAAATGTTCCAGCCACAAGATATCTACTGTAGCAGGGAGGAATTGTACAGTTCACATTGTTTTATATTACATCAAGATTTAAGTGTTTTTCTGATTTACTAAGGACAGGTATTTAAACTCCAGTCATCAAAATATATATCAGGGTATAATTTTAGCAGTGTAACAGAGAAACTGCCAGATCACTCTTAGAAAAAGTAATTCTGCATCTACACATTTATAAACATTATTTTACAAATGGTTGGAAATTTCTGAGCCCACATAACTACACACATATAGTGCACATTTTCCATGGGTAGGCCATGTGGGCATCTCAATACTCAGACACTGGAGAACATAAGCAATAGCTGGGAATAGGTGGGCAGTGTACAAGCTCACCACTGATATTTGCTCTAAATTGCACTAAATTGTACTAAATTTTGTTCTCTCTTTTCAGTAGCTCTTTTCTGTCTTTTCTTCAGTTTCACTTGCATTGCAGAGAATTTTGAAAGCACTCTGTAAAATCTTTTCCATATTTTTCATTGCTGTAGATGATTGTTTCCAGCCTAAAGTCTTCAGGTAAAGTGCCCTTTTCTTATGTGAAAACAAGTGAGGCTTATCATCTCCCTAAAACTAAAGAGTCTGCATATTTTCAATCATTAATAAAGGCCAATTTATTATATTATACCCTCACTAAACACAAGAAAGTCCTGTGCTGAGTTTCTGTCACTAGTACGCAACACGTTCTTCTGCTTCAGACACAAAGAAGTGATGGGGATTTTGCTTCAGCTTTAATTCAGACAGTTCTTCTAAGGAACTGCTCTGTAGTAGGTCAGTAAGTACTAAGCTGCTGTAAACACCCTATAGCCCCTGTTCTGACTGAGACATTTAAGGATACTAAAGGTTGAGAAAGTGTTTTGTACTGCAGTTACCAGCATTAGTATTTCAAGTAGTGCTCTGTAATTATGCAACACTGATATCTTCAGCATGCCTGGGACAGAGCATTCATGATTGTGGTGTAACTGTGAGCAAATCAAATATGTTTTTCATGTGTGGAAGATGATACCCAGAAAGGTGACTTGCTCAAGGCCACACAAACTAGGTCAAATATGGGATTAGACTCTGGAAAATATATTTACCCCAAGGGGACTGAACTATTTTTCCTGTCAGAATTCTGGGTTTCCACACTGTGATACACTGAACAGACGTTCAGGTTAAAACATGAAGGCTGGCTTTCATTTAGAAGGATTTCTACACTGAGGAAGGTTTCTTGACTTTGTTGTCTTGTTATTTCACTAAATATTTTGAAATGCAGTTATGAAGCCAAGCTTACAGTGAGCTGCTACATTTGCCTATAAAGTAATACTTCTTCATCCATCATTAAAAACCATATCATAAATATCCAGGCCATGGAATAGACAGAAGATGCCATTCTGAGCATAATATATTTTGCTTTTGCAGCAACTACATTAACAATTTTTTCCTCTCAGAGCACTTTTAATGGGATATTTTTTCTCTTTGACCTACTTATTATACCCTATGCTTTGGTGGGCTTTATTTTTAGTGGAGTTGGTAAACTCTCTGGCTTAGGAATGTTGACCATTTAATGTAAGTGCACAGGAGTTTGTCAGGCATGCAGTACGCAATGTCTTTCTGCTGACATAGATGCAACTTGTTAGCTTCTTTCCACAAATAAAATGACAGATTCTGTTGTTAAAAGGATCAGCTGATGTAAGACATTATTTCAAGAGAATAACAACTTCATAAGAATGAATAACATTTTTCCAAGAAGGGGAACAAGGGGAAATGGTTTCAAACTAAAAGGGGAGATTTAGGTTGGACATAAGGAAGAAGTTTTTTTCAGACAGTGTGGTGAGGAATTGGCACAGGTTGCCCAGAGATGTGGTGAATCCCTAACCCTGGAGGCATTCAAGGTCAGGCTGGAGGGGCTCTGAACATTCTGATCGACCTGTAGGCATCCCTATTTATTGCAGGGGAGTTGGACTAGATGACCTTTACGGGTTCCTTCCAACTCAAATGATTCTATGATGCTATGATTCTAAGAAGTCACTGCTACCTCCTTATATAAAAGTGACTGTGCACCTTCCCCCTCCCTCTCCAGAACTGTGTGAGCTCATATTTTGTCCTGATGTGCCAACAATAGGATAATATGATAGATTAAGCCAAGGCAGTCACAATTAATTCCTAAACTGGCTTAATTTAATTTTCCTTTTTAAATAAACCCAATGTACCTCTGTGGAAGTGTGACACGTCTAATTACATACGCTGGCGCTGAGAGCAGCCATGCTTGGAGAGGGAGAGCGAGGAGCAAGCTCTGTGCACAATGCGATAAGAGATCAAAGTGAACAGCACTCCTCAATATTTTTATTAGCAATGATTCAGAAGAACCTACATTTCAAATGTCCCTCTGCCACCACTTTAATTGCAGAGATAATAACTCTGAATCCCGGTAAAGGAACAGAGTCAGGGGTCAGCCCTCATTTAAGCAGCAGAATTATGGAAATGAGAAAGGCTGGTTAAGGTAAATAATCCTTGTAGCCTCCTGCTTCATCTCAGTTTCAGAGTATGTGGCTTTAAGTTTAGAATAGTGAATCATAGAATACTTACAGTTGAAAGGGACATGTGAAGGCCATCTAAGTCCAACTGCCTAGCAATGAACATCTACAGCTACAGCAGGATGCTCAGAGCCTGGTCCAGCCTGGCCTTGGAATTTCCAGTGATGGGATGTCCACTACATCTCTGGGCAACCTATTCCAGTGCCTCACCACCCTCACTGTAAAAGACTTTTTCCTTATATCTAACCAAAATCTCCTCTCTTTAAGCTTGAAACCATTTTCCCTTGTCCTGTCACAGCAGACCCTGCTAAAGAGTATGTCCCCTTCCTTCCTATAATCCTCTTTTAGATATTGAAAGGCTGCCACCAAGTCACCTGATAGCAGGTCACTCTTCTCCAGGCTGTACAGCCCCTGCTCTCTCAGCCTGTCTTCTTAGGAGAGGTGTTCCATCCCTTGGAACATTTTTGTGGGTCTCCTCTGGACATGTTCCAACGTGCCCATGTCTCTGGACTGAGGACTCCACAGGCTTAAGGGAGGGTAGCTGAGCTGTGCATGATGATGCAGGCTGGGCCTCTTGCATCAATCATGGACAAGTTTTACAGTGCATATTGCATTCTTCTGTAGGCCTTCTGTTTTGCCTTCCTTTGCTGACCTCTACCATAGCACCAAGAGCAAAATTGCAAAGCTTGTTAGAATTCTGCTTCCCCTTAGTAGCCCAGGCCTGCAAGAGCCCACATGTACATGCATGCCTCTGGGAGAGCCCATTACTTTGTAGCACTTTATAGCTCTTTAAAAGCTTAGGGCCCACCTTCCCAAAGCAAAGAATGTTTAAATCTTTTCACCCAAAAAGAATTCAATATTTCAGCAAATTAGCAGATTAAACAGGAATGATTATATTTAAAGTTTTTAGTGTTAATGAAGACAAGATTTTTCCTTATGACTAGGTTCACCCTTACTGAATTTTAAGTGGATGGTGAAGCATAGCATGCAGTCTGTTCCTTGTCTGTTACAGGACCACAGACAGGAGACTGATAGACGTGAGTGGTTTTAACCACCCAGGACTGACAACCAGAACAAGGGCCTGTCATGGTGGGAGCCCTGTTGGTAATAGGAGAAAAGGCCTGTGGAAGAAACTAATAGAAATGTGACACTGGCAGTGACCAATTGGGAATGGTCATAAGATCCAGCCCCCCAAAAGGTGTTGGGATACAAAAACATGCCTAAGATATTGTAGAATTAAGATTCATAAAATCATAGACTATCTCAAGTTGGAAGGGACCCATGATTGTTATCGAGTCTAACTCCTGAATTCAAAATTAGACCTTGTGTATTTAGAGCTGTGTCTGGTAGTACAACCAGAGATAAGCTAGTGCTGCGCAACAATATGAACATCTTCACTGAGTGTCCTTGATCTTCTAGGAGTCATGTACCTAAGCACACCCTCTGACAAGCACCTAGAAGACCATAGGAAGGGACTTTGCCAGTCTGAACACTAGGCCTGAATTGGGAGTGAGTGCAGTTCACTGCTCACTACAGCATTTCCCTGTCCCTCATGATCTCTTCCTGGGAAAGCAGAGCTGCCACAGGTCTGCTCTAACATAGCGCAGAGCCCCTGCAAGCCCCTTGGTAGTTTTAGGGATAGAGGGAACAGAAAAGTATTTTGAAGTCATCATCACCACATCCTTTCTACCTTTTTTTCCACATTCCACGAGAGCAGGAAAGGAGAGCCCTGTCCTGTCATAGATTGTTGATTCTGATTGAATCAGTGGCAACATGGCAGCTAAATACTTTAAGAGAACCTCACCATAGCTGCAGCTGTGTGAAGCAGTCACCACTAGGCAGTGTGTGTTCTCTAACACCCTGTATACTGAGTCGAAAGCTAGCTCAAGGAATGCTGCTTGGCACTCAGGTCAGTCTGCTAACACCTTTTAGACATCGTGAATGAAATCCCAATCCCATTAGCCACTGTCATCAGCCTTAGATATAGAGCTTTGAAATATGACAGGCACCAACACAAAAAACCTGTAGGAGTTAATGACTGTGTTTAGACCATGAAGTGCCATGGTGGAGGCCACAAGTAATGATTTTCTGGGCCTTAATTTGATCATTTCTGAATGAATAGGCTTCATTTACTTCTTGTATTTCTCCTGTACATTTTTAACTCAAAGCAGTAACCAGGATCAGATCAAGTTAGGAGAGCAAGACTCAGGTCTATTCTTCACAGTTCAAAAGCTAATAGTGTTTTTCATCCATTTTCCTTCCAGTTGTCCCATCAAAATTTCTCAAGATTTTTAGGATGATTGCACTGATCCTCAGCTTTTTCCATCTGAACTCTTATGAATGCAGAGTTCAAGGTGGCTGAAGAAATCTTTATCTTATTGATTTTATTTTTTCCACTCATGCTGCTGTCCAAGTCTAGTTTAATAATTATTAATAAGACAATGTATTTTTTTTTTTGCAATGCTTTTCAGATGACCCATGTAGATTACTGAGTTAAATTGCCCATTTTCTCACACATCTCACATTTCTAGACACTAAGAAAAAACTAACTTGATTGCTTCTGTGGAAAGCACTCTGCACTTCGATTGTGTTCATTCAGTTCTATCCCTTAAATGTTTTCTGAAAAGGTGAAGGCTGTGAGGTGTTTAACGCTTTTCCTTGAAGTGGAGTATATGCATGTTTTTTTCAAGCCTGCATGCAGGAAAAATACCAGATGTTTTGTCACATTTAGATTTTGCTTCACATTTGCTTTTGAAATTGACGTATTTCCATTCAGGAGCTAGGTTAGCCAGTACTGTTTCTGTGCCGGTAAATGTCTATTCATTGTGTTTGACTGGCATGTATCATTCTTTTCTCTGAGAGCCTTGCAACCTTCATTTTATACAGTCTTATGTATGTCCTGAGCAAAAGAGAAGTGGCTTATCCTAAAACAAACAGAAGGGTAATGAAAAAAAACAGGGAAACTGAAATAAATCTAGAGAAGCCTACTCCATCCTACTACTCTTTGGGCTATTTTGCAGAGTCTTGCAAATGAAGAAAAGAATTTTTAGAGTGAATTATGATAACCTATATCTGGCATAGGTACCTGAATTTGCAGTCTGAACGCAGAGCTTCAACCCCAAAAGTCTTCTGCGAGTCACATTTTGGAAGCTTTTCTGACTTCATTAAGGGTTTAGGAATTCAAATTGGAGAGTAGAAACTGTCCACAGGAAGCAGACAACAGTCTCATTCAGTATTACATTATTAGGATAACATAATACTATCCTTCCATTTAGAAGGCCAGGTTTTCTCTGGACACATTTTTTCTTTATTTTTAATGCATTTTTTGTTTAATAGATGTCAGTTTTCCTAATTTTTCCCAATAATCTCTCCACCATGACCATATCCAGGTGTAAAATGGCCTCTTACATTCTTAATCCAAGATCTGGCTTTTCTTACTTCTGTGGCAAAACTGTGCAATCAAAATCCCAACGACTTATTCTGTTCATTTTAAAACCAGTTGTAATATTATGGGTCCAATCAATGTCATATGGTATTTAGTAGAAGGACAAATAAATATGGAGTAAATATGAAGTACATCTGCATCCAGAATTCTGCATGGAAAGTAGGAAACTTTAAAGTACTTATTTGTTGGGCCCCTGGCATCCTGTACTTTATCAGGCTCTAATAAAGTATAGGATTCCTGCTCCCTTAATGAAACTGATTGAAGGTTTAAAGGCTATTTATGTCTAACCAAGCATTTGAGTTTACTAATAGCAAGACTATGATAGTCTCAGAAGCTGACCTCCTTAGAAGGTAACCAAGCTCATAATGATTGGATACTCTTGATTATAATAATTTATCCATTAGGCATCAGGACCCTTCTGAATTCAGCATCAAATAGTAAAGCAATAGGGTGACCCTAGGCTCAAGGAGCTGCCTAAGATGTGAAGCAAATACCCACAACACACACAATAGTGATCACTAGATCAAATCTGGGGTGTTGCAGCTTATCTGATCAAACGTAAGCGCATCACTCTCCACTGGTATGATTCTGTGCTGCACAACATGCTGCCTCTGACTCCACTTATGGATGATCTAGATAGCATGTGTGGATGGGGTCTGAAAATAACCCAGCACTAATCAGATTACGTATTATTCCTCATCTACATGGATTTCCTGAGGAATGCTAGGGAGAAACTGAGACCTGCTCCTGTACATTGCAACGCCTCAGTTGTCTTCTTTCACATTCTCCAGGTACACTTTTCTTCAGCAGCTGCCACCTAAGATTTGCCACAAGCACTGCCACGTTGCTTCAATTTCACATTGTTATTACACACATAGCATGGCCTATAGCAACAGACTGCTTTTTTTCCTACAGCCTTCTCTTAAAGGTTGGGACTATCCCACGGAAGGAGCAGAACCCACATGTGAAACAATTCTAGTACAGGGACAAAAGCAAGAGGGAGTGTTCTTCTGAGAGCAAAAAGCATACTCAACCAGCTTAATAAATAAATAAGAAAAATTCCCCGGATTTTTTTTTTTTTTTTTTACGCTCCTAAACACAGTGTTTTTTGCTCCCTCTGGTGGCTCTGAAATAGCAGATCAGTACTAAGCATCTGCCGAAGCAAGCTGCTGATGGGATTGGTGCATTGAGCACAGCTGGTGTAGCAGGGGGACAGCCGGCAGGATTCGCTGCTGACATTGTTAGCATTGTACCTTCTTTCCCCTTCAACAAAATCAAAATTAAACCAAGGCAAAAAGAAACAAAAAGAAGCAAGTACACAAACAAACTGGAAGACCACATCTAATCAAAAAGCCACCAGAAACAATGAACACAGAGTGTGAAGTTTACTCTCTGTTCACACAGAAAATATTGTTGTTTGGCATGAAAACAGACCCAGGAATCCCAACGAAGTAAACACTGCTACTAAATCTTTTTTTTTTTTTTTTTTGCTTTGGGCTTTGATCTATTCAGATCTCACTGTGGTCATTTCTTTTACTGAGCAGTCATATTCCTGATCCGAAATGACAAGTCAGCTAATTACATTCACAGGTGATACAAAATCAGGAGATGTTGCAAATCCCTTGGAGAACAGAGAAGCAATGTAGATTGCATTTAATTCCATGTAGATTCTTGTACTTGCCCCATAACTGTCAAAGCTGAGAAAGAAATAGAGTTTGAAAATAAAACAAAATTAGATTCAGCCTGGGAGAATACACACAGGGGAAAACTCATCTGAAACTAAATTTTTTTGTGGAAAGAGAAATACTTGAAGAGCTGACTAGTGAGAGAGATGGATGGTGAGAATGAATAAATGAATTATGAATCTGCAATGCAAGGCGCGGAAGGAAAAAGCCAATGTAATTACAAATTTCTTGCACTTGAGTTTTTGTGGTTGTGAAGGAAAGATGAAAAGAACTAATTTGGCCAAAATCAGGCTACAGAAGTTGCTGGAGTTTGCTTTGGTGCAATATGTGCCCCAGTATGCATAGTTTGATGGATCAGTGAGGAAAACAGCATCCATTAAGCATGGCCAACTCTTCTGCTCCTCTGAATCACGTAGCTCAAAGCTTCAGGTGATCAAAGTCAGCAGCACATGCTCCTTGAAGCTGACAGAGAACAGCTTGGAAAGTGCTGAGAGTGGACCACGGGTAGCTCATGACAGGGCTTTCCCTGGTATCCTTGGGGCACTGTAGGACAGAAGAATGTTAACCTGGCTCCTAGGCTCCTCATAGCTTCACAGATCTGTCAGCTATCTGGTTAGCCAGTGTGCCTGATTCACTAGAGACTGAGAATGAGAGGTAAACCTGCAGTGCACAACTACTGCAGGTTGGTTGCCTGTAGCTAACGTATCTCAAAGAGAAAATAATAAAAAAAAAAACAAAATAACAACACTGAAAAGAGAGTGAGTGCTGAATCCTAAGGGCTTGTGAGTTCAAAGAAATGACAGGTTAGCAAGTAGATGATTTGAAGAACAATTCCCATGTTAAAAGTGTACCAGAGTCCTGTAATAGACTTGAATAACCCCAAGGGAAGCAACAGAAAGGGTTCAGATGTATAAAACTCAGGGCAAAATACTGATGAACAGAAAATAAAGGAAAGTTCTGCAGTGGCTGCAGAGAAATGAATAAGACAAGCCGATACCATCTCTAATTCATGTTATTCTATATCAAAACATCACAGAGTGCTCAGGAAGAGAAGTGGGGCCAAATTTAGCCCTGGCAAAAGCAGATTAATCTGCTGAAAAGACAGGAGATGTTGTATCATGGTGATACACACAGAGTTCCTGACAAACATTATCAACCAGTAATTCCTGAATCATACTCACACATTTTAGCTGTTTTTCAGTACTGACCATAAAACTCCAAATACAAGGTGTCCTTCATTTATCAGAAAATGTGCTACATCTCTTGATAAACTAATTCAATAGTTAATTATCCTGTTTCTTTAAAACATGCACTTGATTTCCAGTTTGAATTTTTTTCCCTATCTTCTAACGATTGGGCTTTGTCATGCCTTTGCTAAAGAGCCTTCAAACACTTTCTCCCCTGCATAGGCAATGCAGCCTGCAAGCTAATCTCCATGAAGTCAAATTAAGGCATTCAGTCCCCAAGAGAGACATGATTTAAAACTCATCCCCCCTGTTGTTTTCTCCTATTGGCTAATTTAAGTAGCTCCCTTCTCAGCATGCTGGTTCTAGTGAATTCTGTTCCTTAGCACCCAACCCTCCAAAGTGTCATTAAATCAAGAATGAGGGGTTTGAAAACCAGGATCTGCAATGTTCAGTGTTGCAGGGGAAATACTCTTGTGAATCTGTGGCGTAGGCTTTGCAACTGTGATCAGAGCAAACCCTAACTACACATCAGGACCTAACTACGTATAAAGACTAAGGACTTATATGTGGATCTTGGAAACTTCACAACAATATTCCAGGATCCACAGATTGAAGTCTACAGATTAGGAAGAGAAGAAGGCTAAGTAAACTCTGACGTCTTACAAACGGGTACGGTGGCAGCAGATTCATGGAAATTCAGTTTTAAATCAATGATGTTGGATTTTTGCACATCTCAATAAAGAAATGCTGTTTTGGCAATCACCACAAAGCACATTAAGCCACCAAAATTTGTCAAGGCCAGTCGTGAATCTGCTAGATGGGGCAGTGCTGGGTCATTAACTGAAGTAACAGCCCATTCAGGTAGAAATATTTTAAGAGAATGACTTGACTGAAAGACATTAAGAGAACTACCTCCTTCATGGCTCTTCAGGAGGATAAAACAGACAGCTGAAAAACCTCAGAAGCAAGAATAGAGAACAAGGAATTACTGGTGGGATATACAAAGTCAAACAGTCTCTGTGGAGGCCAGTAAACGCTGGATTAAAGAGAAAGGAAGAAATGTATAATTTTATAGATGAGGTTTTGATTTACTGTGGGACTAACCAAACTTAAACTAGATGCAGTTCAAAGTAACCATAGTGGAGAGATGTAGCCAACTGGTCAGATCAATAGGCAGCTCCAGGGAGTAGTGATTCAGCCTATCTAAGATCTGATTCACCCTCTGGGAAGTGTCAAGTTCTGATTTAAATCTTAGGTAAGACTGGCCCACTCCCTGAAGGTGCCTTTCTCCAAAGGCTATAGAGAATGCCCAACAGAACATGTATCTGCAGGACAGCTGGAAGGACTGGGTCTGGACACCACTGCTTTTCATTGCCGCCTGCCCTGAAGAGCTGAATGAGCAGTCACATCACCCATGCAATGGGACTGTGGGAAAGCAGTTGTTTTCAAAAGTGAGGCAAGTGAAGGTCCAGAGAAGCTGGACCTTAACAGAACATGGTGCTAGTTCACTGGTACCTAAACCATGTCAGCTTTCTGAGAATGCCACTAAGAGCAGATTAGATCGGGTGTGTGAATGCTAAAATTTCCACGTATATTTGGTAATTTTATAGCTACTATAAAGCAAATTTATTTCATCTTGTTCTGAGGGGCTAACTTAGAATAGTTCATAACTGTTGCCAAGTTCAACAATAATTAATGGTATTTAATCTCTGTTTAAGAAAGAACTTCTTTGTTGTCTTTATTTAAGAGATCAGAATTTATTTTATTTACATATCTATCTCTCTTGATGTTACATTTCCTTGAAAGCTGTCAGTTTTAAATACACATTCCAGGATGTGGAAACTGAATCTGTTTCAGTTTTTCTTGCCTTGATTATAGTAATGGCTACCTATATCTTAAAGTTGTTTCACAATACTTCATAAAGTACTACAAGACTTTTGGATGAAAGATACAGTGACCATGTAAAAACTGCTATTTTGACAATATGTGAGCTATACAGATAGCAGTCAAGATCAGGGATTAAATACTGCCTTCTACCTGCTCCATAAAGAGGGTTACCACACAAAAACTATTTCCCAATTATTTCTGCAGATAAAACTCATTATGACTTTCTCAATTCTTAATCAATACTTTAAAGGCCTCCTGTTTTATAGAACAGTTCATCAATATTTTATTTATTTTAATAATTTATCCTTTATTACAGAACCAGATGGAGCCTGCAGCATACTTGTCCTCAAGAAACCAGAGCATGGAAGGGAAGGTGCCCAGAATCCATGTCATCTGGGACTGAACACTTACATTTTCTTTGCCCTGTCCATCTGCTTGGGAAGCAGAGCTGTGAGTGACAGTCATCTCAACTGAAGGGACTTGTGCAGATAGCTACGCAAAATGCTTCTTGCTCTCTTTATGCATATACTTGTAAATATATATGATCCCTATCAAGAAAAAGAAGACTTCTTTTTACCTGCAGAATAAGTGTGAACAAAGGTGTAAGTGAAACATCTGAAAAACAAGGTTTCATGTCATCAGAACCAGATGATATGAGGTGATACTTGCAAAGATTTCAGTCCAGGATAACAACAGGGTAAAGGTAACTTTGTTAATGCCAGTAGGTGGAAAGTGGTTGCAGAAATCATCTTGAGGAAAAAAAAGATTTTTCACGATCTTGAGTTTTTGATACTTTTCTGGGAAAAAAATTGAAGTATTTATGGATTTACGGTTATTACTAGAAACCCCACTAGTTGTTCTCACTAGGAGCTGTCTCTCTGTCTAGCTAAGAAATGTGGCCTTTCCCTAAAGTAAGTAGACTCTGTCTTGGCAGACTGTTCCCTGTTGCTTTCAAGGCCAACAGATGATGCAGGACTTGCCGGGCAGGCAGCTGCATTGCTGTAGCCACTGGGCATGTATTATATTGTTCTGCCACACATGTGTGTGTCTGAAGCTTAACACTTAGATGTCGTGTTTTACATTTGCTGGTTTGCTCTCCACTTCCGATTGCAATTCAAGTCCTTGATATTGTTGAGAACAGTTTTTACCTCTGAAGAGACCATATTTCATCCATGGTTGATAATGTTATCTGATTTACTTGGTCTCTATTTTTCACTACAGATTGGGCTGGTGGCAGGGCATTGTCAGTGAAAAACACCTGATTATACAATTTTTTCTCCAAACTTGACCAACAGAGCTTGCCTTGGCCTTGAATATGTATGATAAAGACTATCTTTCTTTTTGTTACCCTGGAGGACCACAATAATGGGAGAAGATTGTTTGACATATGGCAATTGCTGAAAAGAAAATTACTGTGCAAATAAATAGAAGTAAATATTGTTCACTGAGATAATAATCTAGGGCAACACAATGACTAGTATGGGTACCAATTTCAGAGCTGTTAACAGCTGGAAAATGTTTTCCTTGGGTGGATATTTTGCCAAAGAAAAGAGATCCAAATTCCTCAGGTGTTGCACATGTATGTAGGCTGGGGATTAAGAAGGGGAAAAGATAAATGGGGATAAGGATGTAAATGAGAGCGTGAGAGATTAAAAGACGTAATAAGGTAATAACAGGAGGGAATTAAGAAGTCAGTGTAAGAAAAAAAATAAAAGAAAGGTAGAAAAACACTGAAGAAGGAAGAGGAGAGAAGGATTACAGATAAATAGAGTAGCAAAAGAGAGTTGGAAATAGAAAGTGAAGAAGAAAAAAAATAGAAAGTAGACAGGTTGCTAGAGGTCAGATGTTGAGGGAAATGCATTTGAACAGTTTTATATCACTGTGAAGTCAGATTAAATACAAAGACAGTAGGGTAAGAAAGAAATAATACAATATATAATGGGAACAGACATAAATAAGGGGAAAAAAATAAAGGAGAGGAAAAGAAGGACCTAAAGCAACTGAAGCAGAATAAGCACATCACTTCTGATTGTTTCACAACACAGAACAACTAACGTTGGTTACCTGTAAAACAGGCAGACAAAATGGTAAGGTTGAGCAGACAGTTTGCTTTCCCTCCTAGGCTCAGATTAATTGCACTGGTGCTTAGATGCCTGACTGCGCTCCCTAAAGACTGGAATATCATGGCCTTAAACTCACTTTGTAATCAATGGCTAACAGGAGGGCACCTCCAGAAGGTAATTCAGACAATCCATCTCCTGCTATTGACTGGAAGGAGTCCAAGGTGATGAGAAACCAGATCTCAGTTATGTTTCTATTTCTCAAGCAGTCCTCCTTACTGCCAAACGAGCCTTAACCTGTGTCTGACAGATTATTTATGCACAGAGCCCTAATCTGCACATTCACAGCTATTTTTCATCCTCAGAGCAAGGAGTTCTTGATGGCCCTTTGGCAATGTAGAATGGAGCTGTTCATGCTGATGATGATGTTGAATCTTTCTTGTGAAGAAGAATAAGACTTTAGTATGTGGATCTGCTGATACATCTCAGCCTCAACATAAGACACCCCCCAGTTAGTCCAGTTGAGGCTTCTCTAGAAGGCCACGTAACCAGCTGTGCTACGGCAGAAGCATTATGATCAAGACTAAGAAAAAGTAAGTTAGACTTCAGTGAACTTGCTCAGGATTTATGTAGTTTCCAGCAGTGAAGGACTATAGCTGCCACCAATCCTACTAAGTTCAGGTATCACACATATTACACATGCTTCCCCTTCAGCAGCTCCATCCCCTTCTATAAATCACCTCATCAGACTTACTGAGTTTAGCAGAGCAGCAGAGCTATTCTTTCACTTGTCCTTTCCTTATACCCTGCCTAAGCCTCATAGCATTTTAAGTCACAACACATGAGACCAGTCAGATACTGACATGGTTTGACAAGCTTCACTTCTGTGGCGTCTCCTTTGTTTAAAACCCTGTCGATTACATTTTCTTCTAAAACAGGATGATTTCCAACTTTACGCCCACATAGTGATTCATTTGACTTCTGAATTGTCTGAAAACTATGGAGATCTCCAGTACCCCCAAAGGGAGGGAGGGAGAAATGGGGTGAACATATTTATTTCTTCTGCTTACAGATGTTAAGGGTATATTCAAGCTTGATAAAGGCACTCTTTGTGGAGAGTATTAACATGAAGTAATTAACATGAAATCATTGTCCAATTTACACTTAATCTTGCAGATGTCTTCTGGTTCCCTTGGGACTTGCCATACTTGAGTCAGATGATAGCAGTGGTTTTCTGACCACCAAGGGTGAATGTGTGCAAATCCCTACATCATTCACATTAGTCTTGTGTTGAAGAAAACAATGGGTTCTCCTAGATTCTCACAGAAACGTAGAAAAGATCCATGCACGCAAAGGCTCAGTTCTTCTAATAATAAAGGAGTCATGATAACACAGCCAAGACACATGCTAACCCACCTCTTCACCAACAGAATTATCCATTACCCATACAAAGGATTCCTTTGACTTTTAGAAGAGGGAGCTCAGTGAATGGAAAGGATTCATAGGAATAGCCTGTGAAACAGATATACCTATAGAATATCTGATGTTTATAATATGTCTAGATGAAGACAGAACACAAACAGAAAGGAAATCCCCTCCCCAAAGAACCTAGAGTCTAATGTTGGTACTTTCATGGCTAAACATTTTCTAAAAGTCTCTATGGTAACAGAATTTCACAGCTTTAAAGAACACAGTGAAAATGTAGTGCTTAAATCTATTTATAGATATGTGTAGGAAACACAGTTAAGGAGAAAGACAGTATATTAATGGAAATGATTTAGCTATTGAATTTCTGGAATCCAGCACCAAAGTAAAAGCCTTGAGGGAGAAAAGAATCAGTAATGGCATGATGACTGAAGAGTTCAGAGGAGCATGCAAAGAGTACCTTTTACAGACTTCTTCCATACTGAAACTTTTCTAACCCCAAATTACCCCTGCTAAGCCTCCTATGCAAACAGCTTCTGGAATGACAACTTATTCTCCGCTTTGGGGAGTTACTCACACCAAAGCAAGAAAATAATATACTCATATGGTCTGTTGATTTTGTACAGGGCTTTATCACTGATTACAATTTTCAGACTGCTAATGGTATATAACTTAAACATGACAACAACCTCAGCATCCTATCTCAAGACATATATGAACAACTCAGATTCTTCATCATTACCCAGAGTTGCTGAAACATACCTTTTTAGAAACTCAAGAAAGTTCCAACATCCAATTTAAGCCTTTCGAAAAGCAACCTGAATGAGGCCCTGACTCTCTCAGATGCTTTAGAAAATTGTCTCTTAGAACTACAGTATGGTTGGCTCTCAGGATGCTGGAGACTTTTTTTATAGATCTTGATATTAATTCTTAGAAAGCCAAGAGAAAGAGTCTGGATCAGAAGGATCAATTGGCCCTTGAAACAGAAGGACAGTCAGGCTTTGAATTTTCCCATAATAATACTAAAAAACCCCAAAGCAACGGGGGAGTTCCGCTTCCAGATTAAAATGTGACATCCATACCAGTTAATACTTGTGCTTTCTCAGCAACAGTGATGTTGCTTTCTTAGGACCTGACCTCAGTCTACAAGTCTCTTTTCAAGGGGTGTAGTAGTAGCAATATCATATTAAACTCAACCGCAATAAGAAATTCCCAACTAGCAGGCACTGACATGAAAGAGTCAGTCAAGTATGGTTGACTAGTAGATCTTGAGCTACATGCTGTTCACAAATTGTTCAAATGCAACTCTTTGCCAGGGCTATATGACATAACTAGCAGGGAGAGGTAGAAGGGAGCACTACTCACTCTCTTGCTTATGAATTACCTGAAAGATTCATAAAGTGGTAAAGATCTACCTGAGATCCAACTTTCTACCCAGAATAAAATGGTGAGATGCTTCATGAACAGCCCATCTGTGGCCTGTATTTCATGTATTCTTTTACTCCCTTCAGCCAGAACACTATTAAATGTAACATGTCAGGACATTATTAAATTTTGCAGTGTAGCTTCCAAGATTAGTGAAGTCAGCCCATCTTCTGTGGTCTGCTTCACAGAACAGCCTTGTATTCTCCCATCTCCTGATCCCCCGGACATAATGCTCTTACAGTATGTAAAATGGGTGAAAATTAAGAGGATTTGAAAAAGAAGGTTGAACTTCATACAGGTAGACACAACTTTAGAAGTGAAAAAGGAAAAGACTAAAAGTTGCAGTGAAAACAGGGTAAAGAGAATTTGGCATCTAAAAGAAAGCAAAAGGTTGTCTACCTGTGGTGTTAAAAATGGAAGAAGCTTTTACTGCCCTGGGTTCATCCCATACTTGCATTGGGATCTGGCTGCCTGGGCTCAGGGAGAATTTTGATAAAGCATCTGTCTGGCCGTGAAGTTAAGAGAGAGCTGTTTGAGAAGCTTTTGTGGGAGCCTGTTATGACTGACTGCCATGCCCTTCACAGCCATAAACTTGCAGGGATGGAGGAGGTATTTCCCACTCCTGCAATATGAGTTAAATGTCTGATTCAGTGTTTCAGTACTACCTTCCGTAATGGGGAAATGGCATCTAACTACTGCACATGTATAGAGAAGGGTAAATTTATCAT
>VXAB01008230.1:629400-719210 GCA_013399175.1 Odontophorus gujanensis | reverse complement strand
CTTCACAAATAAAATAAAATAAAATAAAATAAAATAAAATAAAATAAAATAAAATACAACACCAGAGAGCAATATGAAGAGGGACAGACAGGCAGAAGATGTCTGGTATGGAAGGGAAGAGTGAATGGAGGTTTTTACAATTAGTGAAAAAATGGCTGTAGGAAGGAAATAGATGTGAAGTAAGAAAGTTCAAAGGAAGGTAAAGGAAAAGGAAAGAAAATATTGAAGTCTACTAAAGTGTAGGGTTGTGCCTTCCCTAACATTCTGCCATAAGAAAAAGGTGTTTGACAATAGCAAGGAAAAGTCAAAACACTGCCTTGGGAGTGAAAACCTTGCGAGTGAAAGCCTGGTCCTACCAGGGAGGTTTCTGGCTGCACCTGAGGTGAGCAGCTTATAAGCAGGATATATCTGCTTACACTGGGAAGTGAGAGACCATTATCATTTGAACCCTTGTTCTTTCCCATACTGACTCAGTGGTATTTCAGTGTTTCCTAAAATTACTCATGATATTAAATGCAGAATAGAAAACTGAAGAAATTTTTTCTGTCATTTTCTGAATCAAATATTTGACATTTTTTAATTAAAAATAAAAAATAATAAAAACCTTGTGTTTTGAAAATTCCTTACATTTTTCCAAAAAAGTTTTAGTCAAAAATGCAACATTAATATCAATTCAAGATAAAACTTAGGTTTGAAAAAAGTAATAAATAAATGCTTCCAGGTTGTTTTAGCACTGATGGTAAACACATGGTCTTTATTTTGTGCCATTTTAGGTCTATGTGCTGTGTGGATAGCAGTCAGTGAGTCCTTGCTGGGCTGCATGTCTTTTCAGAAGTGACAACATGTTTAGCAAAGACATGTATCACCAACAGACAAGCCTTCTCAATGCCAGGAGTATGGTCCCTCCAAGTGAAAGTGAAGGACAGAATCCTTCAAAAGTCACCCTTTCCATCTAGCATCTTTCCTTATTTATAACTTCTTTCTACCTTAGCAGTATCTCAAGAGGCTCCGGTACTTTTCTTCCTGAGATGTTTCCTTCGTGCCATCCAATTTGACAGTGTAATTTTCTATGCTTATATCACAGATATCTTCTAAGCTAAAGAAACTGTAGGTAAGTGAACTGAAACAGAAGGAAACTGTTTAGAAGAAGGAGCTAGAGGCTTCTAACCCTTTGCAGTGTTCCTCAGATAGACTTAAGGACAAGAGNACCCAAAGCAACGGGGGAGTTCCTCTTCCAGATTAAAATGTGACGTCCATACCAGTAAATACTTGTGCTTTCTCAGCAACAGTGATGTTGCTTTCTTAGGACCTGACCTCAGTCTACAAGTCTCTTTTCAAGGGGTGTAGTAGTAGCAATATCATATTAAACTCAACCGCAATAAGAAATTCCCAACTAGCAGGCACTGACATGAAAGAGTCAGTCAAGTATGGTTGACTAGTAGATCTTGAGCTACATGCTGTTCACAAATTGTTCAAATGCAACTCTTTGCCAGGGCTATATGACATAACTAGCAGGGAGAGGTAGAAGGGAGCACTACTCACTCTCTTGCTTATGAATTACCTGAAAGATTCATAAAGTGGTAAAGATCTACCTGAGATCCAACTTTCTACCCAGAATAAAATGGTGAGATGCTTCATGAACAGCCCATCTGTGGCCTGTATTTCATGTATTCTTTTACTCCCTTCAGCCAGAACACTATTAAATGTAACATGTCAGGACATTATTAAATTTTGCAGTGTAGCTTCCAAGATTAGTGAAGTCAGCCCATCTTCTGTGGTCTGCTTCACAGAACAGCCTTGTATTCTCCCATCTCCTGATCCCCCGGACATAATGCTCTTACAGTATGTAAAATGGGTGAAAATTAAGAGGATTTGAAAAAGAAGGTTGAACTTCATACAGGTAGACACAACTTTAGAAGTGAAAAAGGAAAAGACTAAAAGTTGCAGTGAAAACAGGGTAAAGAGAATTTGGCATCTAAAAGAAAGCAAAAGGTTGTCTACCTGTGGTGTTAAAAATGGAAGAAGCTTTTACTGCCCTGGGTTCATCCCATACTTGCATTGGGATCTGGCTGCCTGGGCTCAGGGAGAATTTTGATAAAGCATCTGTCTGGCCGTGAAGTTAAGAGAGAGCTGTTTGAGAAGCTTTTGTGGGAGCCTGTTATGACTGACTGCCATGCCCTTCACAGCCATAAACTTGCAGGGATGGAGGAGGTATTTCCCACTCCTGCAATATGAGATAAATGTCTGATTCAGTGTTTCAGTACTACCTTCCGTAATGGGGAAATGGCATCTAACTACTGCACATGTATAGAGAAGGGTAAATTTATCATAAAAAATATTTTGATTGAAAGTGCTCTTTTCACTTAAATTTGAATGTTTGCCATAAGAATCATTGTTAATCAAATTCTCTTAAAAAGAAATGCAAGTCAACATGTTCCGAATTGAATGCTATTTTTTTCATATAAATGTCTTTTCCGTAGAAAAAAAAAATATTCCTTCTTAATGAAAAAGCTTTCATTTAGCTTGCTTTTAATCATTGTTGCCTATTGATAGAATCCCTTTCTGCAGCAGAAACTCTTTTTAGTCCCTAAGCACAGGATGTTGTATTTTATGCTAGTGACTGTCATCCTGTTTCTATTATTCTAGTCCTTAAGGTCAGTCACTTCTCCCTGCAGCATTGCTTTATTCTCAACTATATTGACAATATTTCCCAACTTTGTATCATCAAGAAATTCTCCTATGAGGTAGAAATTCATCACTTGGTAACAATAGAGAGTGACAAAAACCTATGTGATAAATCAGTCACAAGGTAACCATGCCTAATAAATATGATCCTGTGATACATCATTTGCACTATGCTCAGTGAGGAGATGAAAATACTCCCATTGTATGCAAAGGTGGAAAGAATTAATTTATTACCTTCACTGTTTTACAGAGAGCCACTGAAATACAAGTAAGAAGAACTGTCATGGAGAGATGCACTCGTGAGTCTTCTTCACAAATAAAATAAAATAAAATAAAATAAAATAAAATAAAATAAAANTTCCAGGTTGTTTTAGCACTGATGGTAAACACATGGTCTTTATTTCGTGCCATTTTAGGTCTATGTGCTGTGTGGATAGCAGTCAGTGAGTCCTTGCTGGGCTGCATGTCTTTTCAGAAGTGACAACATGTTTAGCAAAGACATGTATCACCAACAGACAAGCCTTCTCAATGCCAGGAGTATGGTCCCTCCAAGTGAAAGTGAAGGACAGAATCCTTCAAAAGTCACCCTTTCCATCTAGCATCTTTCCTTATTTATAACTTCTTTCCGCCTTAGCAGTATCTCAAGAGGCTCCGGTACTTTTCTTCCTGAGATGTTTCCTTCGTGCCATCCAATTTGACAGTGTAATTTTCTATGCTTATATCACAGATATCTTCTAAGCTAAAGAAACTGTAGGTAAGTGAACTGAAACAGAAGGAAACTGTTTAGAAGAAGGAGCTAGAGGCTTCTAACCCTTTGCAGTGTTCCTCAGATAGACTTAAGGACAAGAGGTTTTTGGGTTGTTGGTTTTTTTTTTTTCAGTTCCCCCAAGCCCTCTGCTTTCCCTTGTGGTCACAGACATTTACTCTAGAAGACAGGGAAATTACAAAGCTGTCAGGACACATTTAGACAGGTTAAACAGGCTCTGAAATCCAAAGGGATTACAAATGCAGATGTCAGGTCCATCTAGGCAGAAGGAAACTTTCTCTCAGGTCCTGGTGCTCTTCTGTGTCACACCACACTGTGCTGGAGGGCTGCAGCGATGAGTCCCCTGCCCTTGGTGCAGAGTTGTGCCTTCCTTCTGGGAAAAGGCAGCTCCAGGCAGACAGTTCCCCCGTACTCAGATCCTGACTGCAGGGGTGGGGCAGGCATGCTCTCTATATGGATCTAAGGAGGCTGTAGCAACGTGGGGGTTGCTGTCTTGTCCAAGGTAGCTGTGCTAGGAGGTAATGACCTTAAGTTGCGCCCCAGGAGGTTCAGGTTAGTTATTAGGAAAAATGTTTTCTTAGAGACAGCAGTGATGCAGTGGCACAAACTGCCCAGGAAGGTGGTGGAGTTGTTGTGCCTGGAGGTGTTTGAGAGCCATGTGGATGTGGCACTGAGGGACATGATTACTGGGCACAATGGGTTGACTGTTGGACTAGGTGATCTTTGCGACTTTTTCTCGCTCCAGGGGGATCCCCATCTACTCCTGTATTCACTGAAACCACCATCATCCTGGAGTCTGTCTTAGGTATCCCTCAGGGTTTCTGAACAGGGAAATTGTGTTGGTTTCTTTTCAAGCCATGGATGAATGACATGGTCTGTGCTAAAACCACAATACTCCTGCAAAGGAACTGACCCCAAGGCAGAAGATAATGAGATAAGTCAGAGAGCCATGGGGGAACACACCTGTTTTCTCCAGCTGGAGGGAGTTAGGAGCAGCAATTTAGTGACCCTGGAACCTAGTGACCTTGGAATCTAGCAACCTTAGGTTGCTTTTTTGTAAACCATAAGCACACCTTTATGGCAACAAGAAGGACAAGATCCAATTTGCAGATCTTTGGAATTACTAAAACTAACAGGGGGCATAGGCAATATCCATTACTGTCTGTGACTGGAAAAAACCTTGTGCTTTACTCTGCCCACATCATAGTAGAAGATCTTAGAGGACCTTAGTGATTCTATGATTCTATGTGAGGGATCCAGAATGAGAGGCGAAACCACAAATTGGCAAGAGGACGTGAAGAAGGAAGCCACATGGAAATGGATAGTCATGTGTGGAGTATGAATAAACACAGAACAGGGAAGTAGAATAGCTCTGTAAAAAAGGTAGCTAGGAGTTATAGCAGATCACAACCTGGAAATGAGTCCACAGTGTCCTGCTGTTTTAAAGAAAGCAAATATCTCACTGGGCTGAATAAACTAAAGCACAGCTTGCCAAGTCCGTGAAAAGATCTTTCCACTTTGTTTAGATCTGTCTATGAAGCAATCTCAAGAGCCGCAGTTATGTGTACCACCTTCAGTGGCAAATTCTAATGGTGCTTTTAGGAAATTGCCAAGACCATAGACTTTGTTTAGATATGATAACCTTCACTGAATGGTAGTTTAGTAGAAGCAATTATGTTCTTAAGGCCAACAGCCTCCCCACTGATGATTAATATGTTTCTCATTATAACACTTTACATAAACATTATGTGTTTATTAACCAGAAGGATTATTTAATACAAGGCATCTAATAAATTCTGTTCCCTTTTTAAAAGTGCCATAACAACACAGCATAGTATTTTCTCTCACTTAAGGTGCGTAGATGTGTATGGGAACTGCTGAGTCATAGCCTGAACCACTGAATGAGAACCTGAAGAAAAGATCTGGTCGACCCTGGGAGCACAGGTGAAGGTGATTCACCTGCATGACCAGAAGGGGTGTAGCCTGGCGCCACCCCACTTAGACCTCATTTAAGGGTTTACTGCCACTGAGAAAGGACCTCTTGTTGGAGACTCCTCCTTTGTGGAGTTCCTTCCCTATGAACCTAGATCTTCAGAAGTGGGTGAACACTTTTCCTTCTTTTGTAACACCTCCTTGTTTGTGATGGTCTCTTTGCTTTTACAAGATGTTCTAAAGACTGGAGATATATATTTCAAGGAGTGTATTAATTCTCCTTTTCCTAAGCTAAGTCTCTCCTGAAGTGATGGTAAATAGTGTATACAATCATAGTATTTTTAAAGTTTGAAAAGACCTCCAAGACCATCTTGTCCAACCATCCATCTACTGCCAGTGCTGTCTGTTAACTGTGTCCCTCAGTGGTACATCCACACATTTCTTCAGTACTTCCAGGGATAGTGACTCCACCACCTTTCTGGGCAGCTTGTGCAAGTGCCCAACCTTTCTTTCTGAGAAGAAGCTTTTCCTTGTATCCAATCTGAAATTCAATCTTGCTCTTCTTCATGAGTCTGGCTTTTAAAAAAGTGCATGTTTAAATCTGCACTTTTCCCAGATATTGCATTCATGTCTACTTCATATGTTATCAGAAGACTGAACTCAACTATATTTCCTAAGCTGCAGAAATGCTCAGGGTGTTGATGACTGAGTCATCCACAAAACATTAATTAATAGCAGTTATTCAACCCAAACTTAACAACTTCGGCACGAGTTCCTCGTCAAAACTCATCCTGAATGTTTGCTCACAGCACACACTGCATTTGGTTTGTACAGTGAAAACTGACTAGTATTATTTCCAGATGGTCTGACGCACATTGTTTGACAATGGTACCCATGGACATCAGACACTGTTTTTAAAGTTAGCTGGGTTTTCTGACACTTCTGAAGAAAATGGAAGCAAGCTTCCACTGTTCTTCAGTCTCAGAAAAAAAAAAAATAAATCTATTATTGATCTTTGCTCTCTTTCTGAGAGATTTGGAGAGGGCTTTCTCACTCCTGCAACTTTACTGAAAAGCTAAGAAAATTCGTAGTTAAGTCTTCTGTAACAACAGATTGAAGTTGGAAGACATGGTCATATTTGATTTGGGAGCCTCTCCTTTGTGAAAGCTGAGTGAATTCCTCATTGATGCACTTCTTTTGAAAAATCACCTCCTAACCCGTATCAGACAACACTGAAGACCTTTAGAGCTCTCTATGTCTTTGAAAATTTCTTCCTTAGACAGATGGCCCTGAGGTCCTTAGCAGAACTGAGGAGTTTAACTTGCTTCAGTCTTGGTGAATAGTGGCCTTCAGGTCTGCAGTTTCATTCACCGTCATGA
The DNA here is from genome assembly GCA_013399175.1 of Odontophorus gujanensis. NCBI lineage: Eukaryota > Metazoa > Chordata > Aves > Galliformes > Odontophoridae > Odontophorus > Odontophorus gujanensis. The sequence continues at coordinate 712,448 of VXAB01008230.1, read as the reverse complement.
GAGATTCACCTCCCAAGGTTCAGATAGCTACAAACACTTGAGTTTCCCAACATGATTTTAGACAGTTCCAATGTCAGAGATACCTACAGCTTAATTACAAAACTAATTTAATTCTATAATCCCAAACTAAGAGATTTTGAAAGGACACAAGATGTGTGGGCCTTGGTCCATAAAGAACTATTCAATGACTCAACTGGGATTAGTTGAGAATCAATTATCGTACCAGTAATATTCTGTACTTACATATAATTCAAAAATAAGACTTTCATCACAAATGTTCCTTTGAAAATATGTCCACTGGCCTTTATTCCTACACCTTCAAAAAACCTTAGAGGGTTTTGTTTATATCAGTCAGCTCTTAAAAGCCCCGGAGCTTAAAATAGCCTGTATAGTAACTCAGAACACTGTGCAAGATATTCACCTTTAGCTAGTTTTGCTTTTTTTCCCTAAGCTTTGTTTGTTCTGCAGGTTCTATGGAATTTATCAGAATTTATGTTCTTCCACTTGTAAATAAACATCCTGCTGCCATGGCAGTAGATGGTCTATAAATCAATGGAATAAATAAATAGAACAGGTTTGATTTGCCAAGCAAGGCAGCATGTGCAGCTCTTAGGTGTTTCCTGTTGTTTTAGCAGCGTCTCTTGAAGCAGTTTACCTTGTCTTACACAGTGAGTACATGAGATACAGCTGGGTTTCATTTTTATTTTTGAATGTTCTGCCCTTCTCATAGCTTTGGAGTACCCTGTTGGAATTGCTTGAAAACTTTGAGTGGCCTACAAGCATTTGTGAGGACATTCTGCTGTCAAGCCCTTCTCCAGCTTAGGGGAATATCTGTCACTAGAAGCTCAGGTGCAGGAGCAGAAGAGCAAAGAACTTTCAAAGTCTGATGGGATAAAGTCACTTCCAGCAAAAGGCATCAAGCAGCACCTCTGTGGATGACAACATAAATTACAAGAGTATCTATTTCAAAAAGGTTACAATCCATTTTGCCCATTGCAGTGTTATTTTCCTCTTTGCTACTCTGCGTTCTGTAAAATTGAGGCTTGCAGCTACCTTCCAGCAGCTCTTTGATGCCATCTGCTCCCTTGAACCTTATCATCCCTTCCAAATCTGGGAGACTATCAGTGCGATTGTTCGGATACTTGTGCTTGCGCTGAAGCAGCTGAGAAGGAAAAAGCCATTGTTTTTGTTTGTCTGTTTTGTTTTTAACCAAATCTGACTATTAACTCTTATGGAGGGCAGCTCACACAACTTGAGTGTGGGAATTGATTTACAGTTTCCAATCTACTCATTACTGTGAAATGCTGACCTGCAAATTTTATGTGCATTCCCACAACCTCAGAACTACTCCAGCAGGATATAAATGCAGCAGTTCTTTCTGCTTTCTGTTCTATTGGAGTAGCTTTTCAGCTTATCATCAAGGAAGGCAGTGTAAATGTTAGGGCAGTGAGAAACCAGAGTTTTCATATCTTCAAAATTATACACTCTTGCATGAAAATTACCTCAACCAGGCCTACAATTGAAGGCCTGTCTCCTACTTCCACTTCATCTATGTAATCCAGGGGTTTAAATGGGATTTTGCTGAGCCTGTGCTGACTCTTTGGTGGAGAGAAACTTTCTATGCACATCTGCTATTGCTGCTAGTAGTGATTTTGTCCTCCAGATATTGGGATTTATCTTACACATACTGGCTTGGATAAAGTGACAGATTCATAATGTACTGTTATTGCTTTCTCATGGTGAGTTTTGAAAAAATAATAACACGTCTGAGCTAATCAGAAGAATAAAACTCCCCTCAGCAGCAGAAAAATTAAAGGGGAAGGTGTACTATGGTAAATGTCTGTGTTCTTCCAGTAACAATCTTTTGTTCTGCCTATGTTACATTACCGATAAACACCTTTGCGCTTTTCCCTTCAACTTTCAATAAATCCCAATTAAAATGAGCAGTTACCTTCACATTAGTTTCCTCCAAAATCATATTACAGCCATCAGTGCTGTGACACGCCCCCTTTCCCCCTCCCCCCAAGTCCATGACTTTGGCAGAGCAGCTGCTAAGTGTGCTCTGCTCATCGTAACTGAAATCCTCATTGCTGTCACACAACCCTGCATACTCAGGCTAATACCTGTGGGGTTTTTTTTGTGTTTGTACATCACTTGGTACAGTGGAGTACTGGTTCAGAATTATGTGTAAATCCTCCTGCATTGCAAAAAAAATAAAAAAATAAAAAATAATAATAATAAATAATAGTAATAGTAATAATAATGACATTGAAAAGGACAATGTGCAGCAGAAACAGCTGCGCTACCAGTCAATTCAAGTCAGAAGAGTTATATTAAATATAACCTCCTACGGAAATTTTGAGTTAATTTGGGGTCTGTGGGATTTTTAAGAAGAAACACGGCCTACTTTTCTGAGTAATTAGGCAAAAAAATTCTTGCTAAAATGCAGTGAATGAGCATAAAGAATTAAAACAAAAATAAAACTTCTTCAAATTAAAAACTTGAACAAGGATTTTGGGAGAGGGAAAAAAAAATCCCAATCCTCTCGAATTTGCATAAAAGCTTTTAATTAGGTCTTTTAATTAAAGCACCCGGTAAATCCAAGTGTTTTTGGTGGGAGAATGGAAGAACAAGTGTTGAATTCTGCCTCTGTCACTACATTTGCTGAAATTATTCCTGCTTTTGAGAAAAAGAGAGCACTTAGATATATGAAGTCAAGCGCAACAAAATTGGAAAGAGCTGGGAAGAACTAGGATAGCCATCACTGTCCTTGTGATGTACCCTGCACAGGCCACCAAGGCAGACCCTTAATTCAACTATGGTATCCTAGCACGTTTGCAGCTGCAAAGAGGAACAGTCAAGTTTGCTCATGGCACTTTTGTCAGTCCTTGCTCCCTTTTCTCAGTGCAAGGCTGGGAAATAGAGCTTCATTTGTGAAGTCCTTGAGTGTGGAGATACTTGAGGCCACCTTTGAGAATCACCCAAACTGAAACTGGTGAGTGAAACTGGATTGAGAAGGACCTCCACCATCTTTGTGTGAGGTCCCTGTTTGAAGTCCACGCATTGGTGGGCATGAGAGGAGTCTTGGGAGGATGCTGGGGAGACAAGACAGCAAAGGAGAGCACCAAGCCTTTGCTTTGAATGAGGTTTGGCAAAGAGGTGAGGAAGGAGGATTGGTGTGATGAAGAATGATGCATGGGGTTATAGAGTAGTGCCTGGAACTGGTGTAAGGACTGCTACAGAGACTACTGTTGATTGCTCTTGCACAAAGGCTGTTACGCTTTTCAACTTTATAGCATGTTTTGTTTCCCCTTCTCTTTTGAGCTCTATGTAAAAAATCATTGTTACTCCCATCTACAAGAAAGGCCGTAAGGAAGATCCGGGGAACTACAGACCTGTCAGTCTGACCTTGGTATCAGGGAAAGTTATGGAGCAGATGATCTTGAGGGAGATCACACGGCACGTGCATGGCAACCAGGGGATCAGACCCAGTCAGCACAGGTTCACAAAGGGCAGGTCGTGCTTGTCCAGCCTCATCTCCTTGTATGACTGGGTGACCAGACTGGTAGATGAGGGAAAGGATGTTGATGTAGTCTATCTGGACTTCACCAAGGCCTTTGGCATGGTCTCCCACAGTATTCTTCTGGGGAAACTGGCAGCCTATGGTGTGGACGGGTTCACTCTTCTCTGGGTGGAGAACTGGCTAGAGGGCCGTGCCCAGCGGGTAGTGGTTAATGGAGTTAAGTCCAGCTGGCGTCCTGTTACGAGTGGTGTCCCCCAGGGGTCGGTATTGGGGCCCATCTTGTTTAATATCTTTATTGATGACCTAGATGAGGGGATTGAGTGTACCCTCAGTAAGTTTGCAGATGACACCAAGCTGGGAGGATGTGTTGATCTGCCAGAGGGTAGGGAGGCCCTTCAGAGGGATTTGGATAGGCTGAATAGCTGGGCTGAGATCAATGGGATGAGGTTCAATAAGGCCAAGTGCCGGGTCCTGCACTTTGGCCACAATAACCCCATGCAATGCTATAGGCTTGGGGCAGAATGGCTTGAAGACTGCATAGAGGAAAAGGACCTGGGGGTGTTGGTTGATGCTCGGCTTAACATGAGCCGGCAGTGTGCCCAGGTGGCCAAGAAGGCCAACGGCATCCTGGCCTGTATTAGAAATAGTGTAGCCAGCAGGAGCAGGGAGGTGATCATCCCCCTGTACTCAGCTCTGGTGCGGCCGCACCTCGAGTACTGTGTTCAGTTTTGGGCCCCTCACTACAAGAAAGACATTGAGGCCCTGGGGCATGTTCAGAGAAGGGCAACAAAACTGGTGAGAGGTCTGGAGCACAAATCTTTTGAGGAGTGGCTGAGGGAGCTGGGATTGTTTAGTCTGAAGAAAAGAAGGCTCAGAGGAGACCTTATTGCACTCTACCACTTCCTGAAGGAGGGCTGTGGTGAGGAGGGGGTCGGCCTCTTCTCCCAGATAACTAATGACAGGATGAGAGGGAATGGCCACAAGTTGCGCTGGGGAAGATTTAGATTAGATTTGAGGAAAAATTTTTTCTCTGAAAGAGTGGTCAGGCACTGGAATGGCCTGCCTAGGGAGGTGGTTGAGGCACCATCCCTAGCGCTGTTCAAGAAGCGTTTAGATGAAGTGCTAAGGGATTTGATTTAGCTTAGTGGGTAGGGATGGTGATAGGAGGATGGTTGGACCAGATGATCTTGTAGGTCCTTTCCAACCTAATGTATCTATGAATCTATGAATCTGTTGAAGCAGAGACTGAGACTCCAATTTTTCCTTGCTTCCAGGATGGGAATTTATTTACTTCCAGTGAATATTTTGATATAATTTGTTATAAAGGAAGCAGATCCAGAAGAAGCTGTGAGGGAGCATAGTTCCTGAATATGCTGTAGCCTAGAGGCTGGTTTGAACATTCTGATCTGAACATGGGATTGAGAATGTCCTTGTGTCCTTGAAATGAATTTCCTTTAGAAATACCTTTTTCACCAGTGTGTGAAGGTTAATCTCTCCGTATTAATTCTGTTAAAGCTACTCCACTTTGTAAGAAGTAGTGTCAACAAATGGAGATGCAAAGTGTATGCTTAGTCACACTGGAAAGAAAGCATAGCCTGGTCTGACGGCTGGAAAAGCATAAGCTTGCATATCTGTCTTGAAAGCAAACCTTGGAGCCACGGGCAGGATGTGTAAGGTCCATGGCTATTGTGCAGCTGAATTCAAGTCCTTCAAGATGCAGGCATGCTATTGAAAGAGATAGACATTAAATTCACACAGAGCCCTGGCATCTAGAAGGTGGGGTACTGAGGTCTGTTTTCTGTGTCTAGACTTTTCTGCCACCCAAGCTAGTTTCTTTGGTAATGCTCAATCTGATATCTCTACCTAACACTTCTAGCATACCAGTAGCAGCAGTGTAAATGTACCTTCTGTAGGAACGCACTTGCAGAGCTACATATTACATAAACCAAAACCTCATCCTGCTTGACATACAGCTCTGTAATGCCATATCTGCGTTCTTTTGACTATCCAGATGGCTCCATGCTCACGTGGAGATAGACAGATGTTCCCAGCACCATTTCTAGGGGCCATCTCCTCAGCTCTTTCCTACTGCCTCCAAGTCTCATAAGGGCTTGGAAAGTGCTTTCCCAGGTGCGCCTGATTTGGGCTTAAAAATTGCGTGTTCCATTTATTCATGTATGCACCTCCTATGAAAGTCAAGTAGAGAAAAAGAAGAATATGAGGACAAAGGAAGATACTCTCTTCACTACACCAGAAACATTAGTAACAGATTTCTGCAGCAGATTTTTTAACAGCTAATAAGAGAAGATGAAGGAGCCAATGCTTGTGTCCTTGTGTGTTTAAAAAGGCAATCAAACTCTGATGGGAGAATGGAAACTGTAAGCCAGGCTGCTGTACTTCTAGTGCTCATAAAACCTTTGGCTTGCTAGAGAGCAGCTGACCAGGGGCACTGCAAGAGCTCTGAGAAACACCACACCAGCAGAGAAGCATTGCTTAAAATGCAGGAGCTGAAACACAGCGACTGTGTTTTTAAGCACATATTTTCCCTTTAAGGAATTCTGTATCTTCCAGAATGGGTTCTCTTATTTCACAGTAGGAGTTTCTGGTTTGTTGCCCCCGCCATGTAATGTAAGGAGGTTTCTTACCGACTTCCCCTATGGTGTGAGCTGTCACACATGCCACTGGGAGAGGCTGGATATAGATGGGCAAGGCAGAGCCACAATAGCTCCCTGCCAAGCCCTAAATTACTGCAGGATCATCATCTGACAGAAATACAAAGAGATGTGCTTCTGTTACAAGAAGGAGGGAACATCTAATTGCACCATAGGGACACCTCTGGGATCCAGCCATTTGTATTTAATCAGAACCATTCATCTGTTTGGTAAACTTTTATTTCTTTTATGACAAGAGGAAAAAATTGACTAGGGATGCAGCCAGAACACAGAGTAAATCCACCAGCCTGGGAGGCCTGTGGATGTAAGCAAAGAAACGTGAAGGATTCACTTAGCAAGCTTGTTTTCAGGTGGAAATGCTGAGTGCAGGAAGTCTGCTGCAGCTCTCAGTGTTCAGACTGGTCAATGCATCTCTCCCTATGTCCCTGAGATGGATTGTATTTTAATAGGTTTGGCTTCCTTGGCGCACAGCTTAGTGTTCCACCTGACGGATGATGCTTTGCTGGAAGGCTGGCAGCTCCTGCCAGGACAGCATCTTGCTGAGGTGGAATTGTGGTGTCAGCAGCAGGGAAGAGTCCAGCTCAAGGTGTCCATCTCTTGTGCATGCACGCACACACACATTCTGTCTTCTGGAATTTTTAATGGAAGGGGAAGAAGAAGAGGAAAGCAGCAAAGACATACTTAACAGGCACAGGCATCCAGCACTATAGCTTTAGCAGCTGGGTTGCCAAGGGCTACAGATGGAGTTTCAGCTTCAGCTGGAAGCATGGTGGAAGTCAGGACAAAACCAAAAGCAGAAGGAGCCATAGAGCCACCATCTGCCCTGCACGACCTCACAGCCAGTTCCCCAGCTGGACCCATTCTCACCTGGAGCATTTCTTCTCACCTGATGGTGGAGTTTCCTCAGCAGACATATTTTCTGTGATGCCCAGAATTATAGTTCTTCATTACCACCCTGAAGAGTCTCCACAAACCAAAGGGAATAGCCTCAATTGAAAAAGGAGGAGAAAGTATTGACCCACTGTGTGGCATTCATGACCTGAAGTGTGAATCACAGGCTTATGAAAAGCCATTGATCTTTATTCCCCACCAAGCAGCAGATACGCAGCACATTACCTACCCCAACTGAACTTGCTGCAGAAGTTTGGAGGGAGATAGCATGGAATGCAAAGAGATAGCTGACAGGTTAGCTAACTTTTGCATTCTTGTGGTAGATAAGTTTATGAAATACTTTCAGCCATCTAGAAAGCTCAAAGCAAGGCTCTTACAATGAGTGCACCTTCAGGAAGAAAAAGGAACTAAATCTCGCTTGTGTAATCTCAGAAACCTGTTGCCTGACTTATAATTATTTATTTATTGTCATTATTTCCTAAGGAAACAAGCCTTACGAAATTGTCCTGCCTCTTACTTCCTTGCCTCTTTCCCCGCACAACTTTAAGGTACTGCCTAATTTCAACTGACCTTGACGGAGGTTTCAAAGAAGTGAACATGCTTTTATGATAATAATCAGAGCTGGACAGAGGGAGGGATTCAAATCAATGTCACCACAAAAGGAAAGGTTTCAAAGTGAGCTCTGCAGTTACTGCTTTTCTCAACTTGCCCATGCCCAGTTCTTCTTCAGAACAATCTTCTTTCTTCCCACCCACTGAATTATGGACACACAACAAGGACACAAGTCCCAGGACACAGCCAAAACGTTGGGCATGCTATAGAAAGGCCTACAACCAGTGGCATTGTATAAGACTTGGGAGGACGAGGAATTAGATGGGGATGCGTAGGAGAATAAATGCAGGTGAAGCAAGGCTTTACTAATCCTGTGGCTCACAGAACACAATGTTTGTGGCAGCAATAGGGAGTTCCAGCTGCATCGAGCCCTCCAATTTGCTCAGCACCATATATAGGAGCACAGGGCTAAAATGCAGTCCCTGCTCTAAAGAGCTACCCATCCAAAGCTTGCTTGCCGCTTCTGTAGAGTCATTTAGGCCTTCTTCCAATGCAATTTGAGCTTAGCAGTGGTCAAAGTCATTTGAAGAAATCCATTGGCTTTGTCTGGGCTGTTTTCCAAATCAGGCATGGGGTTGAATATCTTCCCGAATCAAAGACTTGCAGAGTGAAGTGAGGAGTGATGCGGTATTGTGGTAATTTCCTTGCACAGACATAAGTGGCCATTAAGCCTATTTGGATGCTCTGGATAGTGAAGCAAGCCTGTGCAGTTAAATAGCATGTTGACAGTTCCAGTAACAATTTAGGAAAGTATAGGGCAATATTTCAGATAATGAGGCAATCTTATCTACTTGTCAAAAGTAAAACCTGAAAAATTTAAGGATTCTATTGTAGCCTGAAATATATATTTTTTTATTATTTTAAAAAGGAGCCAGGAGAGACTTGATTAAGGTATTCATAATTATATGAGAAATAGTGAAAACTAATCAGTCTGTGCTTTTTATATTGTCACATAATGCAAGAACAAGGAGACTCTTAAAATGTAAATTAATAAGCAGTACATTTAGTGTTCAAATGTATTTAGTGATTCGTGTTACAATTACAGTATATATAAATAATCCACCAATTTCCATAAAACTATCTGATAAAATTCACCCGTAACAATAGTTCATTTCCCAATTCACTTTTCATTATTTGAAATCCTTTAGAAACCCAAGGGAAGCTGTGGGCTGGGGATTGTAAAAAGCTGTATATTTAGAACAAATCTGAGGAGCGAAGTGACTTTTACAGCATGTACTCCCCTTCAGAAGTTCACAGCCCTGAAGTTAAGGACACTAACATGGAGGCTAGCTAAAAGGAAGGGGAAAGTTGAGCCCATGCTGGATAATTTTATGACCATTAGTAACATTTGTATCAATACAAGCTAAGATAATTGTAATAGCAATCATATCTCATGCTTGAGAGTCTAAAGTGATTGCTTGCAGAGACCAGGAAAGCCTTGGAGAATTTCCACTGAAAGGAAGATTAGAAATGCCTCAGTTTATTTCATTTAGTCACACTGGACATAGTGGAAAGAAGATACTTTCCCTTTTAAAAGCTTCTTTCTCCTTTCTGAATCAAATTCTTCCCTGTTAATTTGGCCTGTAAGCTGGTATTCTCACATTGTTATCTTCACATATTTTTTACTTTGCCCTCTAGTTTACACCTGGATTTCTGTTTTCCCTCAAAACTGTTTCCCAGTGCCTCACCCCATTCTTATCTGTGGTTGTCTGCTTTATCCTCACTGTATCACCTGCTCCTATGTGAAGAAGCCACATTTGCCTCCAGTGTCCTTGGCCAGATTTCATTAGTCATCCCTGCTCTTATTCTGTTGCTCCCCGGGTGGCATTGTGGGAGCCTTTTGGAACCGTGTTCTTTAGGCTGTCAGTTTTTCTGCATCTAGATCTTTCCATTAGGCCCCATAGGAATCATATTAATAGTATCAGCCAGGATCGTTTTGTTCAACAGATTTTCCACTGTTTTAAGATCTGAAGAAAGAATCACAAATGCCTTATGCTGCCCCTTAACCATCGTTAAGTCGCTGTGGATTCTGATCTGGTGATCTCTTCCTCCCTTCCCATCTTGTCATTTTGCACAGTGATCTCAAGTGTGGCCAGATTCAGGTAACCTCTCACCAGGATTTTTAGATGTCTTCACAAAGCAAAGTCTCCAGTGGCTTCTGTGAACCTACACGTGTAATAACAGGTATGAGGGAATGTCAGAAATCTACCTCAGGCAAAGACACATGGTCATGCTTTACGCTTATGAAGAGATGAGATAGGAAAGAAATGTTGTCCTTTTATTACTATGTGCCATCTGCTCACAGCAACATAGTGAAGAATCATTGCCAACGATGGGCTGCTATTTCCCTCTTCTTGCAAGGAAAATGGAAATACAGACAGAGATTTTATTGCTTCCTACTACACAATATCCAAGTTTTCTGAGTCTGTTGTGGAAGGCTCTATTGCAAGACAGTGTGAGCTTCCAGTAACTCCCTTGGTGGAAGCAACCACCAGGTTGTGACTTTCTGAGACTGTGTCTGTATAACATGACAAAGAAGCAGGCCATAAACACACCAGTCCCTTTAAGCCTATGACAAGAGCTATTAGTTAAGGCTTAGTTCAAAGTGATCAGTGCTGTGTTTATAGAATACTGGAATCGTTAAGGTCAGAAAAGACCTCTAAGGTCATCAGTCCATCTGCACCATGCCCACATTCCATGTCCTTCAATGCTGCATCCTCACGGTTCTTGAGCACCTCCAGGGATAATGACTCTACCACCTCCCTGGGCAGCCTGTGCCACTGCAGCTCTTTCTGAGGAGAAATTTTCCCTAATATTCAGCCTGAACCTCCCTTGGCACAACTTGAGACCATTCCCTCTCGTCCTATCTTTATTATCTGGAGAAGAAGCTGACTCCCATCTCGCTACAACCTCCTTTCTGTTCACTGTAGAGAGTGATAAGGTCTCCCTCCCCTGAGCACTTCTTCAGACTGAACAACCCCAGTTCCCTCATCTGCTCCCCATCAGACTTGTGCTCCAGACCCCTCACAGCTCTGCTGCCCTTCTCTGGACATGCTCCAGGGCCTCCATGTCTTTCTAGTAGTGAGAAGCCCCAAACTGAACACAGTAATTGAGGTGTGGCCTCACAAGTGCCAAGTACACAGGGAGAGAGTTTAAGAGCAAAAGAGCTGCTGATGGGCCTGGATTGTACCTCACACACTTAAATCCCCCATGAAAGAGTACACACCAATCTTCTGAGCATGTCTAGAGCTGCTTCTCTGCAAATTCAACTGTCAGCTTCCACATGCAGGTCTGAAAACTAACAGTGTAGACAACCAGCAAAGCTGATCTGGAAGAGGGCAGAGACAACAGCTTAAGTGATAGCATGCACGTATCCTGCATTGTTTCCAAAATCCTAGGCTGCTTCTGTGTGCATCACTCCAGAGTTCAGTTAATATCAAAGCTCTGAGCTGTACAACTTGGCACTTAGGAGAGCTCTGAGAGATTTATTTTCTCTGTGAGTGAAGTAGTTCACATTCGGAAACTTCAGAAGAAGGAAAATAATTATTTGATAACTAAAGACAGCTATAAAGATATAGAAAATTACGAATGGAAAAAAGAAGGCCAAGAAAGCACTGCTAGTTGGCCTTTCTGGTAATAAAAAGTAGATTGGTGGTCATTGAAGAAAATTACAAAGCAACACATCGTGAGAGTGTGAAAGATAATGTTATTTACAAAAGGTATAATTAAACCATGATGTGCACTGCTCCAGAGATTGAGAGGGATGGCTCTCCAGGTTCAAGAAGTGATTCAGCATTTATATAAATAAAAAGAACATCTGCAAGGACACTAGCTTAATACAATTACAAGGGCTATCAATCCTCATGCTTCCGGCCATGGTTACCTGCTGAGGTCAGGAAGAAATTTCTTCATGGTATAGTACTAAAAAGTAAAATGCATTGTTGGGCACTGATGAGTACTGGATCTCTTATTAGTTGGTCCTTTTATCTGTTTCACTGTGTAACTCTTCTGTTCCTCCATATTACAAATCAGTGAAGCACTTAGGTGTGTACTTCAATTCCATTTTTAAATCAATAGGACTTAAATGTGCCTAAATGTAAGTGCACAATTAAGTGATTTCCAGAATAGATATATTAAGTAACTACTTAAATTTTAAGATGCATTGAAGTGTTTTTTGGTTCTGGACCAATGTTTCAGTAGTCAAGTCTCTCTCTCACATACACACTCACACACACAAATCAACAACAAACAAACAAACAAACAATGGTAGAATTTACTGTATCTCATATATTTTCCATTGATTTTACAGAAACTCCAAACACTCTTATGTTAGATCTAAAAATCCTTAAATTTTGTTCTCAAAATCCCATGAATTTGTGGCTACAGCTCTACAATTCATTAATGAATATATCCAATAAGCAAAGTCACTCCAATCTAAAATAGTAACTGCCTTCATCGTTGGACTTTCTTTGGTGTGAAACAAATGAGACTTGCCATCTACTACAGTCTCCTCCCTTGTATTTGAGTCTTACTGGTTGATCTAGCAGTTCCAGGTAAGCTGGCAGCCAGGCATTGAAGCTCTCTTTGAAGATTTAAGTATCCCGTTAAACTTTGAAGCCCATCACTTCTAATCCTCCTTTCTTTTTAGATGAGATATCTCTCAATCTCCAGAGACATCCAGGGTCAGCAGCAGGGTTCTGAGTAGAGGGAAATGCAGTACCAATCAGATCTTGCCTGAGAGTTGGTATGTTATCCTGGTATAGGTAGATTTGAGTGTTTTGGTCACTTCCCACATGGAAAGGTGTTTTACCTAGAGAAAGTCACGTAGAAGTATAAACGGAAGTTTGGTGTTACTCACAGACTTTCCTAAATGTTTTTGGCAGGTGGTTAAAGGTTTTGATAAATATGGGAAACCAGAGCAATGGGTGCAGCTGAATAATAGATGTTACTAAATCTCCAGTTTCATGAAGCCTACTGTGTTACTCGGTTAAAAAGCTACTGAAAATATTGCCATAATGGAGGGAGAGGTTCCTCTAGGTCTGTCTTCCCTGTTTTCCTCACTGGATCAATTACTTCTTTCAAAGAGGCTGAAGCAACTCACCAGGAGGTGTCTGGGAAAGTTTCAAGCAATGTGCAGCAGGCAGCAATTCTTCCATCCTGAGCCTGAATGTTCAGCCTGAGCAACACCTGTAGGGACCTACACACTGAGATCAAGAGAACATTTCCAATGGCTTACATAGGAGCTGGAACTAGGCCTTTAAGAAATACTAAATAATTAAAGCAAATCTCATGTAGAGGTGAAACAAATCTCTAACACTTAAGAATCAGCACTTACACAGTACACAGGCAAAATTCTCAGTCTGTGTAGGTAGGTATTATAGATCTGTGCTGATAACAAAAACCATAAATAGAAAGTTTTTTTCTTAAACAGCTCTTTTCATCCCCTGATCGTTAAACATAAGAGTAAAGATATTATCTGATGTAGTCAGACATGCTTCTTGAAATGCCATTTGCTTCCAGTTTCATTTAAGATGAAATAAACAGTTTAAATGCACAATCTTAGCTACCTATAAAAGACTGACTTGCAGGAAATGTTAAGCAGGTGCTCTCTGCAAATCTGTTCTACTTACTTAAGTCATTTCTAATTCAGCATCCAGAAGGGACCCAACTTGGTCCTTGCCCAACTCAATAACCTTCTATGAGGAAATGACTGGCTTGATAGATGAGGAGACAGCAGTGAGTCTCAGGGGAGACTTTATCACTGTCTACAGTGACCTGAAAGAAAGTTGTTTTGAGGTGGGGGTTGGCCTCTACTCCCAGGTAACAGTGATAGGATGGGAGGGAATGACCTCAAGTTGTACCAGGGGAGGTTCAGGTTGGATATTAGGAAAAATTAGGGAGAAAGGGCTGAAAGACTGTGCTGTGGTCCAGAGGGACATGGGCAGGCTAGACGAATGAGGTGATAGGAACCTCCTGAATTTTAACAAGGGAAAAGTTAAGTCCTGCATGTGGGAAGAACAATCCTATGCATCAGCACATGCTATGGACTACCTAACTAGGAAACAGCTTTCTAGAAAAGGACTTGGAGGTGACTGTGGATACCAAGGTGAACATGAGTCAGCTCTGTGTCCTCAGGACAAAGAAGGCCAACAGCTTCCTCAGCTGTATTAGGATGTGTTGCCAGCAGGTCGAGGGAGGTCATCCTGCCTCTCTGGTCAGCCCAGTGAGGTCACACCTGGAGTGCTGGATTCAGTTCTGTGATCCCCAGTACAGGAGATACAGGTGTACTGGAAAGAGTTCCAGCAAAGGGCCACCAAGATGTTAAAGAGAGAGGAGCACCTTTCCTATAAGGAGAAGCTGCAAATGGTGATTGTTCAACCTGGAGGAAACTCAGGTAAAACCTCATAAATGCATATAAGTACGTGAGGGCAGGATGCATAGAAGATGGAGACAGGCTTTTCTGAGTGATGCCCGGTGCCAGGACAAGAGAAAATGGGCATGAAAAAGAACACAGGAGATTTCCTCTTTACACCAGGAAACTTCAGTACTGTGAGAATAACCAAGCACTGGAACAGATTGTTCAGAGAGGTCGCAGACTCTTCATCCTTGGAGATACTCTAAAGCCGACTGGACAGTGATCTAAGCAAATAGTGTAAGTGGCCCAGCTGGAGCAGATATTTCAGCCAAATAACCTCCAGAGGTCCCTTCCAACCTCAACCATTCTGTGATACTCAAAAATCACTACTCACAGTTTCAAAGTTTTATGTACTAGAAAATTCCCTTTATCCTTTGTCAACCTCCAATAATAGTATGTTGGGAACTCCCTTGCACATGTAATATTCTTTATAGTCCTGATAATGTGTTTTGGCTTCGGATTTCTTGTCTTGAACTTCTAAGCCACTACCATTTCTTATAGGATATTAGGTACACATAATTTCGTTTTAATATGGAGTTCATAAAGACAGTATAAAAATGTGGACTATTGTAAATAATTTTCTTTTACCCTTCTGGACTACCAGTGGCCTGCAGATCACAATATGAGACCCATTGCTTAGGTGTATATTTAGTACACTGTGTATATAAGATGAAGTCTGCTTATTATAGACAACTGACATTTTTTCTCCAAGTAAAACATATCGTATCAATTTACACTGATGTCTACTATTAGTAGACTAATAACTAGATAATGAAGAGAAATTAGAAAAGCAAACAGTTTCTGAAACATTCTATCTGGAAAATTTTCTTCAACTTAATATTTTTAAGTTAGGTCAAACATAGAGTATTAAATGTACAACTACAAAGTATATATGCCTCCATCTTCATTCTCTGTTGAGGGAGTGCTCTCCTACTGGCTTTTGGGCTGCCAAATGAGTTCCTGTAAGTCTCATTTCTCCAGGGCAGTGGAAATGATAATTAACAACCACAGAGCCTTCGTAAAGCAAAGAATTGTTTGTTTCAAACAGAAACATTTTGGAGAAAATTCTTCTGTTTTTCCTTCTTTTTGTTCCAAGGAGATAGAGTACCTTGGTCTTTTCAGCATTTTGTGCAAAGTCTGCCCCTGGTCTGTTCCTGCTTCCTCCTTGAGAACAATGACCAGGGAGTTCTCTGTCATTTTTTGCCATCAAGAAGCGAAGTACTTTTCAGTTGATTTTTTTAGTTCGTGGAACTTGTAGATCTCACTGTTGCACAACAAGTCATACGAGATACAACAGCACTGACTGAAAGCTGACTAGCTAGGTAACCATTCTTCAGAAAAGAACTTGGAGTTCTTGCCAACAAAATGTTGACCCAGCTTCAGAAAGGTCAAGTGTGTCCAAGGCTCTGTTAGTAAAAGCATAGTCAGCAAGTCCAGGATGGTAGTCATTTCTTTCTGTCTAGCACTTGTGAGACCACAACTGTAGTATTGTGTCTAGCTCTGGGATCACCACTAAGAAGCAGACATACAGATGCAGGCCATCTGGATCACATCGCAGAAAGAATTAGATTCAGCCTTAAGAAAAGGTAAAGGAGACGTCCTGATTTTCTACTACTTAATGCAAGGAAATAGAAAAAGAAATAAAGTTAAGTGCATAGTGCTAAGACAAGACACAGTGAACAAAAGCTGCAGCAAGGAAAACACAGAGATTGGGAAAAGTTTATTTTTACCATAATGATGTGATAAAATCCTTATGGTTGTGAAGTAAGACACCTAGAAAAGTGGTAGAGCCCAAATTTGTGGAAATAATTCCTGGCAGGGTAAAGCCCTGGGCAACCTTGTCTAATTGATGCTGCTTTGAGCGAAGTTGGACAAAAAGGCCATGGGTCCCCTGCAATCCAAGTTCTTCCATTTTCAGTAGTTGATGGCCTGGCCCACTTGATATATAGGCTATCCAGGTGTCCTTTCCTGAGACCCACTTCCATGTTGTTTCTCTGTCTGATTCTCTTTGTGGCTCTACAACTACAGGTCAGCAGATCCGCTCTACAAAACCCCCTAACTCTGCTGTAAATAATCAGTATCTCTTTCATTAGTAACTACAAGGCAGTACTCAGTGCTTCTACAGAGTTTGTAACATTTCTACATCTTCACATTACTCCTGTCTGACAGCCATTAACACTCATTTCCTCTCCAGCACGCATTTTGTGAGAGGGCTGCAAAAGTTCAGCACTCACTGGGTTAACTCTCAACACAAGTGAAAATCTTTATCTCACAGTGTTTGGGACAAACTGCATTTGAAATGGCTGCAGAGGATCATCAATTTTTCAAAAGGACATGGCATGAATCTCCCATAAATTGAAACATAGCTGATGATGCACAGATTCATCTGGAGAGGTTATTATTAGGGGTCTGGGGATGTTTTCAAATGCAGGAATATAATTTATCATGACTAGATTTTGTTAGCCAGGAATTTAGACAGTTTCTGTTACTGTAACCTAATAAGTCATTTTATCAGTACACTTTATTTCCTTGGCAGCTAACACCTTGACAACCCTCATCCCTTCTTAATATCACATGTCAGGAGAACAACTGACAAATAAAGAGAAATCATTGGTTGTAAACTCACTGAAATTGCATATTCCATCTGGGAAGCTTGGATAATGCAATTCAGTAATAAAACAGAGTCCATTAACGGTATATGGGCCTCTTGCATTCTCCCTCTGTCTCATCTTATGCTGTATATAGAAGGAGCAGCCAGTAACTGAGGAAACATCCTAAAATCCTACTCAGCTGTCTGGCTATAGGGGAAATTTTATAGCAGTTTCTCTGGGACACTGAAAACAATGGGTTAGTACAGACCAAAATGCAGATACAGAGCATGGCACGAGGCCTCGGAGGAAGTCCAGGGTAAATGACAGCAAAGCTGAGGCTCCTTGCCTTCCTCCTACCGAAAACATTGGGTGACATGTACAGATATCATCCCTACCCTAGTTATACCTCCAGACCTCTGTGTAACCTGGGCTCACCAACAGCTGCTCTCAGAAGAATCAACTCCAAGTAGGTCTTGCAAGATTATTTTCTCCCAGTTCAGCTCATCTCTGCTGCTGCTAAATAATTAACCACCTATTTGGCAAGTATTTTGTGTATTTTCCTGTCCCTGAATTTCCAACCACACACACAAATAGAAGCACAATTGAAGTGCATTTATGTGTGATCTTGAGGGACTGGCACATGCGCTGCGGTCCAAAATATTTTGCTTTCACCAGGCAAGCAGAGAACGAATTTCCAGAGTTTAAGAGCACCGAGGAAGAATAACTTGTATCCACAATTGCCAGATCTCCAAAATGTGTACTAAATACAACAAAGAACAAACTTCTCAATTGCTGCAATGAACAAAAGATGGTCTTTGGAAGGCAGACCACAGCACACAGCTGGAAGGGCTTTGTAAATCAGGGTCAACTTCTTTTTTTATTCCTAGGAACTATGAAAAGACTGCACAAGTGCAGAAAGGATCTTCCATTCTGTCTGACAATGCCCTATTCCATACAGAGGCAGTGTGGCAGGACAGACACAAAAGCAGAAAAGGACAAACATAGGGCCAGATTTAGTGAGATGCATAAGAAACAAGTACCAGGACATGTTGGATGCAGCCATCCTTTTCTCAATTACTGCTCCCCACCTGCTGCAGGACATGTTTGCAGTCAGCTGGCACCAGCTCCGCAGTCCCAGATGAAATATTTCCACTTATATTTCTTCTAATTGGAAATCTCATGGTTTGGATTGGATTTTTATTTTGATGAAAACAAGGAGTATGGATAGAAAGTGAGTGTTTTTCCCTGAGTTTTACATTCCATAGGCTAATCAGACTACCAGAAAACTGAAAGATTGTTAAGGAATGAACTAGTGAACTGTGGAGATAATTCCATCATTCTGATTTCTACTGCTGAAAGGAAGATATCTTCAAGGGGAAGAGGGGGATTTTTTTGTTGTTGATGTAATTTCCTAATCAGAAAATCTGGAAAGGTTGTTCATGGAAAGAAACTGTATTTACTGGTACAGCCAGCACATCTGCACCACTGCAGCTGCACTTTATTTCCTTCAATCACAAATATAGAGAACAAGAGGGATGAATCTGAATGGTTAATAAGACACTAAGACAGTGATCAACTGATCACAACTGTCCTTAGTGCTTAATAGCAAAGGAAAAAAGCTTCTGAAGGACAACCCTTGCCCATTCTTGTCAGGATCAGCCAGGATACAGCAGAAGTGTTGTCTCAATGAATCAGTGTAGAAAAATGATCAACCATCCTTGTTAAGAGGCCCTAAATGAAGCACATCAGTGAGACCTCAGTACACTACATGGCTGAAAGATAGTTTGCATAGAGCAAAACATATGCAGAGCCCCAGAGAGCACTCTATTCCTAGCCATAGCAGGGTATTTCCTAAACATTGCATCCAGTCCCTTCTTGGTCTGAATATTGCTCTGTAGAAAGCAACAAATGGGTATAGTCCCCATATGAACCCTTCTGTGTGACAGACATAAAATAAGTCTTTTTCTCCCAACTTTGTGAGGCTGGATCAGTTGAAGGAATTTTGGCTTAACATTAGACTTGTTTAGTTTTGTCGACTTTAGTGAAGTTACTGCTGGTTCTAAAGCAGTAAAAAAGTTCGAGGCAGCATGAAAGAAATCAGTAGTAATAGGAAGTGATTGTTCACTCTGGAATTCAATGGGCTTCTAACAGTCAATGACAGTTTTGCACACAGATACATTCTAATTTAGCTAACAAAGCCATTTACTACTGGTACTACTAATTATACTGTACTAGCTGTACTGCAATCATAGAACCATAGAATCCACTGAGTTGGAAAGGACTTTTAAAGGTCATCTGGTCCAACTCCGCTGCAATGAACAGGGACACCTACAGCTCGATCAGGGTGCCCAGAGCCTGGTTCAGACTGACCTTGAATGTCCTCAGAGACAAGACCACCTCTCTGGCAACCCATTCCAGTGCTTCACTACACTTACTGTAAGAAACTTCTTCCTTATATCCAATCTAAATCTCCCCTCTTTTAGTCTGAAGTCATTTCCCCTTGTTATAGGTGTGTATATATAAAAACCCATTTTTGTCACACCCTTGTCTATCACAACAGACCCTGCTGAAGAGTCTGTCCCCTTCTTTCTTACAGCCCCTCTTTAGATACTGAAAGGCTGCTCTCAGGTCTCCCTGGAGCCTTCTTTTCTCCACGCAGAACAACCCCAGCTCTCTCAGCCCATCCTCTTAGAAGAGGTGTTTCATCTCTTGGATCATTTTTGTGACCCTCCTCTGGATGCAGTCCCACAGATCCACGCCCCTCCTGTACTGGGGGCTACACATCTGGACACAGTACTCCAGGTGAGATCTCACCAGTGCAGAGCAGAGGGCCAGGATCACCTCCTTCAACCTGCTGACCACTATTCATACAGCTGGCTTTTTGGTTTGCAAGCGCAAATTGCTGGTTCATGTCCAGCTACCTGCCATCCATCAGCACTCCCAGGTTTTTTTCAGCTGGGCTGTATTCTGTCCTTATATTCCCCAACTTGTACTGATAGTGGAGGTTGCCATGACTCAGGTACAAGACCTTGTCCTTGTATTTGTTGAACTTCATGAGTTTCTCCTGTGTCCATGGCTTGAGCCTTTCTGAGTCTCTCGGAATGGCATTCCCTCCCACAGGCAGCTTGGTATCATCTGAAAATTTGCTGGGAGTGCACTTGACCTCACTGTCAATGCCATTGACGAAAATAATAAAGAACATCAGTCCCAGTACTGGTCCATGAGGGACAGCACTTGTTACTAGTCTACATTTGGACACTGAGCCATTGACCACCACTGTAAGGGTATGACCTCATAACCAGTTCCTCACCCATTAAACAGTCCACTCATCAAACCCATAATCTTGGAGAGAAGGATGTTGTCAGGGACCATACCAAAGGCCTTACTGAAGTCCAGGTAGATGACAGCAGTGCCTCTTCCCTTGTTCACTGACACATTTATGCCATCATAGAAAGCCACTATGTTGATCAGGTATCTATAAATAAGCAATCATTTCCTGCTGTGCATTACAGAAAGCTTCCTGATTTTGCTTCAAGGTTGAAATTTGACGGATCAGAAATCCTTATCTTTCATTGGTATGCTCTATCCAGTACTGTTGGTATCATTCCTTGCCCATGCTGATCCTAGCACTTTAGACAAAGATTGACAGGAGAAGAGGATGCCATTAGGAGCACTGAGATTGGAGCCAAGAGATAGTACAGAATAGTCTGATGGTAGTGAGGCTAATGGGATCATATACACAACTGCAAGGAGCACCGAAGATTTAGAAGTACATCTCATATGCTTGTACGCACACGGAATGAACTTCAAAGCAAGATCAAATGGAAGCTTTAGTCCTTTGCCATCACTATGATGTCATTAGTGTTAGTGAGACTGATGGAATGAGTACCATGGCTGGAACTCTGAAGTGAAGGTCTATCAGCTGTTCAGGTGGGACAGGCAGGGCAGGCAAGGTGGAGAGTGTATATAATGGAGACATTAATTTGGGATGAGGAGTAGAGAGCATCTGGGTGAGAATTAAGGGCATGGATAGCAAGGCAGATGTCATTATCAACCACTGACTGAGGATGATGACATAAATAAACTGTACTATAGGCAATTAGGAGAAATCTCTGGATTACTTGCCCTTGTCCTTGCATCACGGAGCTGATGTCCCCAGACATAAACTTGGAATATCATATTGCTGTGGTAAGCAAGAATGGGAATTTCCTAAGGTTTGTTGAAGATAGTTTTCTGCCACAGGTACTTACTGAGCCAGCAATTGTTTGGAAACAGGGAAGGTCATGTGGGAGAGGTGATGTCAAGGAGCTATCTGGGCCACAATGACTATGAAATAGTTGATTTTGAAATTTTTGGTGTAATGAGAAATAAAGGTCAGCAGAGTAGTCACCCTGTACTTTAAGAGAGCAAGCTTTAGGCTTCTGAGGGATCTAGTTAGCAGAGAATGAAAATATATGATCTTTGAAAGCAAAGTCAAGTCTCACAGGGAGAGTACAGAGCAGTATTTCACATTCCTAGGGAGAAAATAAGGAAATCCAAAGCTTCGCTTGATTTAGCCTTGGCTAGTGAAGTGTCAGATTAAACAACAACAAAAAAAGGGATTTTGAGTGTGTCAAAAGCAAGAGGAGGCCTAAGGAAAACCCTGAATGGGTACTTGTTAAAGATGGTCACCTAAGGGTAAGGAATAGGCACAGGCATTTAATGCCTTTTTTCTTCCACTTTCAAAATTAATCATGGGCTTCCCAGTCCTTTCTGCACTGGAGGATTATGACTGAGAGAATGCATCTTTCCACTTGTAGTCACCAGAATTGTAAGAGACCGTCTGTATCAGTTCAGTGTTTGAAAGTCTATGGATCCTGACAAGATTCAGCCCAGAGAAGGAGTTAGCAGATGTTATAGCTGTACTCCTTCCAACAATTTACCAATGGCCTTGGGAGTCTGGGAAGGTCACTGCTGAATGGAAGCTAGCCAGAATCATACCCATCTTTAAGAAGGTACAAGACCCAGGAAACTAATGAACTGTTAATCTAAAACCAATCCCTGAATATCCTGCAGACAAGATTGTCCTGGATGCTACTGAAAGGCATTCAAAGAAAACAGCTGTTATCAGGAATAGTCAGCATGGATACATGAAGCGAAAGTCCTGCCTTAGTCAACTGATCTCTTTCTATGATAAGATAACTCTCTTGGTGGATGCCAGGAAAGCAGTAGATTTAATCTTTCTGGATTTTATTACTAAGGCCTTTGATATCATCCTGCATAACATCCTTCTGGACATATTATCCAACTGTGAGATGAGCAGGTTCATACTATGCTCTGTTGTTACACTGGCTAAATGGGAGAGCTCAAAGGGTCATTGAATGGAGCTACGTCTAGCTGGTGGTCAGTATCTAGCAGTGTTCCCCAATGCTCAGTTATATAATTGATTCTGACAATCATTTCTACCAATAATCTGGATGAAGGAGTTGAACACATCCTTAGGAAGTTTTCTGACAATATTAAACTGAGAGGTACTGTTGAAACCCTGGAGAGACAAGAAGCCTTGCAGAGGAACCTGTATGGACCGGAGCACTGGGCAACCATCAACAGCATGAAGTTCAACAAAGGTAAACAGAGGGTGCTACACCTGGGATGAAGTAATTTTGGATGCAGGGTGAGTGGCTGGAGAGAGGTCCTGCAGAAAGGGGTCTGGAGAGATTGGTTGACAGCAGGCTCAGCATGAACTAACATTGTGTCCTGGCAACCAAGAGGGCAAACTGCATTTTGGAGTGCATTAAATGTAGCATAGCAAACTGGACAAAAGAGGTGATTCTTCCACTGTATTTAGCATCAGTGCAGCTGACCTCAAGTGCTTAATGTCAGACAGTAGGGCTCATGTCAGAGTGCAGGACTCTTGTGATGGACATGGGAATTAGTGATCACTTTTTATCAGGGAGTGGGAAATGGTGATGTGGGATTTGGGACAGTTTCTCCAATCCCTGAGAATTCACAATGCAGTTTTATATCAGTTCAAAGTGAAAATGAAGAACAGTGGGAGAGGCAGGACTAGAAAGATGTCTTGGCTTTGGGTGCCCGTATCTGATGCCAGGATATTGTCCTCGCAGAATATTTACCATGTACATGATTAAACCCATAAGAGACAACTAAACTGGAAATCATGCTGCGTGGTGCCTCTGCTATCACTTGACTGACTGTTGGACAGGTGACTCTGCTTTGACACAAAAATGCAGTCCATCATAGGCCCATTCATCTATCATCTGTTGTCTACTTGTCTCTTTCCCTGTTTAGTTGTGTACAAGATGAAATGTTTTCCTCCTGTTGTTTGTCTAGTTGTTGTGGGGTTTTTTTTACACTTCATTTTCTTCACTATTTTTTATGAACCCACGAAGAAATAGTCGCATTGAATCACACTGCTTGACATTACCATGAACTGAAACTATACTGGCTTAAGAAATAAACTTCATACTTTTCCTCTCTCATTCTCATTACAAAACTGAAGTGAACGTATTATTAATTAAACTTTTATTTCTCTCCCCCTCCCTTCACTTTAAATAACCAGTAGCAGAGCAGAGGAAAAGGTTACCATGAATTGTTATGCAGTCATTACTATGACATATTAAGAAGAGAGTCAAAGTAATGATAGAGTAATGCAGCCAAAGAAAATTACCTGTATTATATTGTCATAGGCGACTGAGGCACAATCAGTTACATGTATACAAACCACAGGAATTGCTTAAAGAACAAGCAATTATGGGGCTAGGAAAGGGAGAGTTTTAGATAAATACTTTCATGAATTATTTACTGTAAGGCAGTGGAAGATGTTTTTCCTGAAAATAACTGCAAAAAATTAGCCACAAATCAGCCTATTTGCTGATCTGATCTGAAGTAATAAGTATGTATATGTTTCTGTGCTGTACAGTGGCAGAAATGTCTGACCCCGTCTGGCAATGACGGAACTTCTCATTTTGTCTATTTCAACTCATCAGTACAGAAGAAAATAAAATAAATGTTTATCCAAGAATTTAACCTCTATGTGACACTCTTGATTTGTAAGGACAAAAACTTCAAAACCATGAGATAATGACTATGCCTTCTCTGGACTGTTTTTTTCGTTTACCACATGACAGCTACTGAAGCCTGCCTCTTCTTAGATTTTTTTTTCCTTTTCAGACAGTGAAAACTATGAAAAAACTTTTGATATCTCCTAGAATACTCATGATTCATCATGAGTCATGATGTCTTAATTTTGGAGTACTCTAAACATGAAGGTTAAACTCATCTTTCTTTTAGGGGAATAGCTGGGGTTGGATTTGCAAATATTTTTAGGTATCAGAAGATTCAGGAAAATGCCTAACAGGATTTAAAAAAAAAAGTAAATGTTGTTGACCTCGTTAGGAGTTAAGTTTGTATCAGAGACACGTAAAATCAGACACCTAATTTAATTTAAGCATATCCTCCAGTTCATTCTGTCATCAGAGGAATATCCAGAGGAAAGTTCACACCATCAAGTGAAAGGTGAGAAGAGCCACCCATGTCTCTCAAATACCTGGAGATGCTCATGTTTCTCTGAAGTTAAGTAGGATTAATATCCCCTTGATGGACAGCTCCTCTGATAAAATCAACCCTTCATCCGCTCTCTGGCCATGACATCTGTAGCTCTGAAGAAGTGGTGCCTCCATCCAGCTGGAACCCACATAATTGTTGCGCATTGCCACTATGTGTGGGACCAATTTGGAAAGAAACAACTGACAGGTGTGCATTTATGGGATTTTCTTCCTTTAAAATAGCTCAGCATAGTACCCACACCGCAGAGCCATTGCCAGACATCCCTCGTACCATGCTTCTCATGTTATGTATTCTTTTCATGCAGTCTCTATCTACAGGTGAAATTATAATTTTGCAAAATAACCAGAGAATCCTCAGGACAAAAGTAAAGTAACTGAGTGAAAAGGGAAAAGTGGGGTTGGACACAATTTCTGCATCCAATCAGGCTATGGATACCAATATTCTAGGTAACATGTAAAAATGAAGATGTCTCAGAAATAGTCTGAAGCAAGGCTCATCAAAGCTTCAAAATGTCACTATATTGTTTTCAAAATGTATTGGATTGTATGCCACACTTGAAATCTCATTCAGATTCAGAGTTCCTGAGAAATTAGTTTAAAAGCTTATCCAGATGTTTTCAACTACATCTAAATCACCATGTAGGTAGATAATATTCACAGTTTCTGACAAAGAAGATTTGTCTGCCAAGTTGCCCAGTGCTAGTGGCTGTGTGGTCAGGATTTTTTTTTTTTCTGTTAAATATCTTAACTAAAAATTATAAGAAAATGTTTTTTCTTTCTTTCTTTTTTTTTTTTGTTTGTTTGTTTTAATTTTGTAACAAAAAGTACAAGCTAAAAAACTTAGAATGTTCAGTGAAAGATTATCATAGAATTGTTGGATTGGAATCTAACCATAAGGTTGGAAAAGCCCTCTGAGATCACCTAGTCCAACCATCAGCACACCCCCACCGTGCCCACTGACCATGTCCCTCTGTGCCACATCCACACGGTTCTGGAACACCTCCAGGGACTCCACCACCTCCCTGGGCAGCCTGTGCCACTGCAGCACCGCTCCTTCGGAGGATAATTTTTTCCTCATGTCCAACTGAATGTCCCCTGGCACAACTTCGTTAGAGTCACAATATCAGGGCTATGTAAGACAGAAGGCACACAGTGCTTTTAAATTACCGAAATAGTTCTTTTTTCTTTCACTAGAACTAGTTTTTTTAATTTTTTTATTTTTTTTTGTGTATGGAGAGTATTTCCTATTATGAACATTTTAAAGAGCCTGATATCACCATTCTTGCTTAGGTTAGGAAATAAATCTAAAATTTCAAAAACTCTTAGGAGATTTGAAGCATCTCCTGTTCACATCATTAAAGGCAAACTATGAGAATCACTTTACTAGTATTTAATCTGAGCAACATTGACCTGACACACGTCTGCCCACACTGATCAGAACACTGACATGGTGACTTTACCTGTGCTATTTATTATCACACCTTTAAGTTTACCCTAACTGGTATTTTTCAGCCTACGAGGAGCCTTGCTATTGGTCTTGACTGATTGTCCTCTGAGAGTTTCTTACATTCACATTGACCATTCCAGTGATAAGAAATTTCAAGCAGAAAATATATCCCTTTGTGAAATACTAAAAAGACAAATCTGTGACTGTGTGAGCGAACAACAAGCTTTTAACATTAACAGGTTATGAAAAAGAAAAAAGATAAGAAGTGCCTCTCCAAGACTTGCCTAACAAGCCTAATACAGCAGATAAAACAAGTGTTCTGCAAAGGGAACTGCGTTCATTAAAGCGTTAGCTCATTAGTGGTGAGGTGGTGAGGTGGTGAGGTGGCAACACTTGTGATGCATGAAGCTGAATCATTCCCCACAGCCTCCACGGATACCAGGCGATTGCTCACTCATCTGCCTCTTCACTTATGAAGCAGACATGCTGACATTTGAGGCTGTGCACCGATTAATGTAAACCAGGGCAGCTCTGCTCCATTTCAGGGTGTATGACTGTTTCAGTAAAGCTGATAGTGTGCAGGTTGTGTCCTCTTGTCATCCCACCCAGACATAGCTGGGTTGATCTGCCCTTCTCTTTACCTTACAGCTCAGGCCTGGAAAGCCAAAATTTAATGGTTAGAAACACCACTTACCAGACTTTCCTGACACCTCCCTTTACAAGTCTCTATTTTCAACAGTGTCAAGCTTCTACTCAAGCTTCAACTGCACAGATATTTCTTGTGTGGGATTTTTATCTCAGAATATGTTGGAAAACTATTTTGAATAAGACTAGGGCAGGAGACTATTTTGCCATGTTATCTGGCAGGTAAAAGTTTATTTTAGAATCAGTAGTGCCCTCAACATTTGGAGGATGGACACATTTGGTAGAGGTGGCTTTTTCTCCCACAAAAAATAAAATAAAATAAAATTAAGTTAAATTAAGTTAAATTAAATTAAAATTTAAAAACCTGGTTTTTCTTGACAAGTCTGAGCAATTGTAACATCTTATTTGTGTGTGTTCCATACAGACTTCTTAGAGCTTGGCTAATGAATGTACAAGAAGTTCATTGGTGTCAGGATGGGTCCCTAGGTATTGTCCTGGGGGAAGAACTGAGCATGCTGCTTCAGGGGTGGAAGAGACTAAGCGTTGCTCCTGGGAAGTGGGCAGGACCATGAAAGGCTGAAAGCTTAATGTTGCTCCAGCAAGGAGAAAGTCAAGACAATCTGGCTTAACAGACAGGTAGGAGAGGAGTTTATGGGGCTCAAGGAGGAATAAATCTCAGGTGGAGGGGTCTGATAGCCAAAGGGACAGAAAAGGGGGAGGGAAGAAAAAGGAAGATAATAGTGTTTTCATTATTGTGAGAGAAACATCCCTGGTTCTCTTCTAGCTATCAAGAACACTGCTGATGTTTCTAAATTTGGTTTGCTTTTCTTCAAGTCAGGGAGGAAAATCTCCAAAATAGCATAAGGTAAGATCAAACACTTTCTCCAGGTAACAGTAGTATCAAAAACCATATGCTGTGTTGGGTTATCCCCAATTAGAAATTGCTTCCACTGTGGCAATTTGTCTCCAAATAACCATATTTCTAGGGTAAGGAATATGTAGAGATTAATTGTGAGTTAGACACATCTGAAGTGTTTACGTAAATATGTACTGTTAATAATAACAGCAACAATAATGACAATAGAGAATCCCGTTTTGTGTGGTTGTGGCTGCTCAAAACAGCTGTTTTAATGAGACATCTGCCAGCGAAACAATTTAGCCTGAG
Source organism: Odontophorus gujanensis (assembly GCA_013399175.1). Classification (NCBI taxonomy): domain Eukaryota; kingdom Metazoa; phylum Chordata; class Aves; order Galliformes; family Odontophoridae; genus Odontophorus; species Odontophorus gujanensis. Next base: position 684,922 of record VXAB01008230.1, on the reverse strand, counting down.
GATAATGAATAACTGTTACTTAACTGAGACAGTATTAGCATAAACTCTACTTAATGGGGACACATTTGGCCAGTGAACAGTGATTTCTTGGTACTTATCTAGGTGTTTAATAGTGAAAATTATGAGCTTGTGGCAAAAACAAAGATACGAATAGCAGTACAGTACATGCTGTTATGTATTGGTTGCTTTAGTTTGAAATACCTTAAAGGGATTTTGTCAGAGAGTGAATTATTCAAAACTTAAGGAAACTTTGTGATGTGTGCTTCAAAATGCTGAAATACTGATGAGCACTGAAAGTCTTGGACTTCATCTCATAGCATAGAAGTTATTAATATATGAAGACAAAAGTTTGTATACCTGTTTTATGGCATTATTTTCTCTTCTCTGAATCTTCTTGCATTCATTATACATGTATAAGTGCGGATGCATGCACATGGGAAGAGTGTTTAACATACCTTCATCTGAATTTCTTCAAAGTTGAGTATAATGTACATCCAGAATGGCTTTTCAGGTGAGGAATTATGTTGGAACAGATTCTGCTTGAAAATGATTTCTAAATTTTCTAGTTCCCATAGAGATGTTTTCCAGAGTACTGAGACAATTCCATAAACTCCTTGTGCTGTGATGGGCAAACACAGTGGTATGTTGTGATCAAAGCCATAGACCAGATTTTTTTAGACTACTGATTGTCCATGCAAGAAGTAAAAGCTTGTAAATGATAAGGTCATTTGCTTTCAAGGGAGATGGATTGTGTATGTATTGGCTGTTATCCCCTGGCTTTAAAGAAATGCTGGCAAAGACCATGTTCTTTGTGAAATAAACTAGAATGATGAGGTTAAATGCAGTGTGATTCAATTTATTTGGCCAGATCTATGAACAAAATGAATATGAACCATGGGACCTTTGAACACTGCAAACCTATCTGCTATTTCTCTTGAGGAAAGTAAATGAATCCTTTTTCAGATAAGAGAAAGTGCTACTATATTAGTGAAAGAATTTACTAGATTTAGAAGAATGCCAGGTAGTTCTTTTCATATTTATAGCTGTCTTTTCTTGAATATAAATAATGCAGCCCGTGTCATGTAGCAGTTCTGAAGGTAAAAGGCAGCCCTTGGGATCTGGTTGACAGAGAAGGTCTTGGTCAGCAGTATAATGTAAAACTGGTAAAATTCCCATCTGAGAAATTCAAAGAAGGATTGATAATTATTTTTAATTGATTGAAAGGTCTTGTTTCATTATATAATAAATATTCTATATAATTATATATTATGTATTAATAATAACAACACGTATGTACTATTCCTACAGTGTACCTACTTTTACAGATGTCTGATGAGAGTCATTTTTAATAGAGACATGTTCGAGAAAGGCAAGTAGGACTTTTAAGCAGGTATTTTAGACTGTGATTCATTTGACCTATTTTAGACACCTACACTAAGACAAGATGAATCTGGAGGAGTGAATCATGCTTATCGTGTCTATGCTATTCTGGACTCTTGTTGAAATGGCAGAGTTTCTGGGGGCTGCTCTAATTTCCTCAGGTTAGAACACCCTTAGTAAGGTTCTCCAACAAGTAGCAAGTGTCAAAGCCACTGCTGTCTCCACTTCTTCTCTTTTCATGCCTTTACTCTCAAAACAAGCTTATGTCTTTGGAGTTTGCTAGCATAGCTTTGTTGATCAGATGAAAGTCATGCTCCTGATGGCTTTGATGATGTTATATTGACATTATGATAGGATAGCAATACTGATTTGGAAAAGTACAACAAGCCCCACAGTTAAAAGATTTCTCTCATGGGACAAGTCTTTCTAGTATACACATAAGGTTCATGTTGAGCAGATAAGATAGAGAAAGCATGAGGAAAACTTGCACAAGGAAACAGGCATTGAACTGAATTCTTAATGGCTCCAATTTCACAGGAAGAGTGGTGCTGCACTGGCATAGGCTGCCCACGGAGGTGGTGGAGTCACTGTCCCTAGAGGTACTTGAGAAACGTGTAGGTGTGGTACTGTGGAACATGGTTTAGTTGGCAACATTGGTTAGTGGTTGGACTAGGTGATCTTTAAGGTCTTTTCCAACCTTAATGATTCTACAATTCTGTCACTTATTCTCACCAGTTATCTAAACCATGTGGATGAGTAGCATTCCAGAAACATTCACATTTTCAAAGAGATGCAACACAAAAATAAATGACCTCAATTATGTGAAAAGCCATGGGTGTGCAGCCTCTGAAAAGCAGGAATTATATGAGCAAAAGATTGAACTTGTCTTGCAAAATTCAGACGTCAGGAAGCACAGATAACTGTGAATGCACTAGAAATGAACAGGCTTGAATCCAGACCATGAGTACTTAATTAAGGCTTCAAATTTCTAGCTAGAATTTTAAAAATTAATGCTGTAGTTAACTTTTTCAAAGGATGGCAAGTCTGATGTAGGTTGTCAGGGATGGTAAACAGTATGTTAACCTTCATTAAAATTAAAATAAAATAAATAAAATACTTTATCTTACTGTTTCTGCTTTCAGGTAAACCCCAAAGCTCCTCTGAAAAGTTTCAGGGAACTGATTTTATCCAAGATGTTGTTGTTCCTTTACCTTGTCCTAAACATGTATGTTTTAATCAGTGTATTCATACTAGTGGCTGTCACTGTCCTTGCTCTTGGAGGGACATCAAACTTTTGTGTATACTTGAATACGTGAGCAAGCTACAACAGAGACTGCATTCTCACAACTGAGCTCCAGCCTGTAGACCTCTTGCTCCAGTGAGCAGAAAGTTCAAACAAGTGGTGAAATTGCTTTAACCCTCCCAACCTCTGCCTGACACAAGGCTCATGTACTTTGACTGTGAGCACTACTGAAGTCCATTAATGGCCTTCTTTTATTACATTCCTTCTCATTGACGGAAGTAATTAGGAGAGACTTGTACTTTCTCTATGACTCTTCCCACTTGAGCTCTTCCTAGAGACAGAAAGACATGGCATGTTCATGTCAAGGAATTAAGACAAAGCCTTCATCCTCACACTGCCATCACAAGCATTTTTGCAGATTACAGGGAGAATTTTTATCCATATTTCCATCAGAATATTTCCATCAGAAATTTGAAATAATAATAATAAAGAAGCTCTTAGTGAGTAGTAAATAGTTCCTTACTGTGTCAAACCAAGGAATAGACATATTGTGTAACCTTCTTTGCAAAACAAAACAAGTATTTTTTGTCCTGATAATTGTTCTGTATGCTCCTCTTACCAGTTGTAAGATCCCCTACTTGGTGACAAACTGGGTCTATTTGTACAATTGCTAAAAATATGGGATTCTGGCCTAGGAGTGTGGTTTCTGAGTATGACCATTATGCTCATTTTACTGTTGGAAACAATAGCAGAACTCATCCAAAAGGACTGACAGAGTTCCATAGAGGAGCTCTCATTTGACACAACTGTTTATGAGAAAAAGAGCTTCCTTTTTCAGATGAACGCACCGAATTTAGGGGATGTTTTCTCTTTCTTTTTTTCTCTTTCTTTTTTTCCTTTTTTATTTTTATTTTTTCTGATTGAAGTAACCTTTCCACTATGCATGTACTCTATAAGTCAACAATACTTCCTCTGCTGCAGGAGCTCAATTCATTGCTTAAGGGAAGAATAAAATAGAAACACACACTGGATCAAAAAGAAACAAGACTGTGAATCTGTGAGAGGCCTGCCCTTGGCATTTCCTCTTGCCTTGTTCCCACAGGCAAGAAAGACTATAGGGGCCCTTTGTCAGTCTTATGGAAATACATTTCATCTGAAGTAAATGTTACCCTAATCCACAGATGCCATAGAGAAAAATGGCAGTCATAACATTTAAAGGAGTGATATGAATTGTGGAAAGGGCAGTGGTGAGTTTGGGGAGGCTCTGCTTGACCTCTCTTGATCTAGACTTTGCTGATAAATGCACACAAAGTGGCAGAAAAAAAATCCAATTATAAAGTGATTATAAATGATGAACCTGCCAGTCCCCTTGACTGGCTGAATGTGTCTTGACTGTGTGAAAGAGAGGGGCTCACATTACACCATGCTGTGGGTAAGACAAGATTTGGGGGATTTTTGTTATACTTGGGTTACTGAGGCTTATGGCAAAAGTTATGGCCACTGTGTAGCTAGTCTTTCACTTAAAGGAATGAATTTCAGGAATGGGTGCTAAACACATCTAAAAAATTCTAGCATTGACTTTTTTTTTAACATTGCTTCATCAAAGTTTTCAGTACGCCACACATTATTACTACAACATGTTTTATGACAATGGCAAATCAGAACTCACAATGCTCTTTTTCCAGCAAGACAGACTCTCATCTATTTGAACTAAAGGAAAACCTATATAAACTGCAAGTGAGAGAGAACCAACGTACAAACAGTCAACTTTAGTTCTGCCCACGGTCCAGGATAAAGTAATGATAATACAAACAAAAAAAAAAGGAAGCTATGTATTTTATTCCATTCACTGTTTATGTGCAAAAGCGAATTGCTGACAGGAGCCTTCACACCCAAGTTTACTGTTTTAAAAGTATTTTTAATCCAAAACACTTACTTGTTTTTGACTCCTGGGGCAAGAGTTCAGCAGGAACTGTCAGGCAGAGAGATTGGTACACGAAAACAAACAGTAGTGCTCAAGAATGTCAGGTTTCATTTGGATAGCCTTTTTATTGTGTATTTTCCAAGGTGTTATTACGACTGTGGCTAAGGAAAAGTATACTTAATTGATAGTATCCTTTCAATCTCATATTTCAATTGGTGGAGAGGATTATCTGCCAGCACAGACAAAAGCAATGGGGATTCAGAAAAACAGTACATTACCTGCCTCTGCAGAATTTTTTTATCAGTGGATCTCCAAAAATGTTACAACAGGAAACCAGGAAAACACTATTACAGTAGTGGATGCAGTTGATGTTACACTTTCCCGTTATGCCTCTATGTCGTAGGAATTGATCTGGTAATAGAACAAACTGCCTTTTTTATTGGGTAAATCTACTTAAGTTAGCAATGGGATGATGCTCATCAGCAGTTTTAAAATATCCCTGACTCTACACCTTTGGGAATATCACTTTTATAGTCAAATAAGAAAATACACAAAGCATAAGATTACCACAGGAGCTTTATTCTCTCTTTTATCTTCATAACTACTACTAAAACCTTTCATCCTGGATAAGAAAGAATAAATACCTTCAATGCAGAATGTGCAAAAGTTCAGTGAAGTGGCAGAATTATCTACCGGCTAACTTAGAGATGCACATAACCAGAGCAAAGAGGTGACAGCCCTTTATGCCAGTTGAAGTTGCACCTCCTGAATTCCATTTCAGACACACGATGTGCATTTTTGATCACGGCACTTCACGTCTCTGTATCTCTGATTCTGATGGGGGGCAATGATCTGTTAAAAGTCTGAAATTTTCCAACACAGAAAACAAGCATCTAGTTGCTACCATTTGTAGAATCACAGACCAGCTGATGTTGGCAGGGAGCCCTGGAGGTCCTCTTGTCCAATCCCGGACATTCAGAACAGGTTGTCCCAGTATTATCCTCATTGGAAAACACATACTTATTATCATATGTGTGCACGACACTCTACAGAGTGTATGTGTATTTACTGATTTTGGCACATTTTTTTTTCCCATAAACTACATTTTCAAGGACTTTCTGGTATCTTGAAAAGATAGCTCTCATCTTTGAGGATGCAGCAGCTCTCTTTCAGTTCTTTATTCTTTAACACTAGACAAAAAAAAAAAAAAATACTGCACAATTCACCTTTTTTACTGTGAAACACTTCCCTTTCACATTTCAAACTTGTACATCTTGTAATTAAGACACCTCTTGACATATCCTTTTACATAAACTGCAGGTAAAAGTATACTAAACATGGTCCCACAAGAAATCACTGCTTAATCCATTTTTCTGCTGAGCAGGTTTTCTAAACATGTGATCTTGAGTTCTTTACTTAATCCCCAGGTTTAATTCATTAAAACAAAAAGATGAAGAGTTTGTTTCCATAATTCATCTTGTTATTAAATAACCCATTAACTCCTCTTTTGATGCACTGTTTCTCTCATGCTTCAGTATGTAGTGAGTCTTATCCTCTAAGACCTTGATTTATTCCACTGGAGTGGCAGCATTACATACAGGCATACTCATGCTGGCTTTGAATTCTACCTCTCCAATATCCACAGCAGAACAGCATTTAGCCCAGAATAAATAGTTGATCGTGTTGTATTTCAGATGAGTTTTATTCTCTGCTCTAAGCTTATTTCTACAGTTATGCTGACAAAGCTTCAGTAGGTCTGTGTGAGCTACAAATAGAGCTATAGCAATGATTTAGTAAGCCCCCAGTTTTGTCTCAAAATGTGTTCTCATACAGTCATGTAATTTCCTTGATCAAGTTTTTATTTAACTATTTTTACGTTTTCCTTTATCCATTTTTTTTTTCTGTGAGGACTGTTTTTCTAGAAACAATGCACAATGGTGCTACAAACTCATATGACATGTCTTCTAAAAGTGTGAGTTCTGCAATTGCTGGTGTCGCTGAATCTGGGTTATTTCCTACACAAGTTCATCAGCCACCAGTGATGCTGCTGGGGAAAAGGCTCCAGAAGAGAGTGGCTCAGAGTGGTAAGATGGGAGGATGTGCTGTCAAAGGCTGCTTGGGCAGTGAGGAAGCCTTTTTATGCCTCCACCACATCCTGCTAAATTAACACCAGTAACTGCATTCCTTTGGTATAGGCAACAACCTTTTATATCCCAAAAGAGCACGCAGAAGTAATTCCACAACACCCTGTGCCTGCCAACCTGTGGAAATGTGTGGTGGGATATGGGATCATGAGTCCAGGGTGAGAAACCTGCAGGGATGTATCATTCATTACCACCACCCACAGCATGCCTGCAGATGTGGGAACTGTGAATGGAGTGCTAGTGTAGAGAACGTCAAGATGCAGAATCGTGGTAGGCTGCTGTATGTTGGCAACCCCTAGATTACCTAAACCATGGTGAGCGTGTAGTGTAGGCAGGTTTTATTAGCAAAGTTCAAACCACAATGTGCTAATTAAAGAAGAGATTGTCATAGTTGCTAAGGGAATGAATAATTTCTGTATTACTGCTTCTACCCAGTGAAGTATGTTCTCAGCTGTCCCTCTGGTAGTCATTCTTGTTTTGGTGACTACAGTGTTTTGTTTTCTAAGCTTAGTTTTGCTTCTTTTGGGAAAGATGTAGTCTAGAATAGGAGATCTGTCAGCTCTTCTGTAAGGCAGAGACTGACCAAGTGTTGGAGCCAGTTCTAGGATGAAGAAGATGTAATTGTCTGAATATTTTATTACTAAAGATGCTGGAAGCTGCCAGACAAGCATCTTGCTTAGCTTGGTCTCATGAAAAAGCATTCTCCAATCTTTTTTTCTTCTAACGTAACACACACTATGCAAAGGCACATGCTAGGAGCATAAGGATGTAAACTCAGGGGCGAGATCAACAGGTCTGAAATACAGTGAAGTTAATGCTCAAGTGAAAAACTGTCTTCATGTGGTGATCCATTACTGGCTGCTAGTACCATAGCAACCCCATCATCCTTCCTTCTCATTATGAGAATTCCATCCGTCTCAGCTTGAAACTTGATACCACATATAGCATCTTCAGACCAGTATTTTTCCTTCAAGTCTGCATCCTCTATGGAAACCTTGTCGCCATCATTACAAACCTTTCTTCTCTGACACTCTGTGGGGTTATTTGGCTGTAACTTTACCTCTGTGAGATACCAGAGCCATGCTCCTCTCATGCCATGGAGATGGGAAAAATAAGAAAAAATTCTCTTTAAGAGAAAATTATTTCCACCTGTGAAAAGACAACATAGCTCTACATTAAGCTCCAGATTCCTATGTGCTGGGGCACTACATTATTTTCTTTTTCTTTTATTTTCTGAAACATTATTCCTCTAGCCAGCTAATATATTGGAATATGTTCCCTTTATTTCATCTGCTCTCCCTCCTACCTCAGAGCAGAAGTTGCAGCATCTGTCATCACCCCTCCTTACCAGCTGGTTTTGTTTGTATTCTCCAAGAAATAAGTTGTCTTTTTCCATAGGCCCTTGAAGTCACTGAGTTCCACTGCTACCTTTCTCTCACTGAGGACTCTAACCCCAATGTTGTGTATCCGTCTTCCAATGAAAAATGCTCCCTCTGCAATTTTAACTAGTCTGATTTTGCATTCCAACCTCTGTGATATCATTTATCTAATTTAGATGTTTCAACAGAATCACAGAGTCACAGAATTGTAGGGGTGGAAAGGAACCTCCAGAGATCATCTAGTCCAACCCCCATCTACATCCCATTCTGAAGAAAAAGGTGTGAAACCTTCATAACATAAAATTCTTAATCGGAACTTAAAATTGGACTGCCCCAGACTCATGGTAGAGGTTGGAATCTGCCAGAATCTCCTGCCTGTTGGAGGCAGTTGTGGGTTGTTAGACTGAGTATATGGGGAAAAGTCAGGAGAAAGAAAGACAGCAACCACTGAGCCTAAAGTCTTGCCCTGAGTTTCTTTGCTGTGGTTTTTTTTGGTTGTTTTGTTTGGAAAAATTTTGTTAATAAAACTGTGACCAAAAAAAGATGGGACCCTGATGCTGTGATAAAGCCATATTCATTTGAATTGTGGTGGAATCTTCAACAGTTTACAGGGAGGGCCAAAAGCTGCTGAGAACATTCCCAGTGTCTATTGTGTGAAGAACTGGGAGTGCCCAGATGGCAGGAACACTTCCTGTAATCAGATATCGTTAGTCTCAGTGGTCAATGTTCATCAGATCATCCTGTTTGATGTGTCTTGGCCCTGTGATGAAGACTAGGACTTCAGAACTTGCCAAATTAACAGCAAACCAGGATAAACAGTCACCTCTAAAGAGATTTGCTATGCAACAAGTGTAATAACCACTTTATAATCTCTTGGAACAATCTGTTTGGATGTTAATGGATCCACTGGAGAAGCTAACGTAATAATTTACATTTCAGCATGATCTGTATTGGGTTGTAAAAGTGGACAGGAGTCCTTGCAAGCTGTAAAGAATTCTTACACATCAGGGATTGTTCTCTACACTTTATTTATAAATCAGATACATCAGTTCTTTCTTAAATTCTGTATTTATTTGTACTCAGAGTGATAGTTCACAAATTATCCTTCCCTTTTTATGGTAAAGATCAGATCACAGACAGGCTCGGCCCTTTTATCTCAGCTTTTGCTTTGCTGTGTAACATTTGGAAACTCGCTGACTATACCTCTTTGATGCACAAGCTGAGAGTGAGCAAGAGCCAAGATGGCTGTTTTGTCATTCCCATTTAACATCTATAGGATTATCATTATTTTACTCAATAAAATTCCACTGCCTGTTGTCACATTCACTGGTCCTTCTATTAAAGTTGGTTACTGATGGGACAGTTGGGCTCAGTAATTACCGTTTCTAGTTGCAAGGCTATTGAGTGGTACAGAAATGCATTTCCATTGGAGAGGTTACATATTTAGCTACAGGTGTTTTGAGGGTTCCACAAATCAGAAGACATTTGTTGACTCATTCAGAGCACTAGATTGTCTATGGGCTGTAATTCAGAAGACAGGTTTTAAGTCTTCCCTCGTTCATCTCTATGATCTTCTCCCAGATTTCAGTTTAATGACTTCCTTCAGTTCTTCAAAACAGCAGTCTCTTTTTCCTTCATCCTTTGTGGACTGCTTTTTTTGTGTATGTTTTTTTTGTTTTGTTTTGTTTTGCATAGGTCTCTGGCTCCATTTTTCACCTCAGATGTTTGTTGTTTTTTTTTTTTCTCTGCATGCTGCAATCTTTTCTCCTTGCCAAACTCCTCTCCCCGACTTTTTGCCCCTCACATACTATTGACACTGCCTCTACAAGCCTTCTTTTCCTGGGAATTCACCACTCCTTTACCCCATCTGTGAGCTTCATTCATTCTTCTCTAATTCATTCCTCTTCTCTTAATTCTGTAATACCTATTGACTTGGTGGTAGTGTTCTTTTTCTTTCTTTCTTTTTTTTTAATCTACAGACTTCTCTCTATTTTCTTTGGAAGGACTGCTGCTGAGGCAGCAGTTACTGTTCGGATGAACCATAAACACATACTTCATATTACTGCTCTCAGCAAGCAGGAAGACATAATACAACAGCCACTAAGAGCCATTTTCTTTTTTCTCCTCAGAGTCATGGGTGCACTAACTGGTCTTAATTGCTCAAACCTGCCACATCTGGGACCCTACCCACTATCTCCCTTGTTCCAGTGCTATTCAAGCTCACGTCGGGGAACCTACTTCTGCTCTGAATTATGTGATAGTTGTATCTGTGCTTGCTTCAGTCCTTGATTCAACCTGAGGTTTGTACTGTAGCCCCAAGCTGCAGCACCCTCTGCTCCTGACCAGACTGCCTGGCTGTACTGTGGAGCTGGTTCTTCACCATGCCTTATCTAAAATTGTCACTGAATCTGTCTGTGTTCATGTTTCCAAGTTACAGGGGGGCACTTGGGTCAGTGGATTCACTGCCCTCTCTAAGTGGAGGCTGGGCTTGGTTCCTGGCTTAAGCTCCATCATAGAATTGTTTTGAGTTGGCGGCTTCTTCAGTAGTGCCTAATTCCTTTTCTGAGTGCTCACATGAAACTCAGGTACCTGGCCTCTGGAAGAGGTTGGGAGTATCTGTCAGTATTCCTGGTCATCCTCCAACCTATCCCTGCTTATGGCTATAACATTCCCTTTCTGTCATAACTGTAAGGGAAGGAACAGAGACTCTTGCAGTGTTGGCAGCCATTCCTCTTTCCCTCCCATGTGCTCCTCCTCAGTTAGCTCTACCAGTCAGTTCTAAGCAACTCAGGCGATTTCATTTTTTCCAGCGTGCAGTTGCCACCGCCCTCTTAGGTGTTGAATTTCTAGATCTGCCTCAAAAAAGATGCCAAGTGAGTATTAATATTATATAATATTCTAATCAGGTTGTGTCCTTTTGCCAAAGAAGAATATCCTCTTTTGGGCATTCCCTCTGCTTTTTATAGAACAGCAGTGTAAATAAAGGTTGCTAATGTTCATTGCTTACAACAGCACAAGGATTTAAATGTATATAATCCTAGATGAGAATCTGCATTAACAGGGAGCTAAAGCTTTCAGAATGCAAACCTCAGTAACACAAATCATTTAGGAAAACAACAACAACAACAACAAAAACCACACACACAAAAAAAGTGAAACCAGTGTCTTGCCTGTGTTCCACAACTGTTCTTCATGCTGGCTACCTTTTACTCTCTCCTACTGTCCAGTCATTTCCACTTGCATCAGTGAATTTCTGCTTTAACAAAACAAGGGAATCCAGAAACATATGAAAATATCACAAGTTTAGAAGAGACCCTTACAGCTACAGATGTGCAGAACTCAGGTTGCTTTTCTTTTCTCCCCCTCTGAACAGAGCACTAGCTATGTATTTCACATGAATTACTACTTTAGAACTTATTCCCCAGAGCAATGTTTTCAGTAAGTAGTAGATTCTACCTAATTACTTCTTCTTAACTACAGCATCTTTTGGTTTCCTTTGAAACAATTACATGATAATAATTCCCACTGTTTAGTTCTCCTTTCAAACAAAGGGTCTAGTAAGTAAAGGAAATAGAGCAGATTCCTGCCAAAAATAAGTGGAGAGATTCAGAGCCTGATGAGATGTACCTCAGCTACACTTTTAGTGTAATTCTGCAGTTCTGTAAGGAGGTTCTGCATCACTCATTCACTAAGTCTAACGATTTCAAACACAATGAGACCTGTATTTTGAAGAAATGTGAGGTTTATAGAATTTATGGATCCGTCTGCTCTGGGCAGGGGAGAGAATGTTGTTTTGATTGTTGCTCTTAGAAAGCTGCTGAGTTTAGTTGTGTGGCATATGAATAGCACTGTATGACATCACTTCTCTCTTGTTCATAACTACCTAAGGGTAATATCTTTAGGTACTATTTGTTGGTAGAACTTGGCATATTTTTTTCTTAGAGTTTAAAAAAAAAAGCATGTAAGTGTTCAAGTGTAGTGATGTTATCAAACAATCTCTAATTACGATAAATGGTGGATGCACATTTGATTTCTACCCATATTTTGCTACTGCATTGTCCTGGATTTGATTGCCTTCCACCATTTCAATTCTCTTTAAAACTATCTTTGTCTGTATGTTTGACAAAACTTTCCAAGGATTTGAACATGACAGTTGTATTTAATCAGTGTGAATTTCTGGTACATACACAAGACCCACTCCTAACAAAGCACAGCCAGCTCAACAGTCTCAGCACATGCAAAATGCAATGTTCCTGACTCAAAGCTGAGGGACTCAGGATGGGGATGCTGTTGCCAAGGGAAAGGAATGAGAAGGAAACAGGGAGACCATATGGTGAAGTAGTGGTCAATTCTGGTACCTCTGTGAGGGTGGGTTGCATGTTGCTATGTTGCTAGATACAGCATTGCTGGAGAGGATCCTCAAACCCAGCAGCGGACAGACATGATACCAGACATCCTACCTGTACTCTGGTGACATCTGGAGTAGTAGGAGCCAATCTGGTTTACTATACTCAAGCACAGACTAACACATTTGTTGGAGCACAGTCATTTTGCCGTTTTAGACTGCATCCTACTTTGTCCACATCTGGGGCTGGTTCTTTTGCAAAGGTCTTCATATTCCTATAAAAGCCCTCTTATTTTCTCTGGGAAAACTTGCAGCATGCAGTGTTGAGCATGTCTGTACAACTTTTTCAGAGTTGTGGTCTCAGCACCCATAGTCTATGGTAACTCACTGTGGCCTAGGCTGGGATCTTCAGTCTTGCAGAAAAGTGTCTCAGACATCTACTGAGCCACAGCACTTGCAACAAACTCTACAAAACTCCTAAGCTCCTGCAGCTTGACATCACATAAAAACATGTATGTATAAAGAACTCATGAGATAATTTGCAGTGACTGCTAAAACACACTTGTGTTTTCCTCTCCAAGTCTTGTTCAGTCGGATTCATGATACAGAGCATGTTCAGATTCTGTTTTCAAATTTTATGATGCAGAGTTTTCAACATGCATTCTAATTAGAAGCTGTGCAATTTTTCACATTAACAGCCTTAACATAAACAGCCAAGAAGACCTTTGTACCCACTCTTCCACCATTTACATTCCAGCCGGGTGTACTATTGGTGTTAAGTTTCACCTAAACAGTATTAATGACATGATGCAGCTCTCCTAGGTTCTTTTCCTTTTGCTCACTGTTCACTCAAAGTCCACTCAGTACCACAATTTGTGTTTGGTTTGCTTAATGCTGTCCTTCCCCCAGGATTTAAACAGCCAACATACTGCTAATGTGGTTCATTGGGACCTAATGTCTGTCTCAGGAGAGCAATTGGTTCGAGAGAATATGAGAGGCAAAGCTGGTAACAGGCATAGGCACAGGAAGAGACTAAAGAATTAAGTGCACCCTCTACTCACCTGCAGAAGTGGTGGTCTGCTTTACAACCCAGACAGGATGACAACATCATACAAGGCCTCCACAGAATCTGAATTGCCCTCAAGTAGTGCCAAGAGTTATCTGTGACTTTGACATTCAAGTTATGGCAGTCTGGTATTGAAGAGTGAATCCTTCAGGAATATAGTATGGTTCTGATGCTGCCTGCTGACATCTGCCAGCTGAAGATTTGATTCTCAGGAGACTGATGAAGTTTAGAAAGCTGAAGGAGATTTCTGTTTTCTCTCTCCTGCTCAGATAGGAGTAGGTGTGAATTTAAACTGATGGAGACGGGATATTTTTAGCATTGTATTTCTTAGTAATTTATATTAACTAGTTGTCCTACTGAATCTACTCTTTTCCACTTCATCCTGTTTTATAAAATAAGTTCACCTTTCTGTCCCTGATAAAATGGCATGCACCTAATGGAAGCCTGTGTATAGTTGTAGAGCTGGCAGCTTGCTGAGGGAGATGAAGTTGATGCAAATGTACCAGGGGCAGAAAATGTTCTCTTCTGAGTTTAAAACTTTTATTTACAAAAGGGAAGAAAAGATTATAAAAAGAAAAGGCAGAACATAGCTATATATTTACCTTAAAACTAACTGGAAAGTATGGAATTGTGGAGCTACTGATCTTGTCATGTCATCCTGCTATTCAAGGGATGCTTATCAGCCCAACACATTAACATTTTAGCATGGAAAATATACCCTTACTAGGCTTTGTGCAGCAATGGAAACTGAAAATTAGTGTTTCCCAAAAGTCTCTTTTGTTCTTCATGAAAGAAATGAACTGCCCATTGTTAGTTTCAGTAACCATCCCTAACTAGGCTCAAATATAGAGGGGTAACCAGTTCAGAAAAACTGTTTTGTTCCTGCAGTGCTGGGTAAAAAATATTTTTAAAAAAATCACTTGCACTCTGGGATCAGTACACAAAAAGCCTGGTAACAATTCAAGAGAGAATGAGCTTTCTTAGCTTAGGAAGAACAAGAGGTGTGAGTTCACCTAATGGGTATAGATTCTTTCAGAATGCAGCTGTCCCCTTTATCAAGCTTCTATTAATCACACAGGGATTTTTAAGGGCTTACATAAGTGAAATCCATCTATTTATGCCCACACACTGGTGGCATTGTTCCCTAGCAGGATTCTCGGATGTTTTCTTAATATAAAACTACCTTTGACGGTCCAGGTTGACTGCTGACAACCTTGCCTATCAGCAATCTACCTCTCAAGAGACTGCCTTGTAAAAAAAGGACTTGCAACTAGTCCTTCCTTTCAGTGAGCTGGTGGATAAAAAAGCGCCATTCTCCTATACTACAACTTACTGATCGCCATAGTAGAGCTAACATTGCATTTGTCATAAAGCCTACATGTTTTTCACCTTGATCTGGGAGAAGGCAGGAAAATACAGAACCTTCTACTAATGAACATTTGTCTTGGCTGCATCTATTTTGCCTTTGGTTATGCTGAGCAGAAGAAGGTGGGTAGGAAGTCTCAAAATGCCATGGGCATCAAGCCTAGTACTGGAAAAATTTCGAATCATTCCCTTTCATTGTAGTTGCTTTAATATCAATATAGCACAGAAACAATAAGGCAGCACACTTGGAAATACTGTCAACACAGGCAAAGGGCGCCATGCCAGTAACGTTTCCAATTGCAGTGCTGTGATCTTGTGTGTTGGAGAAGTGATGTTTATAATTATTTTCCCTCTCTGTAGATTAGATTCACTTAACTGACTTAAATGCATGTTGATTTCATTGGAAACTTTGCTTTATCTGGTCTTTATTTTTTAACTACTGCAGGAGTTGCGAATTCTGATGGCATCCATGATGGTAAAAGCTTATTCTTTTCCTCAGCACGCAATCTGATACAGACTGCAATCTTAAAGTAGTAATGCCAGCACTTGTGTGGTTGCCAAGCTCAGGAGCAACTACACACAGAGAGTGTATAATGCCTATTGAATTGGTAGGGATTTTTTGTATCTGTTGCTGAGTTCCTTCAGTGTCACCTTCAGACTTTGAAGGACTGTCCTTTTTCTGGGTCCAGCCTTGTCAGATTGGCCTCTAGAATATCTAATAGCTTTAGTTTCACCTAAGAATCAATGAAAAAACCTCTACTGTGTCCAGATACCGTCTAAATCACAGAATATTGAAGTGTTTAAGTACTTCTCTGAAAAAATGGTGCTTAATGTTGACATGTTCATTGGCACTAGTATTGGACTTGCCTTGTTGTTTGACCTGAGTATCAGCTTCCCTGTAACTACCAGTGAGACTGAGAATTATCCTTTTGTTACTGACAGTTTTACTGTTGAGATGGGGTGACTCTTCCTATTCTCTTGCCACTGTAGCAAGCTCAGATCATAGTTCATAACTTCTCAAATGACAGCAAGAACATTGAAACTTCCTTTAGAATTGACTGTCTTGGCCAAGAGAGCTCAGCGCAGCTCACTGTCACGCCCCAGTCCTGGCCAAAGCGTGTTTTAGTTTATGAACAGCACACATCTGAGATACACAATAATATAGAACTTATAGGATCTGACTGATAATTGTGTTCACTTATTTTTGTTTAAAAGTATTCCTATTTGTCTCATTTGGTAGTGATTTTTTTACGTAAATTTTTTTTACGTAAAAACGAGTAATTCTTTCCCTACACCACTTATTTTTTATTCAGGTATTTTTATATAGATTTTAGGGTGCATGTTGTTATCACTCATCTATTTTAATTTTGTTTACATTTTATATCTGCATTTATTCTTTATTCCTGCATAGATTTATTGTTTTTTTAATTGGACATACAAGAGCTTCAGAATAAAGTCAGCGTAAATGTGATGAAGGCCACAAGTGTTATTGCTATTCTGGCATCTAAGAAAGCAATCAAAGTACCCTCCAAACATGCCTAACCAACTGAATTAGGAATATTGGAGTTGACAGATGAAGTTGGCCATAAACGACATTACTTGGACTGCACTGAAGTTGATGGACATCTTAACGTTACTTACTTAACTGTTGGGAGAGCTTCCTGTTGTTGGTTGTCTGAAGAAGTCATTTGACTGTGGAAATAAGTCATTTGTCACAGGTATTCTCTGAGTTTGTATAACTGGCAGTTATTCCTACTTCTTGGCAGAAACATTCTGTAAATGATTGAATGAGCCTTCTCACTCTTTTAAAGAAGACACAATTCTTCAACTACTCTAAGGCCAGTTTTTCCTCCTAATTAGCATCCTGGCTCTGGGGATGCCTGTCTTGGTAACACTTTCAGAAGTTAATGAAGCTATTCTGAAAACAATTAGACTTTCTGAAAACAAGAAGACCATTAAGTGCTTCTAATGGAAACAAAAGGTCTTGTTTTGATCCTCATTTTTACCTGAGAAGTAAAAGGTTTCCTTAGATGAATTAAAATCTAGATGAATAAGGCGAAGTGTGGAGGGGCAACACATTGTGCACTTTAATTCTTCTAGAAAGGATACACATTTTCACATAACACAGATTGGGACACAAAGGATAGCCTAGATTGAATACCACAGGAATCACTGCAGTTGCTTTACTTACTTCAACATACCTTGATTGAGGCTTTAAGGGTATTTGGGTCAATTCCATCTTCCTAGCTAAGTAAGTTTAAAGTTACTTAGTTTCTCTGGTGTCGCTTTTCATTACTAGAAGTTTCTGTAACTGGAAGGATACATGTTTACATGGACAAATTATGCTACTGTACATATCCAGAACTTCATTACAAGTAGCATTGTATGAAGACGCAATCAGAAACAAACAAACAAAAAAGTCACAAATCAAAAGCTTTGAACACAGAACTTATTTTATTGCATGCATTTACACACTACTGAGACCTCTGGAAACACTGGTTTATGGAGTAACACATTTCATGGAGCAAAAACCAAAATATTTTCTGAGTTGTATATGACAGTATAGCAAAACAGTCATCAATAAGCAGCAATGCAGAGCTGACTTGACCGTATTTTTAGTTCTCAACTTAAAAAAAATACTATGAAATTAGATTACATTCATAAAATTAAAGTTGTACATACTTACTCTTCTACTCCTTACCATTATTTGTTATGGATTTAAAAGCACTATTCCTTCCTTTAAACATAAAACAGATTAAAAACAAGCAAATAAGTAAACAACTATTCTCCACTTAACTAAATCATAACAAAGGGAAATTAGTAACAGCAACAATAAAACAGAACATCTATAAACAGTTCTCTGAGGTAAAAAGTAAACAATTAGCGGAAAATACCCCTCTCCTTTATCTTTTCTTGGACCGTACTATTGTACACTTACCTAAGATGCCAGTAAAGATGTTTTCTTCTTCCTTTTTGGTCAGAAGCACAACTGAATTCTAGGACAAACCTGAATGAAATTCAACATAATTTATCACAGGATTTCAGTTTCTTGTCAGAAATTGACTTTGGCATAGAAGATAAACATTTCTGTTTAATAATTTATTTTTCTTTGAATTGTAAACATTTTAGGTTTTCATGATGTTTTCTATTCCCCTAAAGGCACGAATTTAAACAGAGTGATTTTTTTTCCCCCAGTTCTTACAGCCACAAGGACACTGGATTTTGTTCAGACTGTTTTTTGGGGGTGTTTTTTTGTTGTTGTCGGTGTTCATTTGTTTTATTGTGTTTTTTTTTTGTTATGTGCAGAGGAAATTGTCAATTAAACTTTAATTTAGTGTCCATAAGGGACAGCTTATGTAATGGAGCTTCCATTTTACACTCAAGAGCTAGACATTCATTTTTCCAGAGAAGATTATATCTCAGACATTTCCTGTCTAAAACACCTTTCCTACTATGAGAGATGTTGGGCAGTCAGTCCTTCAGTAGCCCTGTGTTCAATGTAGTGGCAGATGGGAAGAATCTCGCACACTGGAACTTGCTTCAAACTTCTATTCTTGCTCTTTGTACTCTGATATCATTAACAGTTGTGCAATTCCACATCTAGAAGTCAAGAGTGATGGTTTATGAACAGAGTCCCAACCTTCTGTGATGAGGTACATCAGTTAACACAATCTAGCCAGCCTCCTGTTCACTGTGACAATATCCTGAATGGTTAATTTCTATGCAAAAGTAGCTATTCCACGAACTCCACAGAAAAGTAGCTTAAGGAGAACTTTGTTTTGTCTGTGCACGTCCAAAATCTTGAGTGTTGACACAGCAGTACCAGTCTTATGCATTTAAAATGTTTATTAACCTCAGGAGTGTCCATGGAGGAATTTGGGCAGAGACATCTTTCTAGTTTTCAAGAATATTTTAGCTGCTATTGAAGCTAGCAAGTAATGCACTAATAAAGCGGTAGAGCATTTGTATGTCACTTGATGAACAAAGCACTGTCTTTTTTTTTCAAAAGAGCTCATACTGGTTGGCTTCATCTAGAACAATGAAGCAACTGTAAGAATGTAAAAAAGACTTCATTGGTCTGAACAGGAGATGAACTCCATGTACATTCTTAGCTTGAGTATTTACTGAGGAGCTTAGACCCCTCCTTCCTTTCACATAGAATGGTTACACTGGAAATAATAATTAAAAAAATCCCTTCCTTTCATCTCAAAATATACATGTTTGTAATAAGAAAAAAAAGTCTGATTTATATATTTTTTTGTTAATATGACTGTTAAAGCTTTGAACTCTGTTCACTTTTACAAAACATATAATTGACATTACTACAGGTTTTACTTTTTTTTTTTTTTTAATGTAAGGACACCTGCTGTTCCAGAACCTGCATAGCTTCTAGAGAAAGCTTCTCTCTAGCTAAATTAAATTTGAAATGTAGATGTTTGCAGATTTATTTTTTTTTCAAATGTTCTGGGCATAAGGACCCTTCTGCATCAGCTGTTACTCCATGTCCAAAGCAATTGCTCCTTCAGGTCTTCAAGGACAAAGTCAAGTGGAATGTTTTTATGATGAGTTTTAAAAGATTACTCGCTTATAAACACAATTTTTTAAAAAACCTCTCCTTCCTAGGTAGTTGCTCCTCCCACCCATTAGTTTTTGTAACCTGGTGGTAATCATTCTCAGTCAGAGCCTGACAAATGCTTCTATTGGTTTGAACAACTGTTCTCCATTTTGTGTAGGACAGCAACCTGAGAGGTGCTGAGCAATTTCAAGTAAGACGCTTTGCTGCTGTGTGAAGTTCCATCATTTGTCACATATGGTGGCACATTATCTAATCCTATTAATCCATGCTGCTCTTAAAACCTAAGGATTTTTGTGGGCGCTGAGACTTCTCTGCTCTAAAAGAAGACAAGAATGCTAAGAACCTGTAGAAATTGTTCAATATGATGTAGGATCAGACTCTGACAATTCACAAATCTTTAAGACACAGCATGAGACTAAAAAATATGAATCTGCTCCAACTTCCAGTGACAGGAAGTGGAAAACGTGGTTTTCTTAATAATGAAACCCTACATAGTCTTGTTTCCTCCTCCATACATCCCCAGCAATTCTTTCACCATGATTGTCACCAAAGCAGTTGTAAACCTTCACTAGTGCAAGAAAAGATAAAGACATGTTATTACATGATAGGTGATCCTTTTGCTTCACTTAAGCGAATGGACAGAATAACTCAGCGCAGGATAGCTCATTTCTGACTTTGATTTGCTCATGAAAAATATAGAGACCAACCTGTACATTACCATAGCTTCTCTAGAAAGTCATTCAACTCTGAACTGATAGAAGGGGAAATGGTTTAAAACTAAAGGAGGGGAGATTTAGATTGAATACGAGGAAGAAGTTTTTCTCAGTAAGAGTAGAGAAGTACTGAAACAGGTTACCCAGAGAGCTGGCAGATACTGTGTCCCTGGAGACATTCAAAGTTGGGCTGGACTGGAGGGGCTCTGAGCACCCTGACCTAGCTGCAGGTGCCCCTGCTTATTGCAGGAGAGGGGGACCAGATGGCCTTTAAACATCCTTCTCAACTCAAACCATTCTATGAATTCTCCTTTTTATTTTTTTTTTTCTAAATTCTTTTCCACTTGTCATAATATGTCAATTTGTAGTCAGTAGCGCTTCTGTGATATCACTGACACGTTCAACTTCATGATTTGCTGCAGTTCATCAGATACCACTCCGGACTGAAGCATCGGGCAGTGGGCACGGCTGGCGGCAGAGCACTGCGGTTGATGGACCAAAGCCTTAATCGAGTCTGGCAAACGCTATCTTCCCATGAATAATCAGCTCCCAAGTTCACGGTATTTTGGTAGGTTGTACTGCAAAACGTAAGTTCAGGATTGATTATAGCATTTAAACGGTTGATGGAACAGGAGAAATTAGCTATCTGTAACAGAACAACGTTCTTTCCTAGAAGAATTCTTACTGGGATTCTGGAAAAAGAAAGCAATAAACACTGAACAGCATCCCCGTTATTCCTGCTTCTGATTACTTACATTGGTACCCAAAGCACGTGCCTACTTTCCTTCCTCTTCCATCCTAGGAGGGGATCAATGTCTTTAAAACTGCTCTCACACTGGCTCCCCTCCCGCAATTTCTGTCCTGCTTGTGCTTCCCATAAGCGCTTCGGACACCTCCCTCAGCATCGCACGGGGAGAGTTAAAACAAACAAACAAAAAAGAATAACAATACGGAACAGCGTTAAAGGCAGCTCGATGCCCACATGCAGGGCACCTCCCGCAGCCCTCGGTCCCCCCCACACTTACCGCTGAGGCCGGCTCTCCCCTCTCCGCCCCTCCCGCTCCGGCCCGGACCAGGTGTAGCGGCCCGGGGGCTCCGCTCGGTGAAGGCGGGCGGTGCGCGGCCGCCGCTGGTTGGGCGCTCGTTGCCTGTCGCTGGGCGGTGTGTCAGCGGGCTGGCTCCGCCTCGGCGCCGCGCCTCCTCCCGCCCATGCACAGACATGACACAGACACACAGTCACTGCAGCTGCCGCTGAGCCCGGGGCAGAGCGGCGGAGGCGAGCACCCCTCTGCCGGCGGTGGAGCGCTGCCGGCGGTGGGCGGCGAGACCCGCAGGGGGCAGCCTGGCACCGGGCGGGGGAAGGCTGGCAGCGGGGAAGGGGCGGGAGGCAAGGAAGGAAGGAAGGAAGAAAGGGAAGGGGGCAGCCTGGCACTCCGAGCCGGAGGCGGCACCGGGCAGCGGCACGGAGCGAGCTCGGGCGGAGCGCGGCACCCAGCGGCGGCTGAGGCTGAGGTTGGGCCGGCGGTTGTAGCAGCGGGGCCGGGGAGAGCCGCTCCGTGCCCGGCTGCACGCTGCCGGTGACCTTCCCGGGGCTGCTCAGGCCGGGCAGGGCCTCCTCTCCCCGCGGAGATCGTGCAGCAGGCCCCGGGGAGGGAAGAGGAGAAGAGGCCGGGCCGGAATCCCCCGCCGCCCCCGGGTCTCGCCGGCCGCCGGCGGGGCCTGTGCGGGGAGAGGGGCGGGGGACGGCCGGGCGGCACCTCCGGACAGCGGGGAGGCCCTGAAGGCAGGAGGGGGAGGAGGAGGCGGCTCATCCCGGGAGCAGCGAGGAGCTCCCCCGCCGCACTCCTCCTCCCCGCGTATCCCGCGGAGAGCAGGGACCGCCGGCTGGCACCTCCCGGCTGCGGGACCGGAGCGGAGGGGGAAGGAGAACGGGGAAGGGGCGGCCAAGCGTCCCGCCGCCGCCTGGGGGAGGTGAGTGCGGGGACGGGTCGGTGCTGGGGACGAGGGAGGGCGAGGAGCGGGCGGGCGAGAAGCGGCGAGTCGAGAGCTGCGCTGGGAGGGAGTCCCGGCTGCGAGAGGCACCTGTCCGTCACTCCGGAGTTTCTCCGGGATGCTGAGGGCTCCCCAGCACCGGCGGCTTTCTGCCGGGCGGGTTCATCTGATAACTCGTGCCCGAGCATCACCTCGTTCGCATCGTTATGCCCCGCTCACCGGGATTGGAGGTGACTTGAAGTTTGGCAGCGCCTTATGTAACACTTTTTGGAGAGGTTGTGCCCGGTTTTGTTTTGAGAAAGCTCTAGGAAGGTTTCTTTGTAGAGCGTCAGACGAGCGGTGTTGATTCGTGCTCTCACCTGAGCGCAGCGTCCTCTGCTTTGTTCAACTTGGAACGGAGGTTTTGCTAGAGAGCAGGCAGAACCGACTTTTTCACAATGTGCGTTATCAAAAAAAATGAGCCTGTGGAAGGGTCTGAGCAGCGGTTACTAGATCTAAACCTTTTCACGTACGTGTAGCCTATCTGCACGCCACTTCTGATGCACTCTTGAAAATGTTTTCACAGCTCTGGTCATCGCTGATGTATTCTGGGAGGTATAGACACCAGGATAGAAACACTGATGAATCCAAAGTCCTGTAGCTTTTTCTTTTTTTTAAAGCAGTTTCACTGATAGAAGGAAGAGAAAACGCAGCACTCTGTGTAGCCCGGTGCTAAATCCAGACTTAACAATTGCCAACAGGTCAGCACGTTTTATTTAATATAGTCTCCTGAATGCAGATTAATTTTTATTGTATAGCGTTATTTTACTTGCTCAGAAGCATCAGAGAAATGAGAAAAAATGAATTGAAAGGTTGCCTAGTTTCCCTGCAGTTCTGTAAGTGGCTGTCTTTCTACCAAATAAAAAAAGAGAGCTTTTTACTTCACATAAAAAGACAGGGTAGTGATTTGCTGTGTATTCTTTAGACTCCTACTGCAAAGGTACGCTAGGGGGACTAGTTAGTGTGTTTTTTTTTCCCATTCATTGGTGAAAATGCACAGACTAATGTAAAACACCTATGAAGTGAGGACTTCTTTCCTTGCCTTCTATTGCTTCATCATTAGGCTGTAAGCTTAAGGGAAAAATCATACGTATAAATGCAGGGGATGAGTTCAGGGCAGGGAGAATACTTTTAACAAGATCATTTTGCTTTGTTCTGCATTCCCTGTTGCAAGCAAAGGTAAGTTATCAGAGGCAGGTTTACTTATAAGAACAAAACAAGCAAGCCCCCTCCTCCCTCTGTTGCTGTTTTAGTTCTGTTGTTTTAAATGGAGGAATGACTGCAGTGGAGCAGGTCTCATTGAGCTTCTTGAAAACTGCAAGTTGATAAGTATTGCAAGTTTGAAATGTGAAATTCTTATTGCTTAGGTGTCCTGTAACAGCCCCTGATCAGCAAGGCTGCAAGTCATGTAGAAGCTGCAGGATCAGCAGAGTGTCTGATGGAGAATTGGATTGGTAGGTTCTTTGTGGTTTTTTTTTTCCCTTTCCTTTAATTGCTTACTGTGATAACAGATTCCTTTTCTTCATCCTGTTGATGTTTAATCCCTGCAATTTTTGACTAATGTTGTGTGTTGCATCTTTCTTGTTCAAAGTACGTACACTCTTCTCAGTTGCTGGTAAGAAAATCGTAGCTTGGATGTATTTGCATGACAGCACGTAGCAAGACTTGTTTATAATTTATTTTTTAGTATTAGGTTGAATTAAACTTTTTTTCTTGTGCATTCAAGTGGTGTGAAAATATAAGGCTTTTCTTTCAGGTATGAAGAAAATTGCATTGAGTTTCTTCAAAGGAACCGTGGAAGTACTAATACTTAGAAGTTAAATGTTCTGTGTCAGCTATTCATTCAGTCTACTGCAGTTCCAAAGCACAGTCCCTCAGAAAGCTGAAGTGCAGAGCAATTGTGAATGTTTATCCATTTTTTGACAACACTGACATGTGTCATAGTTTTGATCTGCTGAAATTTCAGAGTGTAGGACTTAATATTAACAAAAGCAATATTTCTCCTGGATGAATTATGTTAGGAACTTGCTAAACTCGGCATTTCTCATTTATACCTCTGTTGCTAAATGGAAGTGTTCTTAAATATGATTTTCAAAGGAGCAAACCTTCATAGTACTATTTGTTTGACTATTTGTTGCTCAAATGTTTATTTACTTAGTTTTAACTGGAACAAATGATTAGCTGTCAGTAGATTCCTTAATGGAATATATTACGCTTATACTCTGATTTTACGTGTGTGTGTGCCTTGCAAAGAATAATCCTAAACATGCACAAAACTGACAAAAGTCCAAGCTATTTTGCCAGGTGACTTTAAATTGAAGGCTCATAATGGGTCAGATCTATAATCTGATGTAGTGGAAATGCTAAGTCATGGCCTGAAGCAGTTATTGAGCACCTGGTGAGAAGGCAGGGTCAACCCAGGGGAGCTCAGGTGCATGCAGTGTACCTGAGTGACTGGAAGGAGTGGAGTCAGGATCCACCCCTTCCCAGATCTCATCTAAGGGCTGGCAGTGGAGGCAAGGGGATCTCATTGGAGATTCTTGCATACCTGAGGCCTTCTAAAGGGTAAGTAGCTTATTTTCTTTATTTTTGTGCCCATGGCTGTTGCATTTGAGCTAATTCTCACTTGCTGCAGCCTGGGACCTGGCTATTCTTCTGTCGTTGCTGTGCTTTCCATTGTTTTAAACCTGATTACAAAGTCTTGGTTGTGTACGCTGACCTCAGTCCATGTGCGGACTCTGTTGATGGGGTTTGCGTGTCTGGATCTAGAATAGCATGTGGACCTTTTCCTATTCATTTTATTTTATTGTGCCTAGGCACCTATGTTTGTATGAAGGTCTCTGTTAATGAGCCCTTGCTGGCTTTGATTAAAGACCTTTCATCAACTGCATTTGAATTAATTAAAAAATAGCCATTGTAAGGATACAAGATTTGTCATATCTGTTTTTTCTTTGACCTGTGTGTGCTGACAACATCAGCACAAAGTGCTCGAGATGAGAACATAATGACCAATACAGATTTACAGTTAGTCATTTATGAGTTTGTCTCCGTGGAGTTGGTCATGTTGTTTATTTGTCTAATTCTGTGGCTAAAGAACTTTCTGAATAGTAGTTCAGTATATATAGAGAGAAGCACATGCCGTATTATTGCCTCATTAATGGTCTGGTTTTAACCTATCTTTCTTTTTGTAGTGAATGCTAGCTTTAAAAAAGTCACTTTTTTCATTATTCCCTACTTGGTGTAATTTATGAGTAGGAGATTCAGAACTACCATCAGAAGAAGTTATTTTATTCTTTCTTTTTTGCTTTCTCATTTGATTGCTATTATTAACCTTCCTTCTGGTACTCCTTGTACCCTTCCCCAGTTCTACCTGGGGATAAGGGTTAAGAAACGAACACTGTACTTCATAGGGATTCATGACTCTTTTTGGTATGACTTGGCATAGAATTTGGAAGTCTGTCATATCACTTGTCGAAGCTTGTTCAGTGCATGGTAGTGAAAGGAGAGTAACAGCAAACTGTTTTTTACAGGGAGCTTGGTTACTCAGAAATTAAAGAGGAATTTGATAGAAAGGATTATCCTGGCTTTGGCAATGACTTTGAAGCAAAACTGCCAAGTCTGGAATTCTTGTGTAAGTGCCATCTGTGTCAGAATTAGGACCAAACAGTGTGAAATAGTTCCTTCACCTGTTTTAATTTGCAGACCTGACCGTATCTGATCTATCACTATTTAAAATAATTTTCAAATCACTTTTTTTTCTAGGATATAACTCCACTGCTGTGGAAATAGTAGCTAACTGGGTAGAAGCTGCACTTCAAATTGGCAAGGAGAACCTCAGCAATGTCTATTTAGTGCAGTAGGAAAAGTCCAGACCTGATCACGTAGCCTGAAGGAAGCTGAAAATCTGAGGTAGTGCAGGAAGAGCGCAGTCTGTCTTGCCAACTTCCATGACAGATATGCTTGAAAATAATAATAATTAAAAAAAAATAGATGACTGTTTTAAAAGTAGTTCTCTGTCATTGTACTTCCCATCTCTTGACCAGTGCAGTAAGGAGATAGATGCCACAACTCTACAATTCTCTCAAAGGTTTTGGACTGCTGTTCCTAGAATTGTTTTTATTACTGTGTATTTCAGGGAATGGAAGACTGGTGTTTCATGTAGTAACCCAGACCTGTTGCATGCTGAAAAGCATTTGACAGCTAAGGTGTAATAAATCTAAGAAAACCATTGAGCTATGTTTGAAATTTTTATTTAAACACAAATGAGTAAGATAAAGGATTTGTTTTAGGAAGAGGAGTGAGGAAGAGCAGAAGGCACAGAGGAGTGAAGAAGAGCAATTGTGGAATTTGGAAAAAACAAAACTCCTTCATTTATTTAAAATTTCTAGGTAGACTTTTGTATCTGTCTAGGGACTTTGGGATTAATGTGTCTGTAGAAAGAAATACTTCTTACCCTAGAATAAAAGGTGTTACTGAATGGTGAGAGGGTGGAATTAGAAGAGTTGTGAACCATTTGGATGAGGTGAAGTTTCCAGCTGATATTCAGGCTTTTCAACTCAGGTCCTCCTGGCTGGTTTTCAGTTTTCTCTTCTCTCTGACTCAGTGGTGTGCCCCTAAACCTCAGTAACCTCAGTAATGAATTTCTTTGGAGATGATTTTCCATTCTGATTTCAGCTAATGCTGCTGCTGCTGATCAATACTGCAAATGAATTCTATATTCAGAAATTACTGAACTTCAGTATATGAATCTGTTTAATTCAGTGTTTTTTCAGGTGAAAGATACTGGAAGGATATATGCCATTGGGTAGAAATACGAAATTAAAACCAGTCATCTTAGTATTACTAAAAACCTCAAATATGTTCTTTAAATCATGCTGCTCTTAAGAATCTGGCTTTCATTTGCTTTCAAACAGAAGGAAGTCTTAGGCTTCCCATTTCTTACAGAAAATGAACTGACGTTATCCCTGCAAGCAGGAGTTAAATTGTTTCATGTAGTCTCATATTTATTTTTCAGTCCTGGGACTAGTTCTGGAATATGACTCAGATTTAAATGCAGGGAGGTTATCATTTATTTAAGGCTAGTCTTCTAAGAGAAAATATTGGCTAGTAAGCTTGAGAATTCTTAAGATAAAGTTAGTTCCTACCTCTTTAAAAGGGTAAAATTGTTTGTGGTTTTGGATTCTTCAGTATTGAGTGTGACACAACAAGAAGTTGCTCTTTTAAAGTAGAGAACTGGTACATTGAGGAATGAGACTCCTACGAAGGTGAATTTTTTTTCTGTTGATATTTTTGGAATGTTTTATAATTTATATCCTTCCCCTTGGTCTTCTTTTTAACATCAACTGTATTTATGGGAAATCTGTTCATCTTCCATAATTTCCAAGTAGTAGAAATATGTAGGTGATGATGCCATAAACACTTGCAGTTGCCTATAAAGTTGTAATGTTCTCTCATACTGACTGACATTAGCTTCCAGCAAGCAACAAAATGGTCAGCTTAAAGAAATGGTACAAGTATACCTTCCTTCATTAAGATTTATCTTGTCAAAGTGGAGGATGCTGCAAATGGAGAGGGGAGGGATTAAAAAAAGAAACTGGTACTGAGTCCATTCATCACAAGGTGGGACCCAGGAGTGGCTAAAACAAATCAATTGGTGATGAGCAAGAAAGGGAGGCCTTCCTACTTGGTGTTCATCCTGTGCCAACTTAGAGACCACTGTAAAGCAGAGGAATAAATAGAGCAATTTACTGTGAACCATTACCTTGGCAAGCAAAAATCGAATGTACAAATGGAGAACATTTCAGATACAGATGTCTTAACTCAGTGTCCAGCAATTATCTTGTGGTTAAGACTTGAAGAAAGAAGTGATGTTTATGCAGTGGTACAGGATAAGTTCATGTGATTCCATGGTTGCTTGCAGACCTTGGATGTGAAGAGGAAAGTATACCAACAGGGGTTGTTAGTGCATTTCATTATGAACATTGTGGTCTGTTTGCCCTTTCTCCTGTTGTCACTGTAAGGTTAGTACAAGTTTAAGGGCTGGTAGGTTAAAATAGCTTCTTGCAGACTTCTAAGGTAATTCAAACTATTATTTAGATTAGCAGTGCAGGTACTTCATCACTGTAACACCTTCTTATATAGAAACTTTCCCTTAGGAATGACTCCTGTGTGGCCAAAATCAGGTCAGTTTGCACCTCGTTTATGTGGTGGGGAATCATGTACTGTTACTTTCTTGCAATGTGGTTATCGAACTGGGAATTTACATCTTTGCTGCTGGTATCTGGACCCTTGCAGCTTGTTTTTGTGTGCCCTGCTGGGTCAGTTGGTTGTGGAATCTCAAGTTCTTTATACTTCAGCGAGCACTGGCATGATAGCAGTGAACACATGTCATTAGAAGTACATGAACCTGCATCATACAGGGGGAAGATGTGAAGTACTGTTCAGTAAGCTTAAGTACTGGTTTATGTTACAGTAACAGCATGACTGTGTGCAGTTGGTGAATGGGCTGAGAAGGAGGTTCCTAATTATTTTTCCTCATCAGAATGAGCGAAAGTAGTAATATTGTGCCACTCGTATGTGGGAAACTGAAGGTGATGACAGAAGCTTTCCTATGCAGTATAACTTTGCCAATTTCCCAGTCTTAGGTGTGATGTGGAAATAAATTCATGGGTTCTTGAATGCTTTACAGTGCAGTATAGGATGAGGCAGAGGACAATGTAGAAACTTAGATTGATGCTCAGCAGGTGAAGTGATTTGAGCAGAGTTCCCCAGGTGGTCACTCAAAAAGCAAAGAGCAGATCTCTGGTTTCGTGAGTCACTGTCCTGTGCTTTCAGCATGTGAAAACACCTGTGTCTTTAGCAAAAATAATTGCTTAATATAGTTATGCCTTAGATGATAAAACTGGGTCTCTGATGATACTCAGCATATAGTATTTTTTTAATGTAAACGTGTACATCTTCAAACAAATGACTCATTTATAAGTTATTGAACTGGATAAATGAAGTTTGTTCAAGTAGAGGTTACAGATGCTCTCTGTTGATTTAGAGGCAGTGCTGTGAACAAGGGGAGGCAGGGGTGTTTTTCTTCTCCAAAGCAGAAAATAATATGTTTAAAGGAGAAGGAAATGGGAGAATGCTTGTAGGAGTAAACAGATATATCTTGGTCTTCAAAGCTTGTAGATTAATGTTCTTAAAGTATATAGAGTTTTATCTATGGACGGATGGTGCTAAGATACTTGGCGTGTGAAACTGCCACAGACCATTGAGCCTGCGAATGTAGCAGAAGTCATCATAAATGAACATTAAGGAGACCAAAATCTGCACTGATTTATTGATAGAGGATAACTGGATAAAAAATGCTGCACTTCTATTGGTGAAATTTTATATTGGTTTTGTTGGTTTTTTTTTTTTGAGCACTGATAAGCAGGGGCAGGCGCAGCATCTGTCTCAACAGAAGGCTACTTCCATGTTTGTAAGGTATGCATCCCATTGATGGGTTGAAAAATGTGTTCTGTGTCAGTAATAAAGATTTCTGGACCTGTAGTTAGTATCATGAGTTTTCTGAGATAATTGTGCAGTGTATTTTATTTTGTTTCATTGAATTTTGTTCCTCAGCTTTGTTTGTCATGCGTCAGAGGTTGGTATGTTGAGAAAGGCTGATGTTTTTTTTTCCTGTTTCCTTTTTATCAAGGCTTTCATTTTTTTTTTTATGGCCCTGTATGGGAGTAACGTGATTTGGGAAAACATCTTGACATTTTTGGTTGAAGTAGTGGAATTGTGAATGTGGTAGAAAGCAGCAGTTATTAATATTATGAACATACCTAGAGGTTTGGGCTTTCTTTGTTCTGGGTGAAGCACAAAATACACCGACACTGTGTATGTTAAGGGTACTTGCAGAAATATACTGCTCCTTTCTACCAGCCTAAGCCCTGGTGTGTGGCCCGAACTCTTCTGAAACAGTTTTTATAGAGAACCACTGAGAGGCTGAAGTTGGAAATGATCTCTGAAGTTCTGCTTGTGCTTTCTGGTCAGATGGCACATAGCAGGTACCCACTACCATGTTACCTGTACTGGTCTGCTCTTTGATCCTTACCCGTAAGCTCTTGGTTATCTCAGGCAAAGCTCCATGCATTTCAGCTGTTCTCTGACATACAGGGTGATGAGTTCTATCTCCCCCCCTTTCTCACTTGTCCTTCCTAAAGAGTCTGCATCTTTCCAGAGAAGCAGTCCAATCAAGCAAGCCATCCTCCTGTGTCTCCACGATCCCCACAAGATCACAGCTGTGCAACTGCACCCATCTTTAATTCCTTGTGTTTATTCATACTTTAAAAAAAAATCTATAAATGATGGGAACAATTCAGATATAAGCACTGTTTCTGCTAGTATAGCTGTGACTACAGTGGCAGCTTCTACTAGCCAAGTTATGTCAATCAGCAGTCAGTCTTCGCACCAACAGGCAACTGAGCTGAGATGTTAGAAATTCCAATGCAAGAAACTGTTTCCTGTTCAAAAATATAAAATACTTATAAAATACTGAAGTAAGAGCGTGCTGAAGTGTTTGAAAGCTGATAGTTTGTACTTCAAAAGAAAAAGTTATATTTTTAGTCAATGAACAAGTTTCTAAGATGAATTCTGTCTTATTTATTGGTAGTTTAAGTGTCTTTGGAAAGCAAGAAAAGCTGTATTCTTATATTGTGATCCACTGGTAGCATCATGGGCTAGCTGAAAGAGTTCTCTGCAGCATAACTGTTTTTCTTTGTCAGGTTACGATGCTCTTTAATTGAAGTGGTATTTCACATACTTTTTGTATTTGACTTGAAAGTCCTAAAATAAAACCACACAGCAGTGTGTAACACCAATTTTCTGGACTAACCAAACAGAAACCTCTAGGAGAATGGAGACAGATCCCACTGCACCTGCCTTGTGATTGTAATTTATGGAGGTGAAGTGAATCTAACATGGCAGGAACTGAGTCATTCATCACAGATAGCAAGAAATCCAGCTTCCCTGGTGTTTTCTTGTCTTCACCTTTATTTACTATGCATATCTGCGTTCCTGCTGTAGCTTTTTTTGCTCTTTTAAGAACTTGTTCTGTTTAGTCTGTTTTAAGTCAGGGGCAACTATCATTTTTGCACTTAGTATCTTTGACTAAGCAGAACAAAATGGAATTTTTGGTTAAATTTCAGTGGATTGAGCTGTGATATTTTATGAGGCCAGAGATAAGATTATGAGGAGTGAGTAGCATTTTTCATAAGCTGTTTGGCATGCTGACTTCAGTCTTCCCAGTGAGACATGATTCCTGACTTCTTCAGGTCATCTCAGGTGTGTTTTGGAATGCTCACTACTATTTGTTAGCCAAATAATTGAGGTGATGATTCCTAATGTTTTTGTGAATATTTTTGTGAAATGTCAACCTGCAACCAACTTTAATGTTTTGTTGCTGACTGGAACTCTGAGTTAACTGTGGTAACACAGTGTAAATTCCCACTAGTAACCAGTGATGCTCATCTAGGCGAATCAGTGGGAGGATGTGGAACCTGCGCTCATTGTGCTGATTTCTATTCTTGTCTTTATCAAACTCATTTCCCTAATTTTTTAAGGCCCTACTCAAAACTTCAGTGAGCCTGTTCCTGTTAGTTTCACGAAGTTTCAAGCCAGACCATTAATGAGCTGAAGAACTTTGCCATTCTCACTTTTCCTGAGAGCTGTCTCCCTGAAATAAGTGCTGCTAACAATGGAGTGAGTGAGATATTAGCTGACAGCGATGAAGATCTCTCAGTCTTGCTCTTTCCAATTGCCTCTCCATCCATTTCTACTGGTGTTCATTGTGATGGAGTACTGGTAAGAAGACAGAGTGATGCTTCTGAATGGGATGGGAATCTCAGTAGAGGTCCCAGTTTTGATCTGCATCAGTAACATTAGACACTGCAGACGAGTGTGAATTTAGCAGGTAAGTCTTTCCTGTTAACTCTAGCTAAAGAGCCACGAAAGACTCTAAACAAAGAAAATGGAATTCAGTGGGGCATGTAATGGACAAATTTACACAAATTACGGCTTTGTATCTAGCACCTTGATTCTGTTAAGACATACGTGCCTTCAGATACTGTCATAATGGACGTAGCAAAGCTTTTCCGTAGTGATACAGAATAACAAAGATTTGCAGTGCTGATTTAAGAACAGGGAAGTGCTAGTTTAGAAAGCACCCCAGGTCTATCAGTGTCTCTCAGTATATATGCAAAATTGAAGTGTCCACCGTCCATCCATTTACTTTGTATCCTTTTCTTGCTTCCTTTCCTTGAAACTGGTTGTTTATGTCTCAGCATGCTAACATCTACCAAGTGGTGCTTAATATTTTGCTTTCATTTAGAATTAAGTTTTATTCAAGATATTGTCCCTGCCTATAGCTGGTATGAATACTAGAGTTAATGTTCTGATTTTAAGAATCTTTTTACTGGCAAGGTGCCAGTTACAGATATGTGAGGTTTTTCTGTAATTCCATGTATCAGGAATAGCTTTGCAGTGCAGACAAGAATCTGTACTTAATGGTTTCATTAGGAGCTTCATTAGGCATGGAAACGTATCTGAGATAACCTTTTATGTATGGAATATGAACTGGGATGTGGACAGTACATTAATTAATCTCTTTAAGCAACCCTGCTTGGCCGAGATGATGTCATACTTGCACCATTTTTTTTTTTTTCCTAAGTCTTCAGCTGATGGGGAGACTCAAGTTCTTTATTTGTAAACAATTATTTCTTATATACTAAATATTCCAATAAGGGACAGATTCTCTAACCATCATCGCACAGTTTTTGCAAAATTTATTGCCATTGTAAATAACAAATGGGAGGAAGAAGTTATATAAGAACCTCATTAAAACACTGACATCTCTTGACTGTCTGTCCCATGTTTAATACATGAAGAACTTGTGGATGCTCTGGATCTATTAGGAAAAAATCCTTTTGAGGTGAAGATAAACATGGAATGTTACCTAGTCAAAAATACCATCTTTAGTCTATGATTGTCGCTAGCTACTGTGTAATTATTTACCAGAAATGGAGATTTTAAGACAATTTCTAACCTTCTGTAATTGACGAAGAAATAATTTGTTACTTTTTCCATCTGCTTGTGCAGCATCTACATCTGTAAAACATTCAGGGGTTCACTGACCAAGACCACTAACCTGAAATGAAGTGTAAGTTGGACATAGGTCTCATTTCTGTAAATACAACTTAGGAAATTGTATTAGTATGTTGCAGAACCATTGAGGCTAATTCCATTCATTTAGGATCATGTATCCAAGTCAAGAGTCGTGGCATTACATTCCTAAAAAGCTCCAATTTTTCTTTGTCTCTCAGGGGTACTCATTACCTCTAAAGTTTGGCCTTTAATAATTTTCCTGGTTAAAATGTGTATTTACTTACTAGAAGAAGGGTTAGTTTACTTCACAGTGCAAATGAAAGACTTATGTGGCGTTATATCTGCATGTGTCTTTTCAGTATTAAGAATTTTCATGTCATAAGAAGCACATTTCTTCCTGTACAAATGTGAAATTGTGTTGTAAATGAAATCTCTTAATTATTGCTCAGCTTTGCTAAGCTATTTGCTTGAGTCAGCAACTGCTGAAAAGTACTGTAATTATGAAGCAGAAATTTAGGACTGAAGAATTTAAACATTTCATTCTTCCCCATCATTAGGAGAATAGTGGCTTAGCGTTTAGGGGGAAGAATGTTCTAGTTCCAATAAACAGTGTTCAAATTCTTGCATTGCAGGCTTATGGTTTTTGGATTAGAGCATGTTCTTTTTCTCTTCCACCATCTCACTGGCAGTCTTTTTGGTTTACATCTAGTTTTTAGACCCTACTGTTCACTTTAGATCTGTATATTTTTTTTTCAATAGTCAGGTTTTTCAGGGTAGATGGTATATGTGTCTCTGAGAAAGGGTTGCCTTGAGACCAGAAGTTGTTGGTATGTTGTTTGTTCTTTTTAATTATTGATATATGAAAGCATTCTGAAAAATGTTCTTAGGGATTGAGAAGCTTGCGTACAGTGAGATCTGTAGGTTCTAGAGTCGAGGTGGCGTGAATCCTATGCAAGATTTGTGGACTGCTCTGTAAAATCATTTAGTTGTCTGCTTGTGGCTGTACAGAGTATCAGTTTCCCATTCTGTCTGAAGCCCAGGTTAAAATCCTAATGTATATGGTGTGGAAAGTGAGCAATTTTAGTTAGCTCTTGCCTTCATTTTGAGATAGACTGCAGTGTGTAAGCATCCCAGACTATAGTGAATGCTGTGAATATTTTCATTGAAACAGGTGGTGTCATCTGAGAGTAATGACTCTCATGTGTCATCCCCAAATACACAGTAACCACTGATAGTGCTCAGTTTCCTCTATGCTTTATCTATGTTTGGATTTTGTGCATACGTTAGAGCAGATACCTCATGAAATTGTATTTGTACTGTGGTTAGCACAGGAAAAAAATCATAGATTTTGCTAATGCCTGACAATCACAATGTGTAATGCCTAGTATAGGGCTCAGTAAATAAAGCATTATGCAGTTAGATGAAACTGACAGGTCTCATTGAAAACACACCTCTTATCCTGTGTTTACTGAATGTACCTTTAAAGTGTAGCCCAGTTTCTCTCTCTTAACAAATGAGAATTTGTTTTCCTGTTTGCCACTTGTAACTATGGAGGGCTCTAGTCTTCAAAAACACAGGTAATAATAGCTGTAGTATTAAAACAAAGATGGAAGTATTAAAAACAAAGAAGGGAGGATGCAAAAACCATTCCATAATCCTCTGGGATAATGGCCTTAAGCCACATATCCTTGTGATTTATGCACTTGTTTTTCTTTGTTCTCTTTGACAGAAAGCAGTGCCACTGAAGAGATTTGATAATAACCTGTTTGATATGATTGTAGTAGTCACTTGTATTCATGGCAAAAATAATTTGAGGCTGCTTATGGATTTAGTCGTTCTCACTATATGCATTTTGCTTTTGATGCCACCTTCAGTAGTTTAGATGGAGCTAGATAAGTACTTATTATAACAGGACATAATGCGAACATATGTAGAATTGTCTTCCTTCTTTTTTTAGTATATTGGAAGACTAATAAGATATGTGTATACTAAAGGTATAGTACATACACATGGAGTCAGCATATGTGAGTATAGATTGGAAGAATTTGCAGTTTGCTTGTCATAATGTGGATTTTTCACAGTTTTAACAGCCTACTTTCAGCAAGTAATCTAAACAAGAGGAAGCGATTAGAGAAAAATAATGTTATTTGTTTAACCTGTAATCTCTACTGTGAATCACTAGAGGTTGGAAGTGAGTTTAAGGTCTTAGATGCCTGACAAAGAGACATGTGCTTGAGTAGCTGAAGAAAGTGGAAGAGAGATGACATGCTGGAGCAGGGGTCTAAGAAATTGAGGCACTGCTGGTCTGTTTTTCTGGTTTTCAGGTGGGGAAAAAAAATCATTTTTTTCTTCTGAGTGGAAATATTTGCTGCTTTTGTGAGTGTGCGTCTTTTCTACATTAAAATGTTACCTTTGTTTATGATCCGTAACCTTGTAATAAAAAAGTTGTTCTAGTGCAAGTCTTTTATGTTAGCTAAACTCAGTTGGCTTCCCTGCTGTGACTTCAATAATGCATCATTTCCTAAGTTCAGAGGATTTAATGCATTTCAGGTGAATCTGTGAGTTGCTATTAGATGGTTAGAAGAAATATAACTATAATGGATTGGAGGCAAAAGCTGCTTGCCCAGCTTCTTTCCCATCTCACCCACTAACATGCAGAAGCATCTGCCTCTCATCTCCTCTTTGCCTGGTGTGCTGTGTGAGTGCATTTTGACAAACATTTAATGAGCACAGATCTTTGGGAAACCTATGAGACAAAATAACAGCAGTGAGAAATGAAAGTAATTTTGTCTCACTAGATAGATAGCTACTTATGCAATAGAGGGTGATGCTGTGGCAAATGAAAATACTTCTGTAGTAAATGTTATCACAGCAAAAGAGCCTGTCATTTCTAGCTCTGCTGAAATACAGCATCTCTAAATTTATAACGATTACTTATAACTTCAGAAAAGTGCAGGCGATTCTTGCTTATATTCTTCACAAAAGTTAGGTGCTTTTCTTTTTGTAAAATTTCATGAATATATATAGTCTTTCAAGTTATCTGAACACTGCAAATGAGGGAGTGTGGTTTTCAGTTAAGACACTTATTTTGAAGATTTTGATCTTTCTGTATTTGTGAATACAAATAAGGACTTAAGTCTTTCCCACGACTTGATGAAAGATTGGCATACAGGAATGGCGTGTGTTGCTTTAGTTGCTGGAGCATGTGTGTATGAGTGGGTATAAGAGGTTTGAGACCCCAAAATTTTCCTGAATGTGGATATTCTACAGTGGTTGTTACAGCCTGGTGTAAGCAGATTGGTTTTACGTAATGTTTGAGACTGGAAGGAATCATGTATTGTGTTCTGAAAACACCCCCAAATTCTTTATAAGTAATGCTACTTTTCATAGCAGAGATGAAGCCTTAAGTAATTGTGCTAACGTTGAGCATTTGGAGGATTGCAGTCATCTGAATTGGATTTAATAGTTGTTTGTGTCTGGTAAAGAACTGGCAAAAATGAAAGCTGAGCAGTTCTCAAAAATTCTGGAAGAGAATCAAAGACAAATTATTTTGCTCTTTGATTTATGCATGGGTTTATGTAAAATGTATTCCTGACCTAATAGAGTAAAACAGAGTAAACTCTTCTGTATCCACTTGGCATGCCTATATCTATCCAGGTTTTCATAATTTCAGCATTTCTTAAGCAAAAAAGTTGGCAAAGCTGAAATGGAACGAAGGTGCTGGACAGAAATATTTGTATGGGGAATGAGTACATTTGCCACTTGCGTGGTGGCGTCTTCAGAAGGGATATATAAGCATGGAAAATAGTAAAACAAGAGAATGTAAGCCTTGTAAAAACTAGTTGTTTTTTCTTAATATCCTTCTGAATTCATATATTTAAAATCAACACCTGTGTACAATATTATAGTGCAGCTTGATGTTGGGAGGAGATGTTATGTTAATTCAGTCATACCTTTAAGAAAGAGAAAATCTACAGAAGTTGATAGCAATAAAGTTCATCCATTGGTAGGTGCTCAGTAAGCATGTAAATGTTCTCCCTACACCAGAACTGCTCGTTCTATTTCAGTAGCTACAGGTGGGAGAGAACCTCACAGCTCTGGGGGAACCAAAACAGGTCTAAGGAGGTGACTAAGCTACTCAAAGGCCTCAGCGTTTCATGAAGCTGACTAGGAGATGTCTTCCCACGTGGAAGCACTGCCATTACAAAGCTCTCCAAAACTCTGTGGCTTAGTAGGTCTGTGTCTTGCTTCACTGATAGGCTGGCAGAGTTTTTGGTAAGAAGTAATCTTATCATCCTCCTGAGGCCTAGGGAGAACACTTTGTGGACTTATCTAAACCATTCTAGTAGCAGCTCAGTTTAATTGATATAACTTTTCTTCATAATGTAAAATAAGTTGTCTGAAGATTTGAACTGTCAGTGTGATGAAACTGTGTGAGGAGATGATGTTGGTAGGCGTCCTCACTGCTGTGTGATCATTTTCTGTAATGTACTTCTTTACTGTTGTGTCTGTATGATTTTTATGAATTTATTTTGGCACATTTTTACATTCAGTGTTATCCACATTCATCTGGTTCAGTTTTTAGCTCTTTACAATTGTAATAATTGAAACTGGCTGTGGTACACAGTGTATTTCCTTTAGTATTGTTCATTCCTCAAAAGGCTGGCCTGACAGTAAACTGTGTCTTGTTTTGTTCCTCTGAAATACTAGGGGGATGCATCTGGAAGGTAAGACATTACAGATGGATATCCTGTTGAGAAGTGGTAGAGAATGTGCTTTTGTTTTCTCTTTCAAGACAGGAGGGTGCAGAGAAGTTGATCTTAATTTCTTAGTCTTTTTTTTTTTCTACAGTGAGATGTTTGCTAATGCTAGGGGAATTATTCTAATCATCATGCCTGATGGAGTCTGCTTGCAGAATTCCAGCAGCTATTCTTGGTTCTAGGAATCAAATTCTGTAAATAAGGTCTAAACTGTACCTAACACAGACTTCTGATTCTTCGAGATTTGAATACACAAGGAAGGGTACCACATTTCTTAGTTTGACCCACCAGTTGTTTTATCTGACGTTGGCAGTAGTGTTTTTGAATTCTTTCCTGAAGTATTTCTGCAGGAAGCCAATTGATCACCATGAACTAAAAGCCCAGGCCATTCAGACAATACTGTGCCCCTTAGACCTTAAAATGTTTTAAAGGACATAAAAATTACATGAGCTCAGAAGGCTGGATAACTATGCCTGTATTGAGGTTAGTAATAGCAAGTCTTGAACGGATCAAACAGTTGTGATTTAGGAGGCTTATGAGTATGGCAGTGTATTTTAACAATACCTTTATGAATGCAGTAGGTCAGGTGAAATAAAACGGATTTCTTATCAGAAGAGAACTGTATCCAGCAGGTACTTGAAGAATGGAACCCAGTGAGAAGTTTCAGATAAATTTGTCTAGCGAGGTTGAAAACTACATACTATTTGGAATTCTTATTCTTGCATTTAATAAAATTCTTTGGCTTTTTTGAACAGCCAGCGTTACTAGTAAAAGAACATTCTTTTCCCACAAAATGACTTACAATTGAAGGAAGAGGACAGGTGATGTTTGTGTTCCTGAAGTAACTTTGAGATTTAAACTAACCTGTTGTATATTTGGAAATATTCAAATTCTTTTTTCCTGTAAGACTTAACCCATTTTTTCCTCTAACCACAGCAATAATTTGGTATTTTTCTGAACAGAGTTAAAATCTATTACTGTACTCTGGCAGTCTGCTCCCTAGATAACTGCAGAGTCTACTGTTACCTTCCTGTGCTGGCAGCATAAAACTAGAATACAAATAATTTTCTGGTAGTGATGGAGGATTCTTTACAATTTCAAATGTAGTTTTTAGAGAGATTTATAATTGGTCACTGCATCCCTATGGTTGCCTGGATGATTTTTAAAGGAGTGTGAAGGAAATGGGGAGAGAGGAGGAAGGAACACTACAAGACTGGCCTGATCCCAAAG
The DNA here is from genome assembly GCA_013399175.1 of Odontophorus gujanensis. NCBI lineage: Eukaryota > Metazoa > Chordata > Aves > Galliformes > Odontophoridae > Odontophorus > Odontophorus gujanensis. The sequence goes on along the minus strand of VXAB01008230.1, from coordinate 645,627 downwards.
CATCTCAGACTGAAGTGTTCTGTTTTTGGGGTAGGCATCTGACTAGAGCCACCCCCAGCTGACATCTGTGGAGTGTGTGATCAGCTTTCTGGTCTGTGAAACTCACGCTGAAGAACGGATCTCAGTCAGCATCAATCTCAGGAGATGAGTAGTCATCTGTTATCCTCAAGGGATTTCTTTAGTAGGTAAAACAATACTGAAGCACACTGTTATGGATTTCTCTTCAGATCTACTGATGCTTTTAACTACTTTGCATCATTGTGAACAACAAGTTTAAAAAAAAAAAAACACCTCAGCCTCTTCCTTGACTGTGTCGTGTTCTTTCGTTAATGCAAGTTTTTTCTGTATCTTACCAACATATATGATGTTTGTTGTATTTGACATGCTTCTGTAAGCAAACGATGTATTTTTCTAGGATTGGAAGTACCCTTCAGTGGAGATGCTTATTTTTCATTTTCTACTAATATCTTTCTGATCTAAGCAGTTGAACTGCTCACGTTATAAAAATCTCTCATTTAATTTTCTGTGTATGAATGGACAAGATTGTGCTGCTTTGAAGGGCTGCCAAAGGAGTGAGTTTGCTTTCTTTAGAAAAGGGTGTAATTCTAGGAGCAAGCAAGAAGTGCACTCTGACTTATGTTTTATCTTCACTTGTACTAAAGGCATTCCAGATATCACCTATACCACGAGAGATGGCCTGCTATTTTATTGTGCAAGGATTACTTTGCACCTTTTCTGTTAAATTTGCAAACCCAAATAGGGGAGAAGACAAGATTAGCTGCTTCATCTTAGAAGTTTAGATCCTGTAATGAGCTGTAAATTGCTGCTTTTTCTTTTTTTTTAAATTATTTTAACTTTATATAGGCTTAAAAATATTTACCTAATCCAGACTTGTGAATTCAAGAATGGACTGCTGCATTATTATGTTTGGCCATGTTTTGCTTTCTCTGCCAAGAATTGTTTTTCTGTCTATTAATTGGAGCTGTCACTGTGCATGCTGGAGTAATAGTGATTTTTACATGCAGAACCAGCATACCAATCAGTAATTAGCCACAAGTTCAAAGTTCTACTCCCTAGTGTATTGGTAAAGGTTCATGCTGCCTAAAGTACTGTCTTCATCTCATGAACTCTATTTCCAATTCAAATTTATACTATAGGGGGTAGCTGATTCATTACTATAAATACATTTGCAAGGGGATAGTAGACCCAAGTCAATAAGCACAATATGTTAAAGAGGGCAGTCTGCTGGGGTGACTGCTGGCCTAACCTCCAAATGGGTAGATGTTTCTTGTGTGCCTGACTGGGAACTTACAAGTTCTTCTAAACAAACAAAATAAAACATATTTAGTTAAACATGCATTTTTTTCTTTTCTTTTTTTTTTCTGTTAATATAATTCTTGTTAATATAAATTTCATGAAGGTGATACCTGGTGCTGTCAAATGGTAGACTGAGTGAATTAAATAGTCCTGCCTGGATGTCTGAAATGCTGTCCTCTTGGACAAGCTATCAATATTCATTTACTGAAACCACTGGTACTGCTGAAGGGAAAGAGCAACACTTGGCATATGTATTTATGCCCTGTGGATATCTGAAAACAAACAAAAAAAAATGGTTACTGTTGTCTTACTCCTAGAATTATGTAACCATAATAGCTGGTCTTCATTTATGATGAGTTCAGGATTGCTGAAACCTCAGATCTATCTGTCAAGACTGGTAAACATCAGTACATGTCTAGAAAATGGATAAATAACAGCACCCTTAGTCACACTTGACCTCTGCTGATGTAGAAGTGGAAATTTGCAAGAGAAATAATAAATTTTTCATGAATGTACTATGAATGGAAATGTGTGTAAGCATGAGAAGAAACAGCTGAACGAAGCAAGACAGTTGAAGGTAGATAACAAAGGATACCATTTCCAGGACAGTGTTTCTAGCAGTAAAACTGAGGAGCAGATGGTGGATAAGAACTGGCCTAAGATTTTTGACGACTGAATTTAGCAAGACTCTGAGACAGAGAACCACTTCATAAAAGCTAATGATTCCTAAGGAGATACAGAAGTCTGTATTAAAACTCCTTGCTCCTCAGTGAGGAGGAGCCCCAGCAACATGGTAGGGGCTTGACAGTTATCATCCTTTGTATTTTTTGTGCAGGCTATGCTGGCATGTATATCTGGGAAGAGGGCAGCCAACAGAAAAGTCTGGGGAACTTGATATTGCTAAAATGAGTGCTGTGTTTCATAAGACTGAATTGATACTTCTCAGACAGAAACAACCTACTTGTGTAGATACTGCTACTGTCTTGAAATTTACTTAAGAAGTTTTCCTTGATTTCATTGTTTTTTTTATAAATTAATTTTCCTTCCTCTTAGAGAAGTTTAAGCTACTGTTTGTTTCCTCAGTCATTACTGTTGCAATCAATCCAACTGTTTGTGAACGCTTGACCATTCATAGCTTGCACGCCTGTAAACCTGACAGATGAGGGCTGTCTCTGTAGAATGGTTTCCTTTTGTGAATTTTCTGTGCCACTTCTGTCTTGTCTCTGCACTTCTAGTGCTGCCAGTCAGTCATATGTAATCATTCTTAAGGGTAATATATCTGTGTAATAAAGTCTGTAAGATTCTTTCTGGAGTTTTTGTCAGGACTCTTCTGTAATTGAGGAAAGGTGTGAGTTTTTTCAGCAGTGGGATGGGTTGGTACATCTCTGTGGTTTTATGTGCATGGCCCATTTTCAGGCATCTTGGGAAGTATTATAAATGATATGGATCCTAATGGTGTGGAGTAAAGGCAAAATCAGCACAGTCTCTTTTGATGCTTAGTACTTAGCTGATTCGTATCACCTGAAGATAAGTTTTATTCCTGACTGTTATCTACAGTCTTGAAACATACATTGGCTGAAGAAATCTACTTTTTTGGTGGACCATATCCAGTGCAAGGATGATGACCTGTTACTGATGGAACTCTTTGCCTTGCTGACTGCTAGGACCTTGGGGCAACAGTCGTGGCAGATTTGGAGGACTCAGTGAGAGACTCTTTTGTACCTGGGCTGGAAACTCACATTCAGCAAGCCTCTTGCTGGCAGGAAGGTTGCTGTGTTCTCTCAAGCTGGAGTACAGATTTTTTTTTGGAAAACTTGCTTCCATTTTCTAACCAAATTAAAGTTAATTATGATAATTTTACTTGGAAGATTGATGCTGGGATCAGTGTGGCCTTGTTCTCATCTAGGAGAAAAGGCTGATGTTTCCTAGTATGCTGGAGATGGTCTAAAAGGTTTCTGCCTGGTTGTGTTTGTTCCTGGTATAACTTTTTCTAAGAAAAACTTTTACCCTTTCATTTTTTCTCATAAATTTTTCATATTCTCCAGTAGTTCCAGCATTTCCTTTTTTTGGACTTTGTGTCTGCATTTCTGGAGGAATAAATCAAATGGTGGAAGAACACATCTTTAACAATTGTTCTGTCCTTCAGGCGTAGTGGAAGAGAGTACAGGTTGAGCCACAGGGCTAAATGCAGTTCAGGTTTTTTGTTCCTTCACATATCATAGTACATGACAGTGATGCACCTGTATGTTGCAGGAGAAAATCTGTTAGTTTAGTGTAGCACTGTTTATTCCTTTGAAGTCTCCACAAAGGACTCTGAGAGATAATGGAGATCCATGTTACTAATGGAGATCCATGTTACGGATCTCTGAGATCCCAGTGCTGTGGCTGACAGTCTGAGGCAGAGTTGGGATCTACTGATATGAAGTGCTGTTCAAAAACCCTATTGTTTTCAAGCTATGAGAGAGGAACAGTCAAGGAGTTGAAAGGGGGAAATTGTTGTTGGGATGTCTTGGTTATTTTTCTGTTTTGTAATTTTGTTCTAAATATGTACTGAAGGATTTACAAAATAGTGAAGATGACAGATCACTTTGCTATTGAGTGCTTTCTGAGCTTAGCACAATTAAATTCGCATCCTCATTGAAGCATTTACTTCAATGAGAAGAAAATTTATGAAACAATAAACATAGGTATTTAGGAATTCAGTAATAATAAAGGTACTGAATCTAATTGTTAAGTTACTCAAAGATCGCACAGAAAATGTGCGAGACTGTAAAATTAAATCGTTGCCTATGTGGCTGTTAGTTATCCTTGTTCTGCAGGCATTTCCTGTAAAAGATAGCAAGCAAATAGTCCACCCTACAGAATGACTTGACCTGACAATTTGAAGCTTCAATTGGAATCAACTTCTTAAATATTTCTCAATTAGAAATGTAATTTTCTGTTTTGCAGGGTGTTTCATCTTGAGCATCTGGGTGGCTATGACTGTGACTTATTTCTTTCTGAAAAACATCCTGAGACACCTACAAGATTAGCGTGATGGCTGACCTCCTTTATTAGATTTCTTGTCCTCTGATGTGAGGTGGTGAAACAAAATCTTGCCACTCAGTGATTCATGATAGGAGATGCTACAAAGCTCAGCCAGTAGCAATGAAATTATACAAGTGATATCCTTGTCCTACATTTCAAAGTACAAAGCACAGTGCGACAACCTGAACAAAATCAATGTGTAGGGAGGCAGAGAGCAGACAAACCCCCTAATCTCTAACTGTTGAAGTTGGCAGAGTTGTAAATGAGTGAAAACAAGACCTTGTGTTAAAGGCTGCATGATAATTTTTCAACCTAAAAGTCTCCATCTGTGCTGTATAATTAGATAAGGTGGCTTTTATCTCTTCTGTAGGGAGAGGGAATGCTCTTGTATTTAGTTCTTCCTTGTTGTTTTAAACACTGCTTAGCTGGAGTACTAGCTGGTACTGACCAATCAACTCCAGAGCCAAGCATCTTCATTGGTCTGGCACAGCAGGAGAGTTTGGGTTTCTGCTAATTGTATCAAGCAATCTAGACTAACAGTGTGCAGAGTGTATTACTAACAGTGGGAAGGAGCTAGATTGGTGATTCTTGCATGAAAAGCTCCTTCTCTTATCGGAGTTACGTAAAAGTTGTTCTTAGCTGAACTGCTGAGGTTTTTCCTTTGTTCTGGTGATAGGGCATGTGGAAGTAGCAAACTAAGTTAAGGTAGCTGTTTTGGTGGGGGAGTGTAATTCTGTGATCATCTTGGACGCAAAATAAAATACAGAAAATACACAACAAAATATTCTGAGTTGTAATGGAATGTGCATGGATGACAGTAGGAATTTGTTTAGAGATGAGTCCAATTACAGTATTGATGCAGTGTGACAGTATGAAAGTTAATACTTTTAAGTGCTACCTTGAAAATTTAGTCTTGTTTTAAAAATCTGTTTTTTTGTTTTTTTTTTTTTTCAGAAAATGTAGGATGTTACCCATTCCTATATATATGTGTGAGCATGTTGTATATGTAAGATACATCTAATGCTATTTTTTTTTTGTCTATTCTTACAGCAAAGTTGCAAATGCTTTTGTTAATCCATGGTACAAATCCAATGTAGTTAGCATTTGAAATAATCCACGTAAGACAGTATTGCATACCTAAGCATGATCCTTCCTGTTTGTTTCAAGGCAATGAACTGCTCCACAATTCTTTTTCAGAAACTTTATACCATGCTACAGTAACACATCTGTCAGATGCTAAACTAAATGTCTCTGGAAATGACTCATGAGGATAAATGTCATTCTAAGTGGGATTTGTGCTTATGAAACACAGAGGTGTGCTGGAAGATTTTACCCAGTGTCTAAAACTAAAAAATTCAGTGTGCAGGTGGGGAAAAAATTGGCTTGATAAGTGTGGAAATTCTCAAGGTTTTAGGGTCTGTATAGTAGGGATTTCTACTGCTCATGTCAGTAGCCAAGTGCATAATCCAAAGAGTGAGCTGCATTGCCAGTGCTTGTGTTTTTCCCATTCCTGAGAATCACTAGGCACCATGCTGTGTTCTACCCAAGTGTTCCTAACAGGAGTGCTTTGCAGGTCTTCACAGTTTTTCCTGCAACGAAAAACTGCAGCAACATACTTTAGCTTCTTTCCTAGGGTAGACAGGAATGCTGCAGAAATTTCTAGTAGGCTACTGAGGAATTATTGCCATCGCTCCTTCCAGTTTGCCCATTTTCTTCTGGGTCATAATTGTGTTTACTGAATAATAAACCCTTTATGTTGTGAATTTTTCTTTTACTGCTCTTAACTCTCTCAGTGGACAACTGCCAGCTTCATCTGTCCTTGAAGAATATGTAAGCTTTAAAATGAGCCTGTATACAAGTGCTATAAAATAAGTTGTTTTCCTTAAAATAAGAAATACAAAAGCTCATAGAATTGTGGAGGGGAAGAAAAAAGTAATAGTGATAAACTTATTTTAAAGGACAACTAAATTGTTATTGCCTGAAACCCAAACACTGCCACAGTGGCAATATGAAACTTAATCTGACTTGGCTGAGTTTGTCACCTATCTTCAGAGAAGAGCGAGGAGGAAGAAATGGACTTTCAAGATACTTTTAAGTGTCTTTTATTAATCAGCCTTAAATTAATAACTTTTTTGCAATTAATAAGTTAGCATAATCATTCTAGTTAGACAAAGTAGTAATGCTGATTCTGTTGTTTCTTTATTGCTTCTTGAATATAAGAATGAAAATGTTGTTCTTAATTAAAAGAGGGAGGGGAAAACTATATGCTTGAGTTTGATTTCATACTTGAATATACTAACCATGATCCATTAATTATCTTTCCTGCAGCTGTTTTGCATGGCTTGAGGGGCACATGCACCTCTATTCTCTTTTGTTTCAAAAGTCAGATCCAATGTCTTTACCTTTTCTTCAGAATTTCAAAATCCCAAGGCTTATACCATAGGTATTGTAGCCTAGAGCTAATTTCCTCTTAAACCCTGGGTTGAGGTAAGTTCTTGTACTTCAATTCTTTTCTTTGGAAATTTGTGACCAGTAGTGTATGTAATGTCATCTTAAAGTAAACAGATTTAAGTATAGGAAAAAAAGTAGAAAGAAGTATTTTTAAAGTCAGTGGTCTGTGAACTTTTTCTTCCAAATGTCACAAACTGCTTTGTCTAGTGTGCTATGTGTGTCTTTGTCAACCTAGTGAGATTTCTGAAGAGCTTCCCTGAAACTGCTTTTTCTTTTCTTCTTCCTGTGAAGTCACTTTGATATTGCTATAGAAATGCTGATTGTCTTATACTCGCACATCTCTAGCTATCCAGCAGCAAACCTTATGAATCTCTTAATGCTTACCATCAAATCATAGATGATCAATAATTCAGGTTGGAAGGAACCTCAGGAAGTCAACTATTCCTACTTCTTAATCATGGTGCAACTTATTTTGAGCCAGTCAAGAATCATCCTTCTTGTTAATTAACTTAACTGAAGAATGCACTGGACCTGATGAATGTTTTATATAGCACAATCTCCATAAACTTTAAGAAGATTTATTAAAAAATGTTCTACTCTTCCTTTGTTACGTGGACTACTTTCTCTTTCCTTCATTTTCTACCCTTTCGTTCAATCCTTTTACCATTCTTGAGAGATCTGTTTCTGTGATGGATTACTTTGTTTGCAGAAAAGGAAAGACATGCTTTTGCCTAATGGTTTTTATTAAGTTGCAGGTAGCTAGAACTATGGCTGCCTTTTGCTGCCAGTATTGAAACAGAGGGGAGATAATGGGAGATCCACTATGAAAGATGTTACTTTCTCCCTTCTTTTTTTGTTTGCTGGGCTTTAGGTACCTTTTGAAAATGTATTTGGGAGAATTGCATTTGGTAGTGTATGCTGCAGGGTGTGTAAAAGTCTAAGATATGCTTGTAGTACTGCAAATTGAAGGAGATCCCCTTTTCTCATTGTTGAAGTTAAGTGCTGCCTGCCACAGGACATCTGGCAGCCCAGTATGAAGGTAGATTTTCTTTGTTGTTTAAGTGAAAGCTACCTACAGTTCTTAACTTACGTGAGGGAGCTGGCCTGACATCTTTTAGCACATCTGCTTCCAAGTATGTAGTAGCAAAAAATATTTTACAAGCACTAAAACTTGCTTGTGCTTTAGAGGAAACCAAGCAAGATGTTTGATGTTTTTAGTATTTCAATTACTAGACAAAGCGCAGTTGCAAGTACTTAGTAAAGAAACTGCTTCCACAGAAGCCTAAATAGAACGCTGTTCATCATCTGTGCCATTTAAGTGATGTTTGTCAGTAAATTAGTTTTAACAGATTCAGCATATGGTTAGCTACGCTAAAGTGAAAATTACCTATATTCATTGCATTCTGTGAATCACACCTTATAATAAAGCAAATGGTGACCAGAATAATAGCGAATTCTTAAATTTGGTTAAGATTTCTAAGGTCATCTAGTATAACCCTCAGCCCACCCCCATCATGCCTACTAACCATGTCCCTCAGTGCCATGCCAGCACTGTTCTGGAACACCTCCAGGGCTGATAACTTTACTGCTTACCTGTGTAACACATTTTACAGGCTACACATGAAGCAGTTCCTTTCATGAGTCAGCCAAGTTGGGTTCCCCTAGGAAGTGGAAGCATCATCAAGTACTGTGGTAATTCAGGTAAATAATCTAAATTAGAGGTAGGTAGAAAGGGGAGCTGAAGCTTTGAGAGTTGTAACCTATATCTGATTCGGAATGGCACAGTTTGGCTGATTAATTAGGCAAAAATTGCTCTCACACTTCTTTGTTTTCTTTGCAGCCTAAGTCTTACAGCAGGGCTTAGAGCATCTTTGCAATGGTATGATGTATGTAGATATCTATGTAAATGAAACTTCTAAGATTTGCAGAAGGCAGTAAATCTTATGTCCATTTGCCTTGCAAAATTTCTTATCCACAGTTGGTGAGTGGGAGAGTGTATTTGTTAGTGGCAGAGCCTGTCAGATCTATAATACACAATTGTTTTAAAGAAGGTGATGTTATAATCTAACTTTCTAGAATGTTTCCCAGTAATAAGTTTTAAAACAAATGCACTTAATTTAGATTGAAGATTTTGCCAAGCTCAGTTTTCAAGGCTGGGAGTTGGCAGAGTTATAGCTGTTATTAGATATACTAAAGGTATAATGCACAGTTCTTTCAGTTACTGAAAGAGTATTTCTCCAGATCCGTTTATGTGGGAAGTTTTGATCTGTCCTTCTGTCTTACCTTTCTTAACTGTGTGTTGTCTGTGATCATAGTAAGAATAAAAGCTAAACTTTCTGGATTTTTTTAACTTTATAAATATATATTTATTATTTTTATATTCAGTGTCAATTTTTGGAATGTGTGGTGCTCCTTGTTTTCAGGATGAGCTGTTATTCTTCCCTCCTACCTCACACCTCCAGTATGTATGACTTCTGAGTAAGTTTCCATTTCTGCATTCTCTTCTTTGGAGCTGGCAGCCTTGCCTGTGCTTCATCTATTCATATGTACATAGCTACAGTGTGTGTGCTGAAGAAGCTCTTTACTGTAACTTCTTCCAGTGCAAATTATATGGATGGCATATAACACCAAAGAATCCAGTGGATGACCAGTTTTCTTTTGTTAATGATTTGTTCCAAACAAATACTACTAATTCTTCATCAGAGAATCCAGGTTGCCATATGACCTTCCTTCAGCCCATGCTATGCTACCTTTAGTATGGAAGGAGTTGATCTGGCTGCAGAGGGGGAGAAATTAGTTCACATTATGGTTGTGAGGGTCTGCACTCAATGCAGCAGGGAGGGAAAAGAGAATGTTAATTATATTCCTTCAGTCACAGGTGTCTTTTTTTTTTTTTTTTAAGTATAGCTGTTGTACACAAGGACTGAGTGATAGTGCCTTAATATAAGTGAGCCCTTTTAGGAAGATAGTGATAGGAGTATGTTACTAGGACTGATATGGTTTATAGGAGTTTTTGGTCTTTGTGTTATGTAATTCTCAAAAGTTACTGGTTATCTCTTAAGAGTGCCATATGCAGGTTTAAATGAGAGCAATTCTTTCAGAAAAATGATTTGTTTGTGCCTTAAATCAAACTCAGGTATGTCTCTGTGCAAAAGAGATTTTTCTCTATTGGTTCCAGAATCCTTTAGTTTTCAGCAATGTTAGGAAGTAAAAGATCCATTTAAACTCAGAAGATGTATTTGCTTCTCTCACTGATGGCTTAAGCCATTACCTGACAGCATTGGACAGTGAACACCTGAACCCCACCTCCCTTCTTCTGGCTGTAATAGACATAATGACAACTAAATCACCAAGTGCAGATGGTAATCCAAATGTGACTCTTAGTGCCTGAACTAATGCTCTCCTAACTAGATTAGTGCACAGATTAATGCTGTTTGAGATTCTTTCTTGACAGTCTTCACTGAAATTATGTAGAGATAGAAGCTCCAGACAGGAGACTAATTCTCAGCAACTTTTAGTGGGAATTAAATTCCCAATTTATGTTTATGCCTTTGAAAATTTCCCCTGTTCAAGCTTTAAAGACAAGTGCAGTGTTTATGTATGAGATTTTTTTTTTTAATTACTGGATCTAATTAAGAAACAAGATAAATCACTGAAATAGAAGTTCTTTTAAAATAATGAAAAGGATAATTAGCAATCAAATAGGCAACTGTCTTTCTGGTAGTCAGAAGCAAAACATAGTTGGAAGAATTTTCTTGTCCTTCGTATTCAACTGAAAGGAAAAAATTGATGGGAGTCAGTGTGATTTTACTTGTTTCTTTGCCCTCCCCTCAAATAATAGATGTCATGTATAAGTCTTGAAGCCATAGTTATATTTGCGAGTAATACAGGAATCTTCCCTCGTGTACACTCTCTGGATTTAAGATGGCTACATCTGAAAGTGCTACTGTGATGCTACTGGCAAATATATGCATATACTTAGAAGATGAGAAAAATTAAGAATGTGTGCATTTTCTAGTCTTTCACATCCAAACCAACTTGTGAGACTGTAATTTTGCCTCTTAGGTCTGTATATGGAAATTGCTGGGCAGAGCCACAGAATCTGAAATACATCCTTGATTTTATGTAAGTAATTGCATGAGTGGAGTTATGCAAAGCCATGGCAGATAGAAGCTACAGTTAGGAGGTGTGATCACAGCTTCTTCAAATAACTAAAGAACAGATTTAACCTAGCTAGTGTAGGAACCAACAGTGTGTAGTCTGTGGGTTTCAGCAGTGATGGCACTGACTGGTCCTGGATTTTGTGTACTTAGCTACCAAGATGTCTACATGCACCTGGGCTGCTTTGCTACATGAAGCATGTTGCTTCTGTTTCCAGTGCAGTTAAGGACCACTGCAATCCATGTGTATTTTTTTTTTATTGTAGGGTGGTTGTGTTTTCATTCTAGAGTTGCAAATCTTACTGCTGTTCCTTAGCTGAGCACAGTGTCCGGATGTGAAATTTACTCCTCCTCCATAGGTTCCAGTTCCATGTCCTATTTCTCTTCATGATTAGTTACTCACCTGAGATGATTCACCAAGTGGACTGCTATGTGTTTTCATTTCCAAGCAATTAATGGAAATACCTGATTACTTGCTGGGGTTGATTCCAGGGGTGGCAAATGAGATCACTAATACCTGAATTTGTCAAAAAAGTGTTCCCTTAAGTTGAGGCTTTTTGTTAGTATTTTGTATGTGAAGTCAAGGACTGCACACGTGCAGACACTGGAGAGCTGAGCTGTATTACTGAACGTGTCAGTTTTAAAGGAGTTAGTTTAACTTGATTAACTCTTTTATGTGGATACTTTTTCTTCCCCATGGAATTACATAAAACCAAGTAGAGTTCTCTTGTTTCTGGGCAAGGTTGTTCGTATAACCTTTAAATGTAGTGTAGCTAATCTACTTGAATTCCGCATGTGTAGTTAACTTGGATTAATTTAACTGAATGTCTCCAATTGGATAAATTAGCCTTACTAATAGACTCAAGTCTATTTACTGCTAGTTCTGATTCTCAAATGTCTGAATGACACACACTGAGGGAAGGTAGCGTTTCTTCTGTATTCTGTACCAGCTCCTGTCTGTGGAAGTTAACCACTTGAAAATGAGTTATGCTTTATCTTTTTGCGGCTGTCTATTTTGTCTTTAAAGTGGTGCTCAGCTGAAAATACCGAATTTACTCCCATGCTCCCTCACCTCTCTTCATGCACTTACTTGGGGTAAGAATGAGTGGTGAAAGGCTGGATGGAAGATGAAAGGTAAAAATAACTCTGAATAGTGTTCCTTAACTATTTTCCTAATACACTTTGCACAAATGCAGGCATGGGCTTTCAAAATCAGTGTGAGAATGAAGGAGTCTTTGAGGAACAGAAGGAAACAAAATCATGGTTAATGTTGTAGTAATTGCAGTGATTGTAGTAATGAAGTACGATTTGCATCCCACATGTTACCTGATTGCTTTGAGACCAAAGGCCTTCCATGTGCGTGTAGGGTAGGGGGAAACAGCATGGTGGTCTTCCTGTAAGTGCAGCATGTCATTAAGTTGTCTGTTTTTCAGGATGGATTTCTGTTGTATTCTAAACTAGATTTTTATGATTGATATCGAGAGCAGTATATGTGTGATCAGGAAAGAGAGAGATGAGGATTGAAAGAAATTGTTTTATTGCTAAATATCTGACAACTCCAGTTTTTAGAGAGAGCGAAAAAAGTCGCAGCTGTTCAGCACTTGCATCTCAAAGTTTTGACAGATTAGCCCTTGGAAGACTGTGCTTTTGAAGTGGGGAGGCAAAAGTTAGAGGATTTAGGATTTCTGTTCTTTGTAATTTTTTTGAGTGGTGAAGATAACTGGTTCATCAGTGCTTCTCTGTACTTGTGTGTTCTTAAACTGGGGGTTGATTTTACACTGAAATAAATATATTCTTCATGCCACTGAGATCTAAATAGAAATTTAGAATCAGACTTACATAAAGTTATAAACCCATTTATACTAAGCTATTTGAAATACAAGTGATGAGATGCTGAAAGCCAGAACTCTGCAGTGATGAGTGTTGGTTGTGTGGAAATGACAAGGAACCACAAATAGTGGCAGTAATGTGCAATTGGCACTGTCCCTTCTGTGCTTCATTTGTAGTGCTTTTTTTGATAGCATAGAATAACTTCTTTTCCCCACTTTTTTTCAGTTCAGATCGTGTTCTCCCTCACTTAACTGTGTTTTTGCTCCTCAAATGTTTTATTAGGGCTAGAACTTAATTTGACACACAAGGTGTTTGTTTCTTTCAATTGGTGATCATCGTGTTCAAACATCTCAGCTAAAATATGGGAACAGTTTTTCAGCTGCAGCTGTGGAGGAAGGAAGAAAAAGTATTGAGAATTATTTTATTTTAAAAGTGTATTTCTGGACATGGACTTTTTTTTTCCCCGACTACAGCTTTTTTTGCAACTATTTGTGCAGCTTTAAAGGAGATGCTGCTTTAACCTGCACCCATAGTACTAGTTGCTAAAAGGAAGTCTTCAATAGTGACTACCATAAACAGTGTTCTGAGATGTGACTCCATTGTTTTTTTTGTAATCTTGGATCCAGTGCTCACTACTGCAAATTAGGGGTAGAAAGTGTTAAAGCCTTGTTGTAGTCTAAGCACTGGGCCTGTTTTAGTTTTGCTCTTGGTTAGATTAATGATGGAAATGTATTTTCTTGACCTAGTAAATTAATTACATGCTGATTGTGCACTGATTTGCTGTAGCGGATGTTGTTCTTTGAGCTGTTTCTTGGTGCGAGCTCCAGACTAGGTTAGCTAAGGGTACTACTGCAGGATGACTGAGTGTGCTGATAAAGTCTACCCTCCATGTACTCCTGATGGAGTTTACTGTTTCTGTACTTTGTATTCTTCAAATGACCGCATTCCTCCTTCCTATTTCTTCTTGCTTATATGCGTAGCAATATAACTATTGGAATTAGCCTTGCTAAGTCAGAAGAAGAGCATGGATTTCATTTAAATATGTGTAGATGTTCTTACCTGGCTTTATTGAAATATTTGAGATGTTCTCTAGGAGGCTAGAGTTAGTGTTGAAAGGATGACAGAAGAGAGAACTTCTGTGTCTTTTAAAATAGTTGCATAGCTGAATCAAAAATAGCCTTGAGATCCTGTTTTCATATTGTAAAGTCAGCTTAGGTAAACTGTAATAAGGAGTTTCTCTGAACCTTTTTGTTGAGGCAGAGACTCCTGTGTAAGACAAAATCTCATTTAAGCAGTGCTGTGCTATGTGCTGATTACCTTATTTTTAGACTCAGCTTTTCTGAAAATAGAAAGGAAAGGAGGGGGAGGATGGAAAAAACAATGAGAGGACAAAGGTGGCTTCTCCTGTTATGATCAGTGTGTGGACAGATGGTCACTGTGCTCTGAGACGCAAATAAAACATATTAATCAAAACCTGTTGTGGTTGTGTTGTCACTTGCTCCCCTCCATTCAACTTCCAGATAGCATTTAGATATTGTACTGTTGCAGCCACTGATTCTTCTGGAGTATTAGGTTTGCTACCAGTCTTTTAACTGTGATACACAGTTTGAAACATACTAATCCATGACAGTCAAAAATCCTGATTGAAATCTGTGCAGTCTCTCTACAATCAGGTGGCAAAAACTCTTCTGGCTCTTGAATGAGGAAGTTCATGACCTAATAAAAAGGAAAGTCAGACTGAGAATCAGGGGAAAGGTAGTATTATCTCACAAAAATGGGAAACTGAAACAATTGTGACTTATCTGAGTTGTGTAGGTCTTGACCCAGAGTTATAGATAGAACCCATATCTCTTGAGTCACAGTCCTCTGCTTTTCCTGTCATTATTTCTAACCTTAATTTTTTAATTAAGAACACTAACAAGGATTTTTTGTGCTGCTGAAAGTTGCACTATTGTGTCAAACACTGTGGAAGATCAAAGCAAAGAATAAAGTGCCATTTTAGAGCTCTTTTATTTTCATTGCTTCTATTATCATAGAAATTTGTGCTTCAGTGCCTGAAGTCATGCTTACTCACTCCCTGGTCAAGCAGGCTGTTCTGTAATCGTCACTGTCCTAAGTACTAGATCAAACAGTAGCGATTTAAACCTTTTAATGTTACATTTGAAATTCGTTTCACCTTTATTCATCAGTAATCCATCCTGATTGATTACACATTCAAGTGTTTTAAAACCATGTACTAACTGTCTGTATAAATACTACCAATTAGAAAATGCTTTAAAATTCTGAATTACGTTTGTTACCATAGTAATACTCAGTAAAAGATTCATAGAATGACTTTTTATTTTCATCCTGCCATAGGGGAATTTGCAAGTGAGTTTCAAAATCTGTTTCAAATACAGAGGATTCAGTAGGACTGTACACACTGAAGATTGTGAAGGAGAAAGGGAAGAAAAAAATTGTCCAAGGTTTAAATCTTGTTCTGGAATGCTGCAGGAGTCAACAATGATGGGGAGGATTAAGGCATGCCGTTGCATCTTTTATGTTGTAGGGGGCTGTGTCTCAAAGCTGAAACTAATATGGAGAAGCATCTGCAGAAGAAATCAGCTTCCTTTGCTCATTCTTGTTTTCCTGCCTAAAGTACCACGAGTGTTTGTAGTTTTTCCTTTGATCTTTATGAACTGCAAGTAGTGTCACACTTCTTGGTATTGTGAAAGCAGAAGGGGCAGAAACTAAACCCAACTCTGAAATGTCATTTGTTATTAACATCAGCTACCCTCACAGTTACCTTTTCAGTGTTCGCAGTCAGTATTGAAATTGAAATACTGAATGTTGAAACTTGTTGGGAGTTTCAGAAATGTAAGCCATAGAGAGCAACTGAAACCCCACATTAAGCTTGATTCAAGCTGTTCAAAATTCAGCTTTATCTGAATTCTCTTCCCACCTTCAAGACTAGTAGAAAGTCTTAGAGAAGTTCGTCTCAAGTGTACTTCTACTCTTTAGATGAATGCTTCTAGACCTGGCTGGACAGAGAACCTTGAGCTTAACATCATGCTTAATTGCAGGTGATGCTTCGTATTTTGTTATTGAATGGTTAATTTGGTAAGTGTAGGAATATTGAAGTCTCATGACAAATTCCTATTTCTTCTGTGCGGGATTCTACCTCTAGAAGTCTTAAACCTGTTTGAATTTCATGTGGTCTTATGGCAGCTGTTGTTTCTGCGTACCCAGTGAATTGTAGGAGTGTAGTGAAGCATGGATGATACTGGATTTATGAGTAGATATCAAATAAAGCTCATTATTTTGTCTGTACCAGTTGATTAAAGAAGTGTGAAATAGTGTAAATAGGGTACTTTGTGTTCTCATTTTTTTTACAGCAAGAGGTAAAATTTCAACAAATTCTACCTTAAACCAGTTTTGCTCCTGTTCCAGCAGTGTTTTTTTT
>VXAB01008230.1:608008-625093 GCA_013399175.1 Odontophorus gujanensis | reverse complement strand
GGGTTGGGAGAATAAACTATAAAGAATGTTAAAGAGGTTTTTTTTGCTTTCTCAGTGTTAGAAAAAGACGAATTCATACCTAATGCGTAAAAGGTTCTTGTCCCTGTCTTAAACTGTAGATGTGATGTTCTACTCTTCCTGGCAGAAAACTGAAACCTTGAAAAGCTGGCACTGCAGTGGACAGTGCTGTATTCAGTGATTCTTAACACAGTTGCAACTGAGAGTTCCCTCTGGTATTTCCTCTCTTGCTTTTATTAATGACCATTTTGTGTTTCTCTAGGGCCTTATGTTGCTGTAGTCTCCTTGTTGCTCCTACTGCCACTGACAGATATGCTGAGTCTCCTGGGCCTTCTGGACTATACTTGCAGACACTTGGGTTTACTTCAGGAGTCTGCATATTTCTACTGGCAGCTGTTTAGTTCTGAACATAGAATAACTAATTACTGAGTGTCATCTTATTAGTGCTTTCCTGTTCTGTAGGAACCTGACTATAACTGGAGTTGTGCAAAAACTTGGTGTGGTGGGTGTTGTGACTAATTAGGCCAGCTCATGGAGTAGCCAAGCACCACTTACCCTTTAATGGCAGTATGTTTTAGTTTTCATATTTTAACCTTCAATGATTCAAGACCTGAAGAAGGAATCTACTCTGTGGTTCAGAGAGTCCTTTCAGGGTCTCTTTTTCTATGCAACTCAGATGTTTGTAGGTGTGTTGTTTTTTTTGTTGTTGTTTGTTTAATCACCTAAACTTTTTCCTATATCCTAGCCTAAAGGACGTTCTGCTTTGGTAGAAGACAGATGCATGATTATGTATTGGTTCTTGCACATCTATTTCTTAAACTTTGTCTGTTACTTTGTGGGAGAAGAAAACGCCTTGCGTGTTAGGGAGCTTATTTCCTAACTTTACTGATGTGACCAGTTTGCTCCTATTTTATGCAGTAATTATACTCTTCCCTTGTCCATCATTCCCAGGGGAAAGTTTTTGGTTGAGTAATTATGCCCGTGATTGTATGCCAGCAGGGCAGTTTCATCCATGTTTTTTAATATCCTTGCTTTTGAAGTAGTTAATCAGCAGCATTCCCATCTCCTTGGAACACGCCCTGGAGAACGCATGTTATTTCTGTGCTACCAGAATGCTGCATGTGCACAGTAGGTCCCTTGATAAGAGTTGCAGACTAGTTCTCTCATAGTAACTATTCATCACTTTTCGTTTCGGGTAGGATATGGAAGAGGAGAATTATTTAGTTTGTTTATTGTTAATAAGCACAAGAAAAACACAATTTTAGGGGGGTAGAGATGAATAGAGAGATGAATGTGTGTGCAACTGGGACTTTCTGAAGAAGTTTGGAGAAATGGACGAATTTTAAGTTTTATCTTGTGCCTAGGTGTTTTTCTGTTTGGAAAAGTATACTTCAGGATTGAAACTGATTGCACAAAACTACATGGTTCTGGATAACAAGGTGCAAAAATAATTGGCTGAGCTATATGCAGTTTTCTTTACTTAATTTGGTCTTTGGTTATAATAATATGGCAAGAATTGCTTGGCATATTCATTCTATCATGGATTTCCAGGATAACCTGTCATTTCCTTATCAGACATGATTTTTATTTTAACCTTGGGAGAAATAGCAATCTCTAGAAAGTCATGCTGCTTGAATATCTGCAAAACTAAATGGTACAGAGCTAGTAAAGGAGGCTGTTGTGCAGAATACTGACAGAGCTTAGCTGTATCTTCCAGTGAGAAACAGAATTATGTTGGGAAAAAAAAAAATGCAGACAAGAAAAGGACTTGTCTGTCTTCATAAAATGGTAATCAACATAGTCAGTGAAGTGGGATGTAAACCACTGCAGGATGTGCCCATAGCATTTCACTTTGCATTTGATAATTTGCGAAACAGAGCTTACTTATCACCAATTCTGTCATACTGCATTTCGCAGGAGAGAGCAATTTGACTTTCTCTTATGGATTGAGTTTCCCTGCCAGATACCAGATCTAGGAGTCCTACTTTCCTTTCAGGGGGATTTTCTGGTGTGCTCTTGATTTGTTTGAAACCATCCAGTCAGTTACTACCATTGCTGTTTATTAATCTTCTGTTTGTGCTTTTAATGAGGACAGTCAATACAGCTAATTTTATCCACATTTAGCGCATTATCCAAATTATTTTATACCGGAGATTGATTTCTTAAGAAAAAAAGAGGCTACTCAGGGATTTCTTGTTACTGTCAGTTTATCTATTAATATGTTGTGCTATTTAAGTTTATGCTGTACTAGTCTACAAAGTCCCTAATCGTTAGATTTGTAAATGCTACTGAATCTCTTATAGCATTAGCAGTAATGGATGAGCTAATGAGGGGAGGAGAACATTGCTCCCTGTTTTCGCTTATCCATACATTTTTTTTTTATGAAAACATTATTTGTTCTTCATTGTTTGTTCTTGGGTGACAGTTTTTAAAATGTTTATTATGTGAGTCTTAATAAAAGCATACTTGTTTTCCACTCTCAGAAAGAAAAGTAGAAAGCTCTGTGTATTTTCATTTTTTTTCTGTGGGTAACCAAGTGATGGCAGATGTTGGCATTAAGTTAGTGCTTGTTGAGGTCTGTTTACATGAAAAGAAATAATGGACTAAAATAAAATAATGAAAAAATGGAAAATATGTTCTTCACGTGGTCTGTAAGCTTTCACTAATCTTCAGCTTGTTTCTGTATTATGAAGGTCTTCATATTTTGTGTGTGCTACCAAATAGCGTTTTGTCATCTGAATAGTTTGCATGAGATGACATGAATTTCTAAGTCAAAAATATGTATATAGTAATTAGAGTTAAGAGTAGTTTTTTCTCGTTCCATGAAGGATGAGTACAGCCCAGTGCAAATCTGTTCAGTAGTCTGGTATAGAACTGGTTTTAAGGACACAATTTCACCTTCTTTAATAGCATAGTTGTTGGACAAACTAGCTCAAAAATTGCTTGATCTGTGGGTTGTACACCAAGAAATTAAGA
Organism: Odontophorus gujanensis; assembly: GCA_013399175.1. Taxonomy (NCBI): domain Eukaryota; kingdom Metazoa; phylum Chordata; class Aves; order Galliformes; family Odontophoridae; genus Odontophorus; species Odontophorus gujanensis. The sequence goes on along the minus strand of VXAB01008230.1, from coordinate 622,099 downwards.
ACTAAAGCGAGCTTTTCAGCATACATTGGATAGTGAGTTCAAGTAAAATGAGTGGAAAAACCCAAAGGATGAGAAAGAAAGTACCCTTAGGATGAACATCTTGTATACATTAACCTGTCATGTGTGGTTAAATGCTTTGCAGAATAAGTAGAATCTTACTTGTCTAAGATTGTGTATTCAACATTAGTGGGCAGGCAAGGGAATACATGTGATATACTTAACTGAGAAGTTTCTTCCTCATCTGTGGGTCTGTTTTATGCAGCTTAGAGCAGTTTGGTTGAACTAGCAGCTCATGGGCCAGACTTGGTCTGTACGATGCTTTCCTTCGTTCTTCCACCTCTTCCTCAGGGAAGATGGATAGCAGCTCTTCAGCCCTTGAAAGCCAAACATCCCTCTTCATATGTGGGCGCAGCTTGGAGACAGATGTGCTGCCACAGCAGCACTGTTTAAGAAGGTGCTGAAATAAGAGAGTTGCCGCAGATTGGGAAGAGGTGGCTTGGCAAATCTCTGTGCGCTTCACTTGCTGCAGGCCTTTTTCTTCAAGTAATACTGCTGTTTCCTCATTTTGAATAACTCTCAAATCAGTTTAAAATAAATGAAGTTGCTGCTTTGCCTGTAATGTCATTGTTTTTAGAATAATTTTGATGAATACTCATAGGAGATTTTGCATTGTATTCAACCTGGATCTCTAAATATGGGATATGTTGTCAGTATCGTGTTCCTCACTGACAGTACACATCCCCAGAGTGACAGCCTGAATAGGAAACTTAAGCCTGTACACAGTACATCCAGTATTCCTGGTCACCTTCTTTGAACTGCTTCAAATTAGTCCACATGTTGCTGGAGTGTCTGCTACAGGGTATTTGGATGATAGTGTGAAAGAAATAAGAATTTTCCATAGTGGAACTTTTTTCTGTGCTCCCAAAATATCTTTCAGAGTACAGAAAGTTGTTATACTGATTTTTATATAGAATTTCTCCTGTGTTGTGGGATCCTCTAAGTAATTATCTTGATAAATAGGGCACCATTTTTTTTATTTGCCAACTTTAGAGGTCTGAAGGCTATACGATTAGTGTATAAAGCTATTATGTAAATCTTCTTTGCCCCAGTTTATGTTAATGCTCTACTTATAGCATGCCTGGTGGGGTGAAGATGCATGTTCACTCCTTACCCAAGTGATGCATTGCTCTTGTGTTGCTAGAATAAGAGAGCTGGTCAAGGGAGTTTGTAAATACTTAAGTAATCATTTTAGTTTTTCATGTACAGGATACAGATGACTCATTCCTTCTGTGTTTTAGCACTGACATGAGACGGTTCTGAAAATAGCACATATTCAGAAATAGGACACCTCCCACCCCCATTAGCAATGAAATCAAGGTAACGTAGCTATTTGATTTTAAAACAAAAAGCAGGAGCAGATTTCAGCTCCCATAGCAATCTGGAAGTGCAGTCTGAGATAAGGGATCAAATTTATATCCCCTTCCTTGGACAGTAGGCCAGATTACTAGCCTTCATCTAGGAGATAAAGGGAGAATAAGGAAATAAGGATGGCTAAAGCATATCGCTGTGAAGACTGATAGTAAATGGGGAGAGGGCTTTTTTTCTTCTCTGAAAAGCTTTCAAGATCTTGCAGTATAATCAGACTTTCTGAAAGGGGAAAGTAAGATGAGGGCAGTAGGCTGATAGCAGAGGAGTTTGAAAGTTATTCTACACTGTATTTTTTATAGAATACTTACATTGTAATAATTCCTTGATTACAAAGCTGAGAATGCCTAAGAGGGTCATATCACACACTTTGTCTTGGAAATTCTGAATTCTTACTATGTTTATCTTTGGCTTGTGATCTGGAGACAGGGAGAGAAGTAAGAAAGAATCCAGTGTAAGAAAGAAACCAAGAGGGGAAGAACAAAAGGTGAATAGGAAGTCCTGTACCTGGGTTGGAATTAAGCCAAGCAGTGGCTCAGGGTAGAAATTATCTTTGCAGAAGGAGACTTGCAGGACCCAATTTGACAAGAAGACCAGTCAACTGCTCTTGAAGCAAAGATGTCCAGTAGTGTACTGGGCTGTATTAGCAAGACTGTAGCCAGCACGTTGAGGTAAATGGCAAGTCCCCTCTGTTCAGTGTTTGTGAGGCTACATGTATGGTACTGTACCAAGTTTTGGGCTCTCTAGTGCTAGAAAGCTGTAATTGCATGTGTCCAGTGGAAGGCCACGAAGTGGCTAGACAGGAAAAGAGTTAACTTTCATGTCGATGTAGAGGAATCTTTAAATAAGCAGGTAGATATGTGTATCAAGTTGGCTTATGACAGCTACCTTGTTGACTGTCAATGTAACCTGATTCCTTAACAGCATTTGTATGCTAACTTTTCCCATTTTCAGTTGTGGGTAAAATACCTAATAACTATTTTTATTTATTTCTTTTTTTTATGTAGGATAGTAGTGTGTATTTTGGCTTTCTCAGCAGCTGAAACTAAGTAAATACCTGGGTTGTGCTAGCCTGTAATATGTCACAGTACAGAGTTAACCTGTTTAGTTTGTATCTTCAAAAAGCACAGCTGCTGTCGGAATCGCTCAAGTTCATGTGTTACTGTTTTCTTCATGTCCTTGTTGTCGTGACCAAAAATGAACAAAATCTCTTAAAAGCCAGTGATGTAAAAGTACAGTTTCACTAGAAAAATATAGTGAGATTAAGACCTCTGTAGCTACTGCGCTGTCCTTCTCAGTTACCTCTTTACATGTTGTTTTTGCAAAGTTTCCACAACCCAGTTTTCAGGTTGAAGAGTGTGCTGGTTTCACAAGTTCTTAAACTCTTTTTTTAGGATTAGTTCAGTGATTCCCACTGGTAATTGAGCTTGTTCCTATTTATAGAATATCCTTCACCACACAGTCAATGCTCAAGTTTGTCACCAATACAGAAGAGTAGATCTCTTTAAAAAAAGAAAACCAAAGCACGCAGTGCACAGTTCTGTAATTCTTAATGAGAGGATGAGAAAGGGAAAACAAAAACACCATATAGAAATGATTGGGTAGTGATTAAAGGTAATCTGCAACCGGCCTGAGACTAATAAATGCTCTGCTGTTGTTTTCAGTAAAGATGATAATGTAGGGTGTGTAAGGAAAGCAGGATAGCTCTTGGGAAGGGGTATATATAGAAATGGAAATTACCATTTCTGAGGTGGAAACAAACCTCAAAATGCTTAATGCTTTGAAACTGAACAGGCTTGATAATCATCACCTCTGAATATAGAAGTAACCAGCACACTATAAATCCTCTGGTTAGGACTTTTTATTGAATATACCAAATCTGAGGTTGTTTTAGATGCTTATATGTGTCTCTGTAAAAAATGAGGCCGAGACATTGGCTCAACTGAAAACCTGTTGATCTGATCTCTCTAGAACAGAATTTTAAGGGAGGGATGCTGAGTGACATGGAGATGGACAGCAAATGAGATGGTAAACTCAATATGTTTCAAAAGGAGGTTGCACTACATAGATCTACAGTAGATCTCTTTAAACTGATTTTTTATAAGAGATCTGATTTATTTTGATTTCAGTAAAACGTCTAATTTACTGTAAAATGGGGTATTGGTAGGCAAGATAAAACAAAGTAGAATTTAAAATAAGGAATGTGATCTGGGCAAGAAATCTGTAAGGAATGAGTCAGTAAGGAAGGCTGAAGATAATGCAGGATGGGAAGGAGAACACTGATGGAGTACCTCAATAATCAGATATGAAAATAATTTTAATGCTTAGTTGGCATCAAAAATAAAAAAGCTGAAAGTAGCTGATAACATGCAGCACTGGAGTACTGGATAGCAAATAAAAGTGCGTAGTGTGAAACAAAAGATCATACTCGTAACATGTAATTGTAGTACTCTTTTCTTTTGTATGTTGGAAATGCTACCACTTGAAAGTGACCAAGGAATGAGAAGACCAGGGTATGAGTCAACTGCAAAATGATTATGGACTGACTGTGATGTATTCTTAAAGGAGAACGAGTAAGATATTAAAGAGAAGATTAGGAAAGGTGCATTTGCAAAATAGCAAAATACTAAATCCATTATACGTCTGTAGTGTAAATATTTCTCTGTAATGCTGTTCATCCAGAAATGTAAATAGTCGTTTAGAAAAGGGAAATGTGATTTGGAAAAGACCCGTTACTTTGGCTTGCCTGGTTACTTCAGTAGAGGCAGAGGAATGGCATGCTTCTCTCCATCACTGTGTTGTGAAGACAGCTGGCAAAGCATGGAGAGAAGAGCTTGTGCCCATTAAAGGAAGTATATCACCACCTTTGAGATCTGAAACATATTGCCTCAAATACTTTATTGGTCTGTACGAGATAGAAATATTGGATCCTTACCATCAAATGAACGTACCTTTAGAGGATTCAAGATCATTTTCTTCTGTTATGAAGACTGCTGCTTTGTGTAGCACCTTGGTGAGTTGGTGTGTTTTCCTAGCATTGACAAAGATTGCTGCTCTTAGACAATAGGAAGTTTCTCATCCTCCTGTTGAAGAAATACTTCCACATCTGGCGTTGTATCTTTGTAAAAAGATATTAAGAACTTTATGTGGAGAGCTGGGTTATTACATTTGATGTGATTTAGGAAAGGAAATGTCATTGTCTGGTAAAGTATTAGGGAACCTGTTTCAAAACCTAAACTGTAAGCAAAACTGGAGAAGTTCTTGAATTGCGGCTTCCTGATGTTTTGATTTGGTGTTCATTTGGGGAAGTGAGAACACCAATCTCCACTTTCATAATGATATTCCTCAGCTAGCTGCTTTTCAGACTGATGATACTTTATAGATCTTCAGGGTTTTATATCAGTAAAGAATTTTCATTATTCTGACTAAATTTCTCCGTTTTGGAATGATTCAGTTTTTCATCTCTTTGGATATCAAAACACTATTTGTTCTGCTAACCACAGTGCTCAGTAACACCCTAAGCATGGAACTAAAATGTAAAACAAGTTGTATCGTAAATAGATAACTAATGAGTACTGATTTTCCATTGAAATGTATCCTGTTCTCTTAATTTACCTAACTGCAAAATTCTTAGATGCTTCTCCTATCACCTATTTGGCTGGAGAATTAACAGACAGGGTGGCTGCTACAAGCTCATTCACATGTTAAACTCTTGGATAGAGATTGAGGTGTAATTACCGTACTTCACTGGGAACACTGACTTTCCTCTTCCATTACTTAGTTGTTGATTTCCACTAAACGAGCTAGAATTTCATCTCTTGAAGCTGCTGATGCTCTGTCAAATTTAGATGAAATTAGCCAGAAGTTACAAATGATAAAAACCTAGAGAGAGAAACATTCCTTTTCATGAGAAATAAGGTTAAGAACTTTAGAGGAAAGAAATCTGTGGTCTCTTCAAGTCTCGATTGTACCTAATAGAAATGGTGAAATCCTCTAAGTTTCTTCCATTGCAAATAATTTATAAAATACAGCTCTGAAAAATCTCATGAGGGGAAAAAAATGTTGTAGAAAGCTGTGTGTTTCAGGAGAGATGAGTTCTGATTATGTCTTTTCATCTCAATCTGCATAAAAGTGGAGCTTTCCTTTTGTTTGTGCTAGATTTTTGCAGACAAGAAAAAAACATTTCTTTGGAGACAGTCAGGTATCCAGCTTATTTAAATCTTATTGTAGATGGTAGAAGTGAAGGACAGACTGACTCGTCAGTATTCCTACACAACTGGAAAAAGAAAGTGAGAGAAGCAAAACTGGAGGTTTTATAAAGGACTTAATTTTTCCTGAGTCTGACTTACAAAACATTCAGACTCTTGAGTATTTTACTTATATTGTTAACATATAAAACTAATCTGACTGATTCTGCAGGATCTACTTTGGGTTTGGAGAGAAGTGTGATAAGAATCAGGTAATAACTTAGGATTCCAGTCTATAAAATCTCAACTGACTGATATACCATTTTGTTGGTTAATTGAATGATAAAATTGATTGAAAGAGGATGAATTTTGAGATAATTGGACTTAAAAGGCTTACTTTCTCTTCCGCCTCCCCCCACCAAATATATAAGCTGTTGATGTTCTCATAAAAGTGCTTACGATACATGGAATGTGTAATGTCATCTCCCGCTCCTAAAAATACACTGAGTGTATTTATAATGTCAAATCATTTATTGACACAAAGATGAATATAGTGGAGTTAACCAGGTTGTGTGTTTTATTTAATGAGTGCAACTTCTGTATATACAGGATATGATGCATGCATGTTTTTTGCTACCATCTCTGTGCTTCATTCTGTAATTAAAAGAAGGACCAGAGAGAACACTGGTTCATTACTTTATGAGAATGGTCACCTTGCAAAGAGGGACAGATCAGTCAGAGACTTCTGCCTTCTTTGCTTCTGTCTTCAACACTGGCAATGGGCTCTGGGACCCCAGGTATCCCAAGTTGAAGGACTGTGAGTACAGTAATAATCAAATCCTAGCCAACCCCAAGCTTGTGTGGGATTTGCTGTTCCACCTGGATGCACATATGTCCATAGGGACTGATGGGATTCATTCCAGGGGACTCAAGAGAGCGGCTGTTGTCATACCAAGACCTCTCTCAATTAGTTTTCAACAGTCCTGGGAATCTGAAGAGGTCTGGAAGCTGGCAAACATTGTTCTAGTTTTCAAGGGCAAGAAAGGTGGCCTTGGTAATTACAGGCCTGTCAGTCTCCCTTCGGTGCCTGGTAAAATTATAGAAAAAATTATGTTGGGATTTATTGAAAAACGCTTGCAGGATAGATAGTGCAGTCATTGGTCACAGCCCACAAAGGTGCATGAGGGGAAGGTCCTGTTTAACTAAATTGATTTCCTTTTATGATAAGTTCGCCCATCTAGTTGACCAATCGATGCCAGTTGATGTTACCTTTTAGAATGTCAGTAAAGCTTTCAGTTCTGTTTCTCACAGCATCTTTCTGGTCAAAATATCCAGCATATTGCTAGACAGAAGCATACTGTGTTGGGTGGGCAATTGCCTGATAGGTCAGGCCCAAAGGGTTACTGTATATTTCCCAGGGAGGTGAATAAGGTTGAAAGCCAGATGCAACTTCTGGAGCAAAATTGAGAGCAGAATGCTGTTTTCAGAACTGCAGTTTTCATGAACGATGATCATTACTCCTTTTTTCTTGAAATCAATAGCAGAAGTATCATTTGTTTCAGCCACAGGAAAGCTATGCTGGTGCTGGGCATTTCTGGATACCTCACTGTTATGTTTTCATAAGAAATATTAGGGTGAAAATGTAAGGTTTTCACATAACGACAAAACAAATCCTCTCTTGATGTTTTGGGAAAGTGGCCAAAGACAGCAAAGGTTATTTGGAGAACCTTAACTCTGCCAGTGTATTACTGCCAGGTTCTTACATCCAGTGTCACTGACCTTGTTTTGGATAGTAATTCTCCCATGAATGGGTTTACAAAACCTCCGTTGAATTGTTTGTAATAAAGCTGACTTCTCAATGGGAAAAGTTACTGTAGTTTTTGTGCACTGTATGAAAGAATTTGTGCATAATGAGTATTAGTGATATATGCATTTGTTTCCAGTGGTTTTCACTACCTGCTTCTTGGTGCTAAAGCCGTGAGAATCCTGTGACTGAAGCCTCCTGGTCCTAGGGGGGCTTTGTCTATGGAAATGTTATGAAGTATTTAATCCGTATACCTGGCGAAGCATGTGTAGACTACAGAGATACAGTGCAAAGCCATTGCCAATATGATCTTGTTAAAATCATAAGATAGATGACCAGTTATTGTTTTTTGGACTGATCGTGCACTTTCAACAGAAGCAGACCCCCTCTAGGGACATGCATAAGGTATTCCTCATTCTTGGTAGTTCTTGATTTTGAGTGATACAAGAATGAACTAAATATAGATTCTGTAAAATCTGTTGTGAGTTGTCCAACAGATGCAGAAGTTATTAAGGGAGAACAAAGAGTAATTGCACAAGCTTTGCTTCTTTAGGAAAACTAATTAAAATGCAGGTGAAGTACAATTTTAACAAGGTTGCAGTGTGTATTTTGCTTGTGGCATGTTTTTCTCTAAAATGGATGAGAACATTTTAAAGGTTTCCTAGGAATGTTATTTTAGTTCTGTTTCCTGTATTAAGTTCTGGAAATATTTTGTCTGTTTAATTGTTGAACCTTACTCCACAATAATTCTTTTTTTTTTTTTTTTTCCTCCAAAAATTCATTTAAATTCTTTATCATATATTTATAAATACCGGAAATTGGCTTCACTTGTGCTAGTTCATCTTTCGTTGTCTGTGTGGACTGGAATATGTGTTGAGCTTGTAAACCCTTTGGGTTACAAGGAGACCTAATGGTTTATGCATCCAGACTTTTTCTTTTTAAGCATGACACTCATTTGGAATGAATATTTAAAAATAAGCACCATATATGGTCTGATGCCAGAGGCAAGCTCATGCTTGCATTTTAATGTGAGAGGTGATTAATGCAAAAATTATATGTATGTAATTGTATATACAAAGTATTTTGCTTCTTGTTAGTATTGATGCTTGCTCCTTTGTGCTCTTAAACTGGTTAGAACTCTTATCTACTGATAGGCTAAAGCATAATGAGAAAATCCAGTGGTTATGAAATTACTTTGCCTCTGAAATTGTCAACAAAGAGCTGTTCTCTCACTAGGCCATGCATATCAATTTTCTTGCAAAGCAGTAGAATATTTTAGATTTCTGTACATCTGTTTTGTTTTTCAGAATGTTGAGTACTTCTGTTGTGAAATACAAGATTTTAAGTAGGCATTAACTGTTCCACTTTGATTAAATGTAAATAATATTATTGGATTTCCCAGCAATTTTGGATTGCGTAGGCACGTGATTATAATTCAGTAATGATCAAACAAACACAAATAGCCTATTGGATTTCCTTCTTGCCTTAAAAAAAAAAATAAATAGGAATATGGATTTGTAGCCTCCTGACTCCTACACTGAGGATTATACTATTGACTGTAGTGGATTTTACCCCTTTCATTTATAATTGTATTGCTAGAAAAAGCATGGAAAGAAAGATTGGGATCTACGTACAAAGCACTCTTAGTCTCCACTTCAACCTTAATATTTTTCACAAGTGCAGAGGGCTGGGCATGTATTTGGAGGGAAAAGGATCACTACACGGATGTTCTTCTATACTCTTCAGTACTGCAGCCTTCAACAGTGTGTTGAAGAACTCAAATTGTTGCTATGCATGTGTTAGCTTTGCCAAACTGTAGTAGCAATTTTTGATTTAGTAAAACCCAAGCTACCATAGTAGCAATTGGTAATTGCTGTAACGAGCCATTTGAGGAAGCATCATAACACCAATAGGCTCGAAACCATGTGACTGAAAGGCAGCTGGATGGTCATCTGTCTGGTCTCCACATATGGTAAACCTTCCTTGGTAGCCTCAAAATAACTCCTGTGCAGCTGCTGGTTTTTCAGCTGTTGCTGTGGCTGATACAGGAGATGCTCTGGGGTTTTGGGAAGCCTCAGACTGACCTGCAGCACCAGGTACTTCTGCTGTGTCTGAGGACACATTGTGTCAGTTCTGGCTGTGTGTTGTCCTGTCCCATGTCTGACTGCAGTGTTAAGATTAAATCTTCCTTTTCTTTAAAAATCACTGATAACCTTGCATCCTGTTTGATCTGCTCTTTACCCAGCAAACTGCAGCAGTTACTCTTATAGGAGGGCTGCTCTGAAAGTAATACCTCCTAATTTATTATGTTGGCCTGTAACATCAGAGATGGATGGGGGTGGTATGGCAGTAGAGATTAAACCTTTCCACTGATATCCTATTCCATTTCCTTGCAGTGTGACAAGGAAGTGTGTATAAAGCATAGGAGGACTGGCATTGAAGTTTTAATGTGGAAAAAACAGCACCCTTTGATATTGATCAGCACTTGCTGAACGTCTGTGAAGACCAGACAGTGGATTTGATCACAGTGAGGTGATGATGGTGTGTATCAGTAGGTGGCAGTGTCAGTGAATCACTTCCACTGGTACAGATTTTTATAAGGACAGGCTCTTGTTCAACACTGACAAAAATGCATAACTAATGGTGGTGACTGTTGAAAAACACGTGTTTTGTAACTGAAAATTTGCTCTATTGCACAGTGTTATTGTGTTCTTTCCTTTAGTTTCCGTGGAAATATATAGGAGGCATTACCTTTGGATCACCCTGTGAAGATTAATTATTGGCCTTTCTTGTGGCTGCCTATCAATAGTTATGACCCATGAATTATATTCAATAAATCAATTTAATCTTGAACAGTGCATGATGCTTCTTTCTGTATTCTTGAAGACTGATAGAAACGCATCTCCTGAAGGCTAGGTGGATTATATATGCTGTTCAAGAAGTTGCTTTTCAGTATTAGAATTGATGTAGCAACTGTAGTCAAATTCTGGCATATGCTACTGTTCCAGGATTCTGAAAAAAAGACTCAGCTCACTGTCTTCTAACACTGGAGATATTTGGGTGAGTGTACCTGCTCCTAACTCCCATTCAAGAATTGACAAATTTGTTAACAGAGAGAAAAACTGTTGTTTTTATTGAACTTTGCAATCTGTACTATAAAATGCAGTTTAAAATAGAATCATAGAATCATCGAGGTTGGAAGGGACCTCAAGAGATCATTGAGTCCAACCGCCCTGACAAAGCAGGTTCCCTACACCAGGTCGCACAGGTAGGCGTCCAGGCGGGTCTTGAATATCTCCAGAGAAGATACATACATACATTCTACAAAATGAGAGTGCTTGAGTTTTTTGCATAAATGTTAGTGTGATTCAAACTTTGCAGCATCATCTTCTCCTCAGAACAGTCCCTGTCATGTTGTTCCCCTTTCTTTTTTCTAATTTAACTTGGCTTCAGTACAGTGCTGGCAATTGCTTCAGTGATTTAAAAACAGAACTGTTTCTCAAAGACTGGTCTCGAACTGTAGTTTCACTGTTGGATGCTGTAGTGGTGTAGAGCCTGATCTAGCGTATTTGCAGGCTTGTTTTGATGATCCGTGAGGAGTTCTGCTCTCATCTCCTTTCAGAGCTGATGAAAGGGATGCTTTGACAATAGGTAATATGGAGACTTTTATTTTAGGTGGGAGGTGGAAATGACACGTGCACGTTTCTATTTGCAGTGTTAAGGCCAACACTCTGAACTGTGTTGACAGAATTTGTGAGGTAGTAACTTTTTCCATTAGAAGTTTGAACAGTAGTTGATCGAAGTTACCATGGGAGTCACTCTGGATCAATGTGAAATCTGAGATTATGAACCCCACACGCAAGATGCATCTTTTATTTAAAATATTGTGCTATTTTTCCACATCAAAGACATCAGGAATACAAATGCCTCCCACTGCTCATAATGCTGCTTTTGTTCTTTTCTGTTGTGGTACTATCTCCATTTGGCATGCATCCATGGTGCAACAGCATACCTCATAGCTTGCACTTCATGGTTCATGCAGCTTACCGTAGTGTGTAATAGCAATATAGGGCTTTGCTGTACTCAAAGGGGTTTACATTTTAAATACTCTTCCATTCCCTTGACTGAGAACAGGCAGCTTTATCCATACAACAAGCACTCTGTTTAATATATCATCTCTCCAAGACACGTTTTGGAAGTGTGCAACCCTTGATGCTGTCAGGGAGAGTTATGGCTACCATGTTTATTGCTGTTACTTGCAAGATAGAATGGATAAAGCACTGGCGATAAGCAGTAAAGATGCACAAGAAGTTCTGGTGCTACTAGTGTAGCTACAGTCATTGATTTTTGTTAGTGGAAGGAGCTGTCCTAAATATATAGACATAGCATAGTCAAAATACTTATGTGAAATGGTTATGCTATTTGAAAGCTTTGCTAACCGGGTAAGAGGAAGAAAGAGAACAAACAAAAGGTCATCCTAACAGCTGTTCTAAGTATGGCCTTCCAGAAGTTGGTTGATTAAGCTGGAAATGAGCCAGAGGTTTGAGCTGAAAAGATTTGTATGCAGTTACCAGCCCTTCGTATCACAGTGATCTATCTTCAATTGCCACAGAAACCATATCTGTGTTTTGGGATGTATGTGGTGGTACTGTCTGCCGTCCCACACCAAGCAGCAGATAACTGCTCCCAGACACTGCCAGCAGCAGAATGCATCTTCTTCTCAACACGGAGAGCTCCCACAGAGAAGAGGGATAGTACCCAACCCTTTCTTTTCCCATGATTTAATAGAGAATTCAGAATAGATGAAAAATAACTGTCCACAATTCTGTGGTATGTGCTGGTGTTATTTTAATGTCTACGTTAAACATGATGGAGCCAGATTTCGGAAAGTATGGATCTTGCAAATTAACCCCATAATGTATAACAGTACCAGATGTGAAAAACATGATTTCCCGTATTTCCAAAATGTAATAAGGCTTGTACCACCACTGCAATGCAATTTTAAGGCTGTGCTTTGAGGTTGTTGCCACGTGACCATCTTGCATCAGCATCCTACAAATGCTGAACATCACCAGCAGTGCTATGAGACAGTATGAAATAGCTTCCTTTTCTTAGGCTGCCCAGAACTGAAGGTTGAATAAGAAACCAAAGATCTGTGTATGCAGACATAAACTTAAATTCATTAAAGCTTATACCAATCCTAAAAATAAAGATATACTGTTGTGCAATTTCTGAAACAGTCATCATACATATGCTACTTGCAGGAGATGTCACCAGTGATGTGAAGCATGGTTAACCCTTTAATTTGCTTACTGTATAGAAGTAGCAAATATACCAGTTTGTTCCAGTGTATTCTTCCACTGTGCATTGCTCAACTATGCCAATTGCAAGGAGTGCAGCTAGAATGGGATCATTATGTCTTTGGTCTGTCAGTGGTACTCCACTCCCATAGAATTGAGCTGCCTTTAATAACAATCTTTTTACTTGCAGAGACATCACAGAAGACTGACTGTGCAAAGTCATTCTGTCAGTGCTCTAGCTAGTGACAGCGCTTATGTGTTATGCCAGGGTGTTCTGGCACCTCAACGTGTGTACCTAAGAGGGAGTGCTGGGGGAAGGGTACAGCCCTCATCAAAGCTCTTTGGGTATCCTACTCCTCTCCAGTTCCTTAATCATTTTCCTGTATTGGTCTCACTTGCTTGTTCCCTTCCACTGCACTGCAGGACTATGTTTGACTATGTTAAATATATCTGTGTATGTATTTTTTGCTCGTGGCCAAATGATCAGGTGATTACAGATTTTTTTTCTTTTTTAATTCCCTAACTTTAAATTGCCTAAGTACGAGCTTTATTTTTTTCCTAACTTTCATGCTTATTTCTCAGTGATAACTTGAAAAGAAACTTGGGTTCTTCTGTACTGTTACTACCGATAGGCATGATTCTGTACTGTTACTACCTATAGGCATGATACTGTCAAGAAATACATTTCTGGTGCAGAGCTTCCAAAAGAATGAACATAGAAATCAAAGAAGATAAACAGTGTACGCACTTAAAGCCTAGGCTTAGCAGTTTGTGACCATAGTTTCAGCTTAGTGCCAGGCATCTTCTAGTATCACATTTTGCATAGAGCTCTAATTTTCTTGTATTTATCTTCTCAGACATGATGTTTTGACTGAACATAACCTAAAGCTTCTAACATCATCAGTTAACTTACACAGCACACCCTAGTGTTTTGCTAGACGTTCATTGGGTAGCATGTTAGGTCATGGATGAATAAGATCAATACAGACATTAAATGTAGAGTTTATGTATATTCATAGATTCATAGATACATTAGGTTGGAAAGGACCTACAAGATCATCTAGTCCAACCATCCTCCTATCACCATCCCTACCCACTAAGCTACTAAACCAAATCCCTTAGCACCTCATCTAAACGCTTCTTGAACAGCTCTAGGGATGGTGCCTCAACCACCTCCCTAGGCAGGCCATTCCAGTGCCTGACCACTCTTTCAGAGAAAAAATTTTTCCTCAAATCTAATCTAAATCTTCCCTGGCACAACTTGTGGCCATTCCCTCTCGTCCTGTCACTAGTAATCTGGGAGAAGCGACTGACCCCCTCCTCACCACAACCCCTCTTCAGGAAGTGGTAGAGTGCAATAAGGTCTCCTCTGAGC
>VXAB01008230.1:489180-607967 GCA_013399175.1 Odontophorus gujanensis | reverse complement strand
CTCCCGCTCGCAGTCCCTGATGGCCCTCAGTCTCTGAACCTCCTCTTTCAGTTCTGTCACCATGCGAAGCAGATCTTCCACTTGCTCACACCTCACACAGGAGAACTGCTTGCCACCCTCCTCCAGCAGCAGCAGGCTCTGGATGCAAAAGAAGCTACCATTGAAGGAATTTTTAAACAGCTACGTGTGAGGCATGTTCATCTTAGGAAGCTTCATGATCATGCAACTTCAGATTTGGACTACAAGACCTATGCAGTATCCAAGCATCTGAAAATGTCTTTGGTTTCACCATGTCGGGCCATTGTATCAAACTGTGTAGTTAGCAGCCTGTATGGTTTCTGTCCTCCTGTGGTAAAGGAGAGTTTGGATCAGCTTACTAGATTTGGCTAAAAGTGTCTGTCGTAGGTGACAGCTGAGCAGTGTGTCTTAAGGCATTTCTCCTCTTGAGAGGTGGAAGGAGACTCGCTCTATGTGCAGTGAACATCCCTTTGCTAGGTTCAGCAGGTTAAAGGACCTGCCAGAAAAGCCAAGCTGCTGTTCCATAAAAACGTCAAGTATGACAAGAACTCTTGAGGTATAATGTATGAGGAAGCATTGTTTCTATTTACGAAGGATTTTTGGAATACTGTTGTAATCACTGTACAGCTGTTTTCATGGATGTTAAAAATCTATTATTTGACATAAGACAAAACAAACAGGCTGAAAAAAAACGCAAGTAGTGTGAATTGGTAAAAATTTAACAAAATAAATAGTATTTGAAATGACTCAATAAGTGCTATCAGGAGAACTGGAATAGTCCTAGTGTAAGGAGCAAACAGAAATTACTTGTATTCATAGGCACTGTTGCTGTGTAATTATCAGAGGGCTGAGTTAAAACTGTGCAAGTCTGTCAGAAATTCAGCATGTGTCAGGAAATATTTCTTAGCTAATAAATAACATGGCAGAAATCTCCCCTAAAGAAATTACCAGCTCCTTTGCATATCTGAATGATATGTAATGGGAATAACTGAGCACAGAGTCAGCAATTGTGTGAAGAAAGAAGCCACATTATTCCTTTTATTTTTGGCTGTGCCTGGGGTCAGGAGTTCCTTTGTTCTTTCTTTACCTCCCATTACAGCAAACATAGTCTGCTTCTTTCTTCTTAAGTCTCTTTTTTACTGTCCAACTTTTATAAAAAATGAAATAATGTCTGTCTGTATTGCAAAATGCGACTGTGTTGGCTCATTATTATTATTTTCAGTACTAGCATGTTAATGAAGTGTTGCCTTTTCCTACATTGTAATATTTTCAAAGGAAAAAAAAAGCTCTTTAAAGAAGGCAGGCTATTGGGGCTGTAATTTATTGAGTTAAAACTTCAAACAGTAATACTTAATGTGCATGCTGTTAAAGTACTAACCACGCATCAAGTATTTACAGCGTATGAGGCTACTTATATAATAACATGCTTTGTTTATTGGTGCTTCCACAGTTCTGTGTACTGCTGCTTTTTCAGATGTGGAACATCAACTCTCTATGTCTTGCCTTTCTATTTTCAAGCTATTTGAGGCCGTTGTTGTTTGCTTCAAGTTGTTACTATTCCACCTAACACAGTACCAAATTATTCTATTGGCTGTAGGTTCTTATAGTAACAATAAGTTAAATAATAAGTACATGTGTAACATTATGTATATGAGCATGACTCCTTCTATGGGAAGTGTGGAACTGGAAGGGTGAGCAGAAATATTTTCAGATTGCTGTAAACCACAAGCTGAACTGTAACAAATCCATGATTGCCTCATGGTTGTCACTCTTCTGTTCACCATGACTGCATGGAATTTCACAGCAACAGCAGGGGTAGGGCTTGGATCCGTGTGCGTCACAGTCTTTGGCTTTGTTGCCGCTTGAGGAAGGGCTCTGCCTGGGTTTAGTATTGATGCATGGGGCTTTACCAGCTCAGAGTAATGTGTAGGAAAAGGCAATTAATTACTGCATTAGTACCAGTACTAACAGTAGAGCTGGTGGGTTTTATTGGCTTTAGGTCATTAAATTGCTTTATCCTTTCCCAGTGGTTCATTTTATAGAAGACAGCATGAAAAGACTTGCGTGACAACAGTGTTTATACTTTAATGATATCTTCCTTCCAGTTTATGAACAGATTTCTCTAATTACTGGCATCCTCTCATGTAAGATGCTTAGGGATAGTTATCTGATCGTGTGGCATATGTTTTCACATGAGACCATGCAGTGAGCATGCATTTGTGAATGGGATGATATGATAAAACATTGGTTGGCATGCTGGTCTATGCACCCAGGGATGGTACTAAGTTATTGCTATGAGTCAAGAATCCATGGCTTTCTCCAGTACTCTGTCCTAAGGCCACATATACTCATGATTTGTTCAACTAGTGTAAGTAAATATAATGTGGAAGCCCTGTGGAAGGGAAAGACTTCACAAAAGACTCTCCTCCCTCACTCTCATTCTTTCCACAGATTATGCTCTTTTGTGTGTATCCAGGAATACCAAGACGTGCCCAAGTGATTGGGTTACGATTACTTAGAGTGACATGCAGGATAAGAGATGTGGACTATTAAGTTCTCATCATATCTGCTATTTTTTTTCTTGATTAGTGATCATATGGTGTTTTTGACTGCACATTTAGTACTCTTCAGGAGTTGATGGTGATTGCAATCTTGGGCTCTTCATCCCATTCCAAGGCAACATTTTTTATTTCCCTGATGTCCTTCTGCCTCCTTGTCTGGATATTTTTTGGCTCTAATCCTGTTCTTTATCTTCCTGTCATCTTCTTTTAATGATTTAATTTTGTTAATTGTTTTCCAAAACTGGACCTCTTGAGAAAATGCACACAGAAGGGCTGTGTTAAGCTGAGGATTATTTTGTGTGGGAAAGCCAATGACTTCTCCTATTCCTTCTCTGAATGTTTATTTTGGTGCTTTCACAACACACATGCATTTCCATTCAAAAATTATTCATGCTGTTCTTCATAGTCCTCTTACAGATCTGAACATAGTGATGGATGGGTCAAACCAAAATCTTTTGCCAGTGTACAAGCAAGTTCCATAATCGCTTTCAATTTTCTGGTTCTTGAAAATATGAGATGTATCATAAAAATACAAGCATATACTGTGCCCTTCCTTCTGTTAAGAAAATACCAATTTAATTGAGCAAAGCTTCTAATGAGCATAAGTGTCCGTGTTCTCTTATGATAAGCACAGCACTTGAAGAAATTCCTGTGTCACACCTTGTATGTTTGTCTTTTATGGCCCCTCATTAATTGGAATCTCTGCATGAAAAATAAAACCTTTTTGCTTCTTGTAAAAGCGTCACAAAATAAGGAAAAACTAGAAAAAAGTACTGACTTCTGCTTATTTTGTTGCTAAATCATCTGAGAGACAGAAAGAATGCATGCATGTTACATACCTAATAAACAACATAGGTAACATGATTTAGGAAAAAAAAGTTTTCTTTTTTTAAGAAGGTTGCAGGGTATCTATTTTTTTAAGAGGCATATCAATGTCAGAAATGAGAGTTGTAATACCTGTCTTGCAATAACAGCTAATCTAGTGAGAGTTGCTCACTCAATCATCTACAGTGCTGTGTTTTTTGGTTTTTTTTTGACTTGGGCTGTTCGCTGGGGCTGTGGGTGTTCTGTTTCTTTGATCGGTTTAGAGTTAACTGGTGGATTGTTTTCCTGAAGAAATTTGTCATAATGAAGCGAAGTAGATTGAATTGCTACTTGAAAAGAAACAACACAACAAAACAAAGGAGGGGGAAGTTATTTAAAGTAATGTTCCTTTTTATAGAGGATTTTTTTCTTGTAATACGTGTGGGTGATAGTAAATTATGTTCCTTTTCTGTTTACAGAATCTTATGTATTCTGATTAGCCTTTACTTTTCTAGGGATGAGTTTATAAGTAGTATGTGTTGAAGATACTATTTGTAGCTAAACAATTCCAGGGTTATTCAAAATGTGTGGGAAAATATTGAAACTGTAAAAGATGCTCTTAATGCTTCTGTGAACTCTTTCTTCTGTGTACTGTGAGAAGAAAGAGCTTACTGGGAATGGCCTTTCCCTTCTGGGGCCTATTTTTGCATTATAATTTGGGTCATTAGTTGTTAGGACCTACGTATCTGAAGCTAGTTGCTAATTCTAGCCATATTAATTTTAATTCGAGACATTGTAAGACCTTGTTTTACAAAAGTATTAGGAACTCAACAAAACCAGAAGGTTTTGTCGAGTGTTAATAAAAGTGGCTCTATGAAAAGGCAGATATTCCACAATGGCATAACTGATAGAAAAACAACCAACCAAACAAACAAAAATACCCTCAGATGTTGGACTTTAGGAGGTATGTGCCTCTAGATTACAACCTTTGAGAAACTTCTTTCATTTTGTGACTATGTTATTATCATCTCCTTCTGTTTCTGCAAAGCTAAAGAATGGCAAGATGAGTAGGCTTTTTTAAGATGTTACTTTCAGGAATTTCATAAAGGATAATGAGAAAACTATCTTCAAAAAAGAAATAATGTTTTGTTTTATATAATTTGCATGTAGGTTTTCATTTCCTATTTCTTTATTTTGTGTTTTGATTTTCCTGCTGCCTTCCTAAAAAGCACCGGGGTATATCCCAGCCATTGTCTACTGCCCATGGAGGATATGAAAGTGAATAATGCTCCCACTGGGTCAGATCACATTTTCTTGCTGAGTAAATGTGAGAATTATGGGGATCTAAACTAATAATTATAGTGCCAGACTTAAATGTGAGTGGGGGGAAGGCATGAACTGAGTGCATGCGGATGTCTCTGATTTGCAGTTGCCATTTACCAATTCTTAACGATGTGTAGGCATTACTGAGATGATCTTTTTGACCTGGCAGCAGTGTATAAGGTCATTCTTATGAGCTTCATTAGTGTCTTTGCTCTTTTTTCCACAGTCCTGTTTGAGTAATGAAAAGGAAAGGAAGTTGCAACCTTATTCTAGTGTATTATTTGCAAAACATCTCTTCAGGCTGAAATCTCCCTTTCTGTAATTCTCCACAGAGCAAAATCAGATATCATCATAGAAAGCATGATGTAACTTGCTTAAATCTGTAGTGCTCAGAGCTGTACACAGCTCTTATTTGAGACTTCACTTCTCTTTCCTGGGGCCATGATCCCACATTACAACGCTGCAGCTTTGTCCTAAAAATGTGAGACTTTTGACCGAATAAGACAATGTATGTGTGTTTTCATGAGAGCTACGTTGTAAAAGTCAACTCTAGTAATTCATAAAAATGACCATCTATTTCCCTGTTTGTAAAGCAAAAATGAAACTGTACTGCATCCAGATGTGGAGTCCTCAGTACAGGAGAGACACGGACCTGCTGGAGCGCATCCAGAGGAGGGCCAAAAAAAATGATCCAAAGAGTGGAACCCCTTCCCTGTGAGGGCAGGCTGAGAGAGCTGGGGCTGTTCAGCATGGAGAATGCTCCAGGGGAACCTGATGGCAGCCTTTCTGTATCTAAAGGATGGCTGTAAGAAGGAAGGGGACAGATTTTTTATCGGAGTCTGACTGGATAAGAGAAGGGGAAATGTTTTCAAACTAAAAGACAGGAGGTTTAGATTGGATATAAGAAATCTTTTTTTACAATGAGGGTGGCGAGGCAGTGGACTTAAATGACCTTTAAGGGTTTCAACTCAGAACAATTCCATGATACTATGATAAAAGCATTACTTTGCATTAATTCTTCATGACCATGACACACATGCTTGTATTCTTGGTCATGTGTCTAGTGTGATCAGTGTGAACTTAAATCAATCTGCATGAAATTGGAAGGAAAGAACAAGATTATTATTGTAGTATCAGTTTTTAAATATTATAAGAATTTGATTTGTCAGTGGAAAGAATATGAGCAGGAGGTAAAATCTAGATCAACATTCACTTCTTGTTTAATATTGACAAGTGAAGGTCAGATATGGATGATCTCTAGGTGGAGACTGTAGCCCTAACTGTCTCCCAGCAGAGAGGGAACGTTTCATTTGCTTCTTGATTAATTCCGTGAGGTGCTGTTTTGCAAGCATTTTCTGTCCTTGTAGAATTTTTCATTTGTTTTTGTTTGTTTTTGGACTATACGAGTATAGGACAGTGTTGGAGTTTCCTGTATGGGCTGGACATGGACAGGTTAGTTAAGCAGGAATTTTTTTCTCAATATCTCTGGGAATTGTTGGGGAAATTATCATTTAGTTTGAAAATAATCTTTCTTTTGTTTCCCAGAGCTGTAACTCAGCACTAAGTGCTGACAAATGAAAGGTTATAGGACTACTGAAGAGACATCTGAAGAAAATTAGTCCTTTCTGTATTTTAAAATGTTTGGGAGGATAAAAACATCGTGACTCTTTAAGTGTGACACTGAGAACATACTATAAAATTTCACCCAAAATAGTCACCTCTTCTAAGAGTTAATCGAATGCGAAAAAGAACCAAACAAACCAGAACCAAAGGAGAACTGAGTTTGTGGTTTCTCTCTGGTATTGAATTCAGGGAGAGGCTCTGGTTGTGGCATGAAATGTTCTCTGGTGGTGGTTCTTTTGCAGAAGAATAACATTTGGTTAAGATGATGGACCTGGTCTTCGGCATCCGTTTTTCAGCGCAGGTGTCAGACTTGATCTGACAGGGCACTGAACGGTCAGACTTGGTACTCTCAGTCTGATGGAGATCAGAACCTTTTCTTTCTGCAAACTTTCGAGTTACAAGATGTCAAGAGGTTGGAATTTCCTATGTTTGCACACCACTTCCTACTCATGATCCTCCCACAGTGAGGCACACAGATGTAATTGTACGAGCAGTCACTACACTGTTTGGAGGAAAAGCAGAAATTCACCATTTTGCCAGCAAATTTTTGTTTGTACAGCATTACTTTTATTTGCACTATGTGAGTAATCTATCACTCACTTCTAGGATTAAGTAGGAGTTTTTCATTGTACCTGGCTACTGTATATTTGCAACTGGCAAATGTCTTGTTACTTTTTATTGCCTACTGCAGTCAGAGATTTCACTGGCTTTCCCGGAGGCATCAGGGACGATTCTGCTCTTGTAGTCATCTTGCTAAACAACGTGACATCTGCTGCTTGTCTGTGGAATTGCAGCATTTCAGTGTGTACTGCTGAAAAATGCAAGCACTTAGTGGAATTACACAGCTGACTTTCAAATGGAGCACCTTCTTCGTGGAAACTCATTTGTTTCCTTAAAAGCATTTAGAACTACTACATCAGGATGTATAATTTCACTCTGAGTTGAAATTTTTCTCTGAAGCATTGAATGTTCCAATACATCTAATTCCTTTCATTTCCACCTTTGAGAAAATAACTGCTTAGAATTGTAGATTGGAGGGAAAAAAAGTTGTCATTAAATAAGTAATTTATCGCTACCTCCTTTGCTTAGTGTAAGCGCAAAAGCAGGAAAATGCCCCAAGTAAGCTACCCTTATCAGGTACCTAATTATCTGAGCTTCCGTGCTTCAACATAAGACAGATTATGAATGGAGTGATGAAAAAGGAATGCTTTTATAACCTAATTTTCAGATGAAGAAAAAAACTTGCATTTGATCACAGCCGTTGATTTTTTCTTACTGACAGTGCCACAGCTTGTGAACTGTTCCTCATTAATACAGCTATCTGAAACCAGGTGTTTTCATTTCAACGTTTTGTGTGGCTTTCAGCTTTCTCTGCTGCTTATTGTGGTACATCTTTGTCCATGTTAGCAAATACTGTGACCCAGCAGGAGTGAAATAGTTGATGCTGAGAATGTGGTACACAAGCTGTATTAATTTAAGGGTTTTGTACTAGGCTACTTACACTCTCATGCCAGCAATGGAACATCCTTAGCGTCCTTTAAGCATATCCTTCTGGACTGCATCTTCTGCTTTTGTTTCATTGTAAGGGAGTCTGATTTGTGCCCTTTTTGATTGCTTTGTTGTGAAGCTCAACCTACAGTAAGTGGGAATGCTTAAGGAGTTCGTGTCAAAAGGATGAAAGTGGTACTCTGAATTAAAATGCTGATGTAAACTTATGCATTGACTTCTCAGCTGGAGCTGAAACTGCCTGTTTCCCTGCTTTCTTCCATATTGATTCACCAATAGCAATGGAGATTGAATTTCTGGGACATATGTCATGGTAGCCCCAGGCTTTCAATTGATAATATTATTGCTATTAGCATACTGATAGAACTTTTTCCCCATAAACTTTTGATTTTATATACCTCCAGGTCCTTCGTATTACTCATGAAGTGAAATAATTTTAGGCACTTAACCAAAATCTCTTAATCTTAAAGATGGCACTGAAAACTAAATAGGAAGTACAGCGTGTCATTATGGGGGAAAAAAATCCAAAATGCGTAGATCTGATTCATTAATCTTTGTTAGTGGCACTTAGACAAGATTATTGAACTACTGTGGTAAAATATTAATGAGGACTGAGGTATTGCTTAGAAGGAAATATTTTCACTTAAATTACACTTGAATTAAGCTTTTTGAATGCTGCTTCTGACTTCACCTTTGTTTTGCTATGTAACAGTAAACTCAGTTTTTCTTTAAATTCTAGAAATTTGTACTCTAAGCACCTAGTGTCTCCCAAAGACCTGTAAATATTAAGGCATCTAATTTAGAGATAACGATGATATAATTTGGATGTTACAAGAGCAGTAGAAGCACTAAGAAAATGTTGAGACCTTCAAATGAATGCTGAAAACAAGAAAAAAAAAAAGATTACTGATAAAGTATTTAGTATCACAAGTAGTAAAATAATATTTTCCCATAGAACTGTTTATGTTTCAGTTTTTCAAGCCTGATAAAACTCTATTGTTGCTGTACAAATGCAGTTTTCCCCCTGAACTCTTTTGTGTAATAATTTGCCCATCACTTTAAGTATTAGAAGAATGACACATAGCGTTTGATTGTATTATTGAATATAGCTTTGAAGATGACAAAAATACCTCAATATATATTGCACATTCAACATTACCGCTTCTGAAGTGTTTAGACACACAAAAAGACATAATTCAACCTATACATTTCTGCTTTGCTTCACACTACTGCTTTATAGCATTAACCTGAAAAGGTCTTACTGTGAATTCTTATTTCTATGTTTGTACTTTATCATCTCAACAGTTAAAGTATTACAGGATCTTTAATTTGATTGGATATAAACTCCAGGCATCTACTTATTAAAGTTTGTAAACTGTTTGTCATCCCAGTGTGCTTGGAAGGCATCTCATCATAGCAGACCTAGCTCTTCTGTATCTACCTGAATCTGACTCCAGAATTCAAGAACTGCTTGGTAATAGGCTGAACATGTGATTTATGTCCAGTAGTGGTTTGAGCTGTCTTTAAATAGGCTTGTTCATTTTCATTAATGCCTCCAGTGTTACTGCAAAACTCTACAATTTTCTTGTGAGCCATAAGAAGGTGGTATTTTGTCAACTTCAGTTCATGAAGTTCTAATACAGCTTTGCCTTTCATTTAAAAACAAGAAAGTTTCTGGTTTTCATAGCTTCAAATATTGTTTGAGAGATGAAACTTCAATACTTTTAAATCTGAAGGTGTTACTGGGGAAAATAAGACAAGCAGCCCTTTCTTCCCTTCCCCAGCTGGTGAATCCCATTCTTTCAGTTCTGGAACACCTGAGGTTGTTAGACTATTCATTCTTGTTGTTCAAATTACTGCATAGGCAGAAATAAATCTGATTGCCATTGCTTAAGGGGCTTTTTATAGGAACACAGTTTTCTCCGGGGCATTTTTCTCAAAACTATACAGTTTTATAGTCTTTAGCACTACTGTCCAATTATCTAAACCTTCAATTTCTTATTTAAGTAATTTTACATATTTACTGTCAATTTCAGTATGTTTCACTGTATTTTTCTTTCAAAATCTGTTTGTAGAACTATGGAGATAAAATGCAACTTTAAGGTCAGCTGCAGCAGGAACAATATTAACACATTTATTTAATCTATTCAAGCCTGTTCATAAAGGAAAATATTCTTTTTAATTACTGTATGTAAGTTAGAAAATAATATATATCACAAGTTTTTATGTGTGGAAGATAAGTTCATTTTTCTGCACAATGATAAAATGAATAAACTGTATGAAATATAAACAATTTATGTCCATATTTAGCATTTTATCAAGTTCCAACCCTTCAAGAGTAAATGTATTTTCTCTAAAAGTTGGTTCTTTTTAGAGAAATCAAATTTAAAATGATTTTGCTTTGTGCCAACAAAATACAAAGTCAGAAGTATGTACTCTAGTGCTGATGCGTAGAATGCAAAATAAACTCGTTATTTGTAGCTTAGGTAAGAGGTAAGAATTACAGTTACAGCCAAAGAATCAGCCACTTAGGTCATAATTTATCTTGTAATTATAGCATTATGTCAAAATTACAGCTAATGGAAGATTGTGTTATTCTTAAAACTGTACCAGACGTTTTTAGCATGTTATAGAAGAGATATAAATAGTCTTCCAGTACTGAGTGGGTTTGCCCTTCATCTCCAGCTCTGTCATTTGAGCTGTCTTCACCTGATGTACCAGTGCAACTTCTAATAACTGGAATATATATTAAGTTTCTTTCAGTAGCATGGTGTAAAAAATACCATTGGTACACAATGTGGCTTGACATTTCCATAAAACAATGCAGACACAATAATCCTTATAACTTTGAAACTTAGGGGCAACTAAGGACAAATACTTGAAAACTTGACTTTGAAACTTTCAAGACCAAGCTACAGGTTCCCTGAAAAAATAGTTTACGCAGTATGAGCTCAGCAATTAGTGTGAAACAAATACTGGATCAAATTCAAACAGTTTGATTTCAGCATGTTCTGTATGTTTTCAAATGCTTTCAGTGTAGATTCATTGTTGTCTTGTGAATAAAGGATTTACATTCTTTTTTGGCTACACAACAGTATGTAATTGCTGCAAGCATTTCCTATATCTATGATCTACAGTTTTAATCAGTAGCAGCAGCAGCAAGAAAAACCAAAAAACAATACAAAAAAAACCCACAAAACCAAAACATGATGACATCCAAACTCGTCAGCCATTTTTAAAAATCTTATCTTTGATTGGAAAAAGTAGTTAATATAGTCTTGGCTGCAAACAAAACTTGTTGCATGAAAATATATCCTCATAGCTATGGTTGAATGTTGGAAAAAGAGTGTTATTGAATTTGTTGTCAAAATCAGCCAATCTGTGTGAATCACTATAGCTAATAACAATGTGGTACATTTTCTATAATACTGGCTCTTTCTGTTGCCCTTCAGACTGTATTGTTATGTCCTATATTTTTGCATCTCCTAGCAACAAGAACAAAGTTGTAAAAAGTTTTATTTTTAGAAGTGTGCTGGAATTGTTTTTACGGTCATTATATTTCTATGCTGTCTTGCTGACACTTGCTCACGGGCAACTGAGAAAACTCTTCCGCATGAATAATGATGAGATATTAACCACGGGGTCAATACAGTCATAGAATGACTTGAGTTGGAAGGGACCTCAAGGATTAGGGTTAGGGTTCCAACCTACCTGCCACAGGCACTGCTTCAGCCCTTTGATTATCTTCATGGTCCTCCTCTGGACCCTCTCATCTTTCCTGTGTTGGGAGTCTCAGACTTCAATATGTTACTCTAGCTGGGGCCCCACAATTGCAGAATAGAGGGGGGTCAGTCACCTCCCACACTGCTAACCACCCCTCTTGTGATGGAACCCAGGATGCCATTGGTCTTCCAGGCTGCGGGTGCGCACTTTTGGCTCATTTAAACTTCTTCATCAACCATGACCCCTAAGTCCTTCTCATCAGTTCTTCTCCCACTTTGTATACATATCTGGAATTACCTCAACCCAAGTGCAAAATCTTGCACTTTGCTGTGTTGAACCTCATTAGGTTCATAATATCATGGCCCCAGTCTGTACTGATATTGTATGTGCTGTGAACCTACAGCTTATGTAGCCACTAGGTTCTAAATGTTGTGCCTCATATGGGTGTGCTAAAATATAATGCTTTTCAAAATAGGTACTGTAGTAATAAAATTTATACTGCCCAAAGCATTTCCTTCAGAGAGCTCAACCTGTTGTGCAAGGCAAGAGGCAGAGAATGCCCATCATTCACATCACTTTGTCCCTGTTGAGCAGATGGGCTGCATCCATGTTGTGATGTATATGTTGCTTAGATCTCCTTAGAGTCCCAAGACCTTATTAGTCTTTTGTTTTTTTTTTCTTTATATGGTTCAAGAAAAACTGCTACTGTTCAGCCAAGTGTGTGTTGTGTTTCCTGAAGTATTGCATGATGGCAATGCCTGAAGGCAACAAACTTGCTAAGATAGTGCTGGGAGATTCTAAAAGAGCTGAAGAAACCAGAAGCAATCTCACCCATGCTGTCACTGGGGAACGGTCCCTGTAGTGAATCAGTTTCAAAGCTTCGCCTAATTCTGCATCAGAAAGGCCTAGCTGGCTCATTCTGAATGAAAGCTCCAAGATGTGTGGACTGCTATAATAGATCACAGATCTGAAACATGCAAGGGAGCTAAGTTATTAAACAGTATTTCTATACAGGACATTATTCTAACTGCAGCTCCACTGATTGAAGTAGCTCTTTTAAAATATATTTCAAATGTATTATTTTTGTTTTGATAATACTTGAAGTTAAATTTGTATAGGTGTGCTTGTATGTGTATATTTATGTGATGATACATTTAAGATATTGTTCCCCTTAATATATGTATCAGTGATATGGATGAGGGGATCAAGTGCACCCTCAGTAAGTTTGCAGACAACACCAAGGTGGATGGGAACATTGATCTGCCTGAGCGTAAGGAGACTACGGAGGAATCCCTGTTAGGCTGGACTGACTGGCTGATGCCAATTGTATGAGCTTCAGCAAGGCTAAGTGATGTGTCTCGCACGTGGGTCACAATAACTTCACGCTACAGTTTATTGCCTGTGGGCTAGGGAAGAGTAGCTGGAAGGCTGCCTGATAGAAAACGACCCAGGGGTACTGGTTGTTAGGCAGCTGAATATGAGCCAATGGTGTGCTCAGATGTCCCAGAAAGCCATCATCATCCTGACTTGTATCAGAAATAGTGTGACTAGCAAGACTAGGGAAGTGGGTAGTGGTCGGTGCATCTGTGTCCAGGTAGAAGCTGATGTCTGTCTTGCAACCAATGCTCTTCAACATCTTTATCAGTGATGTAGGCAGTGGGATTGAGTGCACCCTCAACAAGTTCGCTGATAACATCAAGCTGAGTGGTGCAGCTGACAAGAAGGAAGGGATGTCATCCAAAGGGACTTGGACAGACTTGAAAAGTGCACAGTGTTGCACTTAGATTAGGCAATCCCAGATATGTGTACAGACTGGGAGAACAGTTCATTGAGAGCAGCTCTGTGCCGAAGGACTTGGAGTTCCTGATGGATGAAAAGCTACATGTGAGCCAGCAGTGTGAGCTTGCGGATCAGAAGGCCAACAATTCTGGGCTGCATTGAAAGAGGGGTGGCCAGCAGGGCTAGGGAAATGATTGTCCCTCTCTAATCTGCCCCTGGGAGTCTCCATCTGGCATGCTGCATCCAAGTCTGGGGTCCGCAACACAAGAAAGATGGTACTTGAGGGGTGCTTATAAACAGCAAGGAGACCAACTTTATACATACTGCAGTAGCGATAGAACAAGGAGGAACAGCTTTAAGCTAAAGGAAGGAATACTGAGGTTAGATGTTAGAAAGACATTCTTCACTCAGAATGTGGTGAGGCGCTGGCACAGCTGCCCAGAGTAGCAGTGGGTTCCCCACCCCCAGAGGCGCTTAAGGCCGGGTTGGATGGGGCCCTGGCAGCTCTGCTGATAGCAGGGGGTTGGAACTGGATAGACTGGAAGTCTCTTCCAGCCCACGCCATTTGAAGACACCATGGTTCTGTTAAGTGATTGCTCCTCTGTACTCAGCTCTGGTGAGGCCCCACCTGGAGCACTGTGTTGAGTTTTGGACCCTTGCTACAATAGACACATTAAGGTGCTGGATCATGCCCAAAGAACAGCAGTGAAGCTGTGAAGAGTTTGGAGAACAAGTCTTAAGAGGAACAGCAGAAGGAGCTGGGGTTATTTAGCCTAGAGAGAAGGAGGTGACTGCTTAGGTAAGACCTTATCACTCACTACAATTACTCCAAAGGATATTGTAGAGATGTGGGATTAATCTCTTCTCCCAAATTTCAAGGCAAAAGAAAATAGCATCAAGTTTTACAAACGGAGGTTTAGGTTGGATATTAGGAGAAATTTATTCACGAAGAGGGTCATGAAGGTTTGGAACAGGCTGCCTGAAGAAGTACTTGAGTCACCATCCCTGGAAGTATTCAAGAGACATGTAGTTAGGTGCTTAGGGACATGTTTTAGTGTAGACTTCGCAGTGCTAGTTTAATGATTGGACTTCATGATAATCTTAGAGGTCTTTTCCACCTAAAGGATTCCATGATTCTATGAAGGATCTTTTGATTTTAAACTATTATTGATTATTGAGATCTAATATATAAAATTACTGCAGAAATTAGTTTTCCATATAGGAAATTCAGATGTGTTTCAGAATTCCGTTTAAAAGTCTGAATATTCATAGTATGACTTTCAGTCACTCCTATACTGTCTCACTGGTGAAGCAATTCTGTTTGGTCAGCAACAGTTTCGGTCTAAAGAGCAAAGGACTCCTCACCTTAACTGACCTGCTGTTGAAGTTACTAGAGGTTAGCTTTACTTCTGCTCTGGGTTTTATGTTATTGATGCATAAAGAATTAAATTGTCTAAAGAGACACTAGAATGTCAAAGCAGAGTTAGGAGAGATATGTTCTTCCTTTGCCTCATCTCAAAAACCTGTCAGTGCTTGTGCATGTTCTTACATGCAGGCGTGTCCATAACTGCACAGCCCTCCACATCCTTTGGGGAGAGGAGACACTCAGCATCATCATTATCCTCTTCCTTTTGTTAGACAAGATCTGACAACCTTCCCACTACCCTGAAAATGATGAACTATAATCAAATCTAAAATGGAAGTGTTAATTATGTGCATGTGAATAAGGTCAGTCTTTTCAGTATATTTAATTTTCTTTACAGAGGACCTCCTAAGTATTTTATATTTATAATTTCTGCACCTTCATCTAGTTGCTGAATTGAAGGTGATGATAATGATGGGAGCAGAAAGAGATTACGAAGACTAAAGATATCATACAGAGAAACAAATGTTCAATGAAGATCTCTGCAATTTGAGACAATGAGGAGGGAGGACTTAGAAACCCTATACCCTCTGCTCTTTTTCTGTAGAAAGACCATGCCTTAGGGGATAGTTTCTAAATGAAGAATAAAGAGCTGTCCAAATTACAGGTTGGTTTGAAGACATTCAACTTGCTTTGAGCAAAGGACTAGACTAGATGACCTCCAGAGTTCCCTTCCAACTTAAATTATTCTACAATTCAATTGAAATGCTAACTCCACATGTGAAAAATTTGAATCCTATAGTAAGAACTTTTGTCAGTGTCTCCTCTTGAGGCTAATTTTCACAGCTTTGCTCTTCTTTGATGATACCTTTCATACTCCACGTGTAACAGTGTTAAACTCGTGTGCCATTCTTGTCTAATACCCACATTAATCTCCATAGCCATTTTCCAGTCTTCACGAATATTCCTATGTGAAATAACCTAAACCCACAGCTGCCTTACCTACTTAAAAGTACCTGACACCACATTATTCTAAAAGAACTTTGCTTCTACGTCAGGTAAAGAGAAGGAGATTGGGGGAAGCACCTTTCCCTTCAATTTAGATAGCGTTCATTCAACCTTAAGAAAGTCTGGGGAAACATCCATGTAACATGTTTAAATGCTGTAGCACTTAAATTCTGAGCCAGGATACACAAGGGTTCCATCAGGAAAGTTTCCAAAAAGAAAAAAAAAAAGTAGCTCTCAACTCACTGTTCTGCCTAATCCATTTTGCATGCAAGGAACTATTGAGAGATCAGATAATGGACTCCATAAATTAACACTGGAATTTTGTTGAAGGCTTTATTCTTTACTTTCAGTCACAGATATGTGTTTATATTAGTGAGTGTTTTTGTTTTTTTTTTTTTCCTATTTGCCAGTGCCTTGATTATTTCAGTATGAATTTCCCAGTAAAAAAAAGAAATTTTTTCTTGAATTAGTTGTTCTGTTGTTATATAAATTCAATACAAATATTTGTGATTTTAGGAATATTTAAGTTATGTATAGAAATGAGATGTGTGGTACTTGTATAAGAAAGTCAGCTTTGTACATTAATTGTGAGAGATTCAGTCCATATTTGTTGCAAATTGATGCAGGTTGAATTGACCTTACTGTTGCTCTATTGAGTTATGCTAGCAAACAGTTTAACCTAGGATTCTCTGCATGTTTCAGTGTGTAATTGTCTGTGTTCATTATTATTCACAATACGGTGCAGTAGGATCACAGTTGGAAGTTTTGAGGATTTACATCAAATGACCTGTGACTGCTTACAAAACTGTAGAATCACAAAATCATAGCATTGCATTTGAGAGGGACCTCTGGAGATTGACTAAACTGACACCCTGCTTTAAACGGAGTCAACTAAAGCAGGTTGTTCAGGACCACATTTAACTGGGTTTTGAGTATCTCCAAGGATGGAGGCTCCACAGCCTCTGTGGTTGTGTCCTTACCTGGTACTGAAAAACCTTGACATGTCTCACTGGCGCTGAGCAGTGGGAAGAGATCCCAGGGAGAACTCCATGTGTTCCTGATGTTCTTAACTACAAGTAATTTCTCCCCCTTGCATTCTAGACTACACCTTCCTAAAAATCCTCTATCTATACATAACCTCATCGCTCCAGAAAGGTACCACCATGTCACTCAGCATACTTTGCTTTCCAACCTGATCTACCACTTTCTAAATTGTTGGTGGCTTTTAATCTCCTTCACTGTTTTCTACAATGTAAAGTTCTCATGACAAGTTTGACCTGTGTGTTGAAATCGGCAGTATTTTATAAAAAGCAATTTAAAAGTGCAACACTAACTTCTGTTTCCACCTGACAAGTAATTAGCTGCTTTGAGTATGCTACTAATCCCTAAGTAAAACTGACCTTTAATTTGAGGCTTACACATTAAATTATAAGGCTTTTGATTTATATATATATTTGAACAGGTTCAGAGGAGGGCCACTATGATCAGAGGACTGGAGCATCTCTACTATGAAGAAAGGTTGAGGGAACTGGACTTGTTGAGCTTGGAGAAGGTTCCGGGGAGACCTCATTGTGGCCTTCCAGTACTTAAGGGAGTGTATAAGTGGGAGGGGGAATGACTACCTGGGTTGATAGTGATAGGTCAAGGGGGAATGGTTTTAAACTAAGACAGGGAAGATTTAGATTAGATGTTACGAGGAGGTTTTTCACTCGGAGGGTGGTGGCACACTGGAACAGGCTGCCCTGAGAGGTTGTGGATGCCCCATCCCTGGAGGCATTCAAGGCAAGGCTGGATATGGCTCTGGGCAGCCTGGTCTAGTGGTTGGTGACCCAGCCCATGGCAGGGGGGTTGAAGGTAGGTTATCTTTGAGGGCCTTTTAAACCTAGGCCATTCTATGATTCTATGATATGATTCTTTTTAAGATAGGGCATTTCTTCATAGAGACATGGATTCCTTTGTTAGCACATAATAATTGCTTCTCCTGGGCAAAACTTGCTTATGAATGTTTAATCAATTTCCACATTAGAGTAGCTCTCTAACTTGAAGATTGTAATAAAGTTAAACACTGCTTATGAGTAAGCATCTAAGAACTTTAGATGGAAAGCAAAGTAGTAGCATCAAAATTTGTGAGAAGTGTTACATATGTTGTAAGTAGTGCCCTGCTTCTGTTATAGAGACCACTTTGTCTTCCATACAAAGATGCTGCATGGAAGAAAGGGAAATAGTGAGTGGACAGACACATGGCTCTTGAAGGTGAAAGAAGCCCTGGTATCCTCACAGGGAGACTGGTGATCCAACAGCATGCTGGTGCTTCTTACAGCCAAGAATGATATTCTGTAGTAATTCATTTGCTTTTGAACCTGAAATTCAGATATGTAATAAAGCTGTGAGCTGACTGTAATTATTCTGAAGCAGAATTGCTTTACTACTGAATGATTATGTACCACAGCTAATATTGCTGGTTGGCCATAGTCTCCAGGATGTTCATAGTTCAATGACATTGAGATCTCAGTTCCAAAGACATTTTAATATGGATGGACAGTATCTTGTTAGCCTTTTGTTCCTGGCAAGCTGAGTCAGGCTGTTTGTTATCTTTGCGTGGAGTCCTGAGTTAAACCAGGAAGTCAGGAAATTCTAGTATTATGCACTTGTGTAGGTAAGGAGCTGGAGTAAAGCTGAGTTTGGAGAATTCATTGTGAAAACAGGTCTGAAAGCTAGTATCATTCTTAGGTTGTAAATGAAATGACATAACAGCCAAGGTTTTTCCTTCTATTGTGATTGAGTTTGGTTGCTGCTGTCTTTTCATAAATGGTAGGTTGTTTTTTTTCTCCTCACATTAACATTAATATAGTGGAGGCTTGGAAAAAGATTTCTACCCTGTTATATTAAATTATGTTCTTCCTTGATATTAAGCAATAAAGTTTCAGACTTTCCTTCTTTGAACTTGAAAGGAAAAAAAAAAAAGCATCTTATTTACTTATTTCTTTCTGTCTGCAACCACACTAGTGTCCAAATAGATCCCCATTCCTGCAGTAGTGTTGCTTACAGCCCTGCTACCTGGAAACTTCTAGAAAGCTCTGATTATCAGACCACTAACAGAATTTTCCTTGAGCCACAGCACATACCGAGTGAAGATACAAAAGAAGGTGTCAATCCTATGGGCCCTGAGAGCAGGTAGCACAGTTACAAGGTAGAACTCATTTGTGCTGTCAACTCACTAGCTATTTTGTCTCTTAAAGATAGGACTATTTTCTTCTAACTCATTGAGAAACAGTAAATTTGGTAGCATTTGAAAAATGCTATTTGTTCCTTTAAGGTGGTTTCTGAGGAGGATGCTGAGTCTGAATTTATTCCAAATTGTTCCCTCAAGCTGTGGTACCATAGAATCATTGCATCACAGAATTAGTTAGATTGGTAGGGACCTTAAAGCCCACCCAGTCCCAACCTGTGCCGTGGGCAGAGCTGCCACCGACTGAGTCAGACTGCCCAGGGTCCTATCCAACCTGGCCTTAAGCACCCTCAGGAGTGGACTGAGAAGTCTGATAAAGTGGGGAAGATCTCTGCTGTCAAGCAAATTCAGACAGTATGGAAGCAAAGGGGGGCTTAAATGTTTGATTCTATGGAGTGTTCTTCCATCTGGGAGAGGGAAGAGTTCGGTGAGGGAGAAGATGATGTTTTCCTTCAAAATGCTATTTCTGCTTTAATAACTTCAGAAGTGGAGCATATTAACAATGGAATGTTTATCTAAATAAACATTTACAATTTAATTATTTTTTTTGGTAGGGACCTTAAAGTACAATATCAAGTATAAATATTACAGTATCAAGCTTCTCTTAAATACGGCAAAAAAAATAATCTGTCAAAAGACCATGAGCTTTCAGAACTGGAAGACTGCGAAGCTGCAATCCTCTTACAAAATAAAAAGCTGACTATCATGGAGTAAACTCCTTATAACTCCACTTTAATAGTATTTTAAATGAACATTAGAAAAATACTGGCTAAGATACAACTTTTGTCTTTAGGTTATTTGTATTTTGAGTTTGGTGAAAGACTGTGAAAAATCTTTCTTAAAGGATGGATGCTACATTGACAGAGAGCCAAAGGGGAAGCTTTACAGCAGAAATTGTTCATTGACTCTGTGACTGCAAGTGTGGAAAAGCAGAAAGAATTAGATAACATTAATTGAAGAAACACAGCAAATCCAAAGCACAGGATTGGTGTATAAACAGCTTTAACTGTATGTATTCATCTCAGTTGCTCTGAAAACAAATGGAAGATTACTGGGATAAGATTAACTGTAACAAATGCAAGAAACTGTATGAAGCGGTTGGGAAAGCTTTTTATAGTAGAGCAGTTAAATCTAGTTAATTGTGTTTGATTTTTGTTTTTCATAATTACTTCCATTGTTCCACCAAACTCCTGCTGAATGTCCGACATAGTCGAGCTGTCATGCCATAATTGAAAAAAAAAAAAAAATAGAAGCTGAATGGCAATGTGATTAGTGTTGTGTTACATGCTTTAATATATGTGCTGCTCATACTGGTTGAGAGCTGCCTCTCACTTAGCCGAGGAGATAATCCTTGATTTAAAACAAAGCAACCACTCTGACAAGGTAATGCGGTTAATGGAAGCGTTTAACCATATGCAAAGATAATGAAATGCTTTCGGCTCACTGTTGCCAAGTGGTAAGGAGGTCATGAGTAAGCTTTTGCAATGAGAAACCCAATTTATCCTAATTCCCACTGTGACCTCTCGCACAGGCATTGTCCAGGCTCATAGCCTTTTATACATGGTTAGTAATAATCAGGCTGGCTTGAGGTCGATGTTACTGACTTTTGATCTGTACATTTGCAGTAGATCTGTGAATCTTAACTTTCAGAAGTGTAGAGCATCTGACTGACAGCAAGACATACATGATGGCATGCATGCAGCTAACTGTTGTGGGTATTACTTCCTTCATCAGATTTCTAAAAAATAATTGCATCATACCTTTGGAGCATATTCAGTTCATTAAAAATTGAAGATGAATATCTCTAAATGTATGTGCCTGTGTGTCTGTGGCAGAGGCAGAAAACCTGAATTTGCCTGGAAGAACGAAGACCATGTTTCAAATTGCTTATCTTGAACTCCTAACATTGGACAATAAATTAAGAAAATCATAGAATCATTAAAGTTGGAAAAGGCCTCTAAGATCACCAAGTGCAAGCATCAGCTCATCCCCACCGTGCCCATTGACCATGTCCCTCAGTGCCACATCTGCATGGTTCTGGAACACCTCCAGGGACAGTGACTCCACCACCTCCCTGGAGGATCCCTGGGCTGTTTGGTAGTTGGACTGTCTCAGCTACATTAAACTGATTTTAAGACCCCCTAGACGTGTTGGAGTCTGGAGAAACAGTGGGTGCTGTAGGAGAGGTCAGAAAGGCAACAGTGAGCTCATGTGACAGAAAGGAGCACAGTGCTGTCCTGTTCCGTGCTCTGCCACTGCTCAGCCAGCATTGTCACTTTCCTTTCGTGACAGATATCAAGCTGACTCCTGTTGAATTGAAAGAAAAACTCAGTTAATAACTGCATTATCTTCTTTCAATTTATATGACGGTGGCATGTTAGGTGAAAATTTTTTACAAGTNTATTTTATTTTATTTTTTTCCCCTGGTAAATGACAATTTGTAGAAGATTGAATATCTCACATTCCTACCTTCCCATTGCAGCTCTACTGTGCCTTCAGTGTTGCTCCTTATACTTCCTTAATTCTTTAATGTTTTATATTCATGGGACATTCACACTGACCTATTCAGAAAGTTCGCTTTCTTGGATATTTCAAAGAATATATAAGAAAAAATGATTTTTTTTTTCTTATGTGCAGCCTTAGGATGAATTAGTGCACTACTATAACCCTAGACTTCATAGTCTGAGTGTCATTATCCTGCAAATTTGCACCAGTTTATTTGTAACAGCATCTTTTCAGAAACATTTAGTATTGATTCTATGGGTTTTACAGGTGTCATTGTTAGGAGCAGCATCTGTCTAAAGCATGCTGCATTGCAAAGTATTGCTACTGGAGAGTAACCCTTCTCGTGAGTTAATTACTTCTAAGATCGTTTTCATGTACACTGATTGATGCTAACGGTGCACTCCAGGATGTTATAGGGCTTGAAAAAAATGTAATTTCTACTTCAAGTAAATGATTCTGTGTAGGAGTTTATAATATATATCTATATAGCAAGTGTAGAACACAAAACCCAGGAGAATTATCTCTGTTTTCAAGTAGGCATGTAGAGGAATATCTTCAGAGTAGTTGTACCAGCTATGTGATGTAAGGAAAAGAAATGAAATGTAATCACTATCCAAATGAAGTGAATAAAACTGAATCCTCCGCAGTTTATCTACCAAATGTGTGTGTCTCATTCTAGTGCACTGACTCTACTACCAGAGCTGTTCATATTAAGTCTGTCCACATATTTTCTGCAGAATCTCTGTGGTGAAGCATGCACTGAGGTGAAAAGCTGACACAATGGAATGCTTTTTGTGCTGGCTCTGGACAAATTGTATTCCATTTTATCAGCTCCAAGGTCAGGAGTGCTACCACGTCTCTTAAACTGTAGTGTAGTAAAGTGGGCCCTTCTGAACATTTGAGGAAGAGCTGCAAGTTTCCCTGATTACTGCAGCCCGGTATCCCCAGCAGCCAAGTTCTTTGTCTCAACTTTCTTCTTTTGTCTATAATTCTCTCTCTTTTTTTTTTTTTTGCTGTAATTGGATNATGATGGCATGCATGCAGCTAACTGTTGTGGGTATTACTTCCTTCATCAGATTTCTAAAAAATAATTGCATCATACCTTTGGAGCATATTCAGTTCATTAAAAATTGAAGATGAATATCTCTAAATGTATGTGCCTGTGTGTCTGTGGCAGAGGCAGAAAACCTGAATTTGCCTGGAAGAACGAAGACCATGTTTCAAATTGCTTATCTTGAACTCCTAACATTGGACAATAAATTAAGAAAATCATAGAATCATTAAAGTTGGAAAAGGCCTCTAAGATCACCAAGTGCAAGCATCAGCTCATCCCCACCGTGCCCATTGACCATGTCCCTCAGTGCCACATCTGCATGGTTCTGGAACACCTCCAGGGACAGTGACTCCACCACCTCCCTGGAGGATCCCTGGGCTGTTTGGTAGTTGGACTGTCTCAGCTACATTAAACTGATTTTAAGACCCCCTAGACGTGTTGGAGTCTGGAGAAACAGTGGGTGCTGTAGGAGAGGTCAGAAAGGCAACAGTGAGCTCATGTGACAAGAAAGGAGCACAGTGCTGTCCTGTTCCGTGCTCTGCCACTGCTCAGCCAGCATTGTCACTTTCCTTTCGTGACAGATATCAAGCTGACTCCTGTTGAATTGAAAGAAAAACTCAGTTAATAACTGCATTATCTTCTTTCAATTTATATGACGGTGGCATGTTAGGTGAAAATTTTTTACAAGTATGATATATAATAAATAAATAAATAAAGAAATAAAAGCTTCCCTTTTAAGCTAAGCATCTTCTTTACCATTCGTGGACCTTTCATAGAATTGCTTTGCACATTTGCACATGATGCATTGTCTAGTTGCAAAAAAGTATTCAGCAGGTGTGATGATTATATTCTCTGAACACTAATATTTAAGACTCAAGAAGCGTTTCACTGCTTTTGGAAAGTGGGAAGATAGGTAAAAATTTTTTTAAAATAGTTTATGGATCTTTTCTTTTTTAAAGCACTACAAAATGAAGTACTTCAGCATTTGCCAGGGTGATCCATCACCCACTTGTCATTTCAGGATTTTCTCAAATTTCTTCTTAGTGAGATAAAAGAGGTACATGAGTGTACAGAATGATCAGGTTGATTTTATTTTATTTTTTATTTTATTTTTTATTTTATTTTATTTTATTTTATTTTTTTCCCCTGGTAAATGACAATTTGTAGAAGATTGAATATCTCACATTCCTACCTTCCCATTGCAGCTCTACTGTGCCTTCAGTGTTGCTCCTTATACTTCCTTAATTCTTTAATGTTTTATATTCATGGGACATTCACACTGACCTATTCAGAAAGTTCGCTTTCTTGGATATTTCAAAGAATATATAAGAAAAAATGATTTTTTTTTTCTTATGTGCAGCCTTAGGATGAATTAGTGCACTACTATAACCCTAGACTTCATAGTCTGAGTGTCATTATCCTGCAAATTTGCATCAGTTTATTTGTAACAGCATCTTTTCAGAAACATTTAGTATTGATTCTATGGGTTTTACAGGTGTCATTGTTAGGAGCAGCATCTGTCTAAAGCATGCTGCATTGCAAAGTATTGCTACTGGAGAGTAACCCTTCTCGTGAGTTAATTACTTCTAAGATCGTTTTCATGTACACTGATTGATGCTAACGGTGCACTCCAGGATGTTATAGGGCTTGAAAAAAATGTAATTTCTACTTCAAGTAAATGATTCTGTGTAGGAGTTTATAATATATATCTATATAGCAAGTGTAGAACACAAAACCCAGGAGAATTATCTCTGTTTTCAAGTAGGCATGTAGAGGAATATCTTCAGAGTAGTTGTACCAGCTATGTGATGTAAGGAAAAGAAATGAAATGTAATCACTATCCAAATGAAGTGAATAAAACTGAATCCTCCGCAGTTTATCTACCAAATGTGTGTGTCTCATTCTAGTGCACTGACTCTACTACCAGAGCTGTTCATATTAAGTCTGTCCACATATTTTCTGCAGAATCTCTGTGGTGAAGCATGCACTGAGGTGAAAAGCTGACACAATGGAATGCTTTTTGTGCTGGCTCTGGACAAATTGTATTCCATTTTATCAGCTCCAAGGTCAGGAGTGCTACCACGTCTCTTAAACTGTAGTGTAGTAAAGTGGGCCCTTCTGAACATTTGAGGAAGAGCTGCAAGTTTCCCTGATTACTGCAGCCCGGTATCCCCAGCAGCCAAGTTCTTTGTCTCAACTTTCTTCTTTTGTCTATAATTCTCTCTCTTTTTTTTTTTTTGCTGTAATTGGATTTCAGAATTGACACTCAGGGCAATATACACAGAGTTGTTGAGCCCAGACATAATTTTGAGGCACACAGTAGTTATTGCTAACATTGTTAAAATATTGTTAAACTTTGTAGAAGTGTTTTAATTACTGATTTCAGTTCTGGTGCTAGTTTACAGATGAATCAAAGGGTGCTGTTATGAAACACCTTGTACTGCTTCTCTCTGCTTTTTTCCCTATCATACTTGCTCACTGATTTTTAAAATTAGGAAACGGAAGCCCTTTCACACAAAGTGTGAACTATTTCAACTTAGTGTCTCCCTTTTCCAACTCCTCAAGTTTAACACCTGCCTTTCTGTACTTGCCTTCCTTAAAAAAATAGAAGCAGGATATCTAAAACATGTGCTCTTCATGCCTGCACTGATGTGGGAATATTCATTTTCCTGTGAGTAAATATCACCAGATTATTCTGCCATCTAAGCATGTGAAACACATAACAATTACTTCAAATAAATAAGATCCTAGTTTTTGCTTGTTAAAATGATGATGCTCTTTAGAATCTCCTTATCATAGCATACAGTCTGAAGCAACTGATACCACCTGTTTGTGACTAAGGAATCTTCTTTGCATATTTTTCTTTCCCTTCTCTTTCGGAGTTCATCAGCATTAATCAGTTAGCAAACAGGGTTATTTTAATAACAGCCCTCAGTCTCCCAGACTTTATTTTTCATTCTTTCATCAATGTCTTGAGTTCGTGACCACTGCAGCCAGCTCATTCATTCACTGGTGTGACTTTTGTTCTTTGAGAGAAGGTGAAGGAATGCAGGTGGTTTGCTCATACCTGTCCAGGGGCACCACCATACACAGGCTTCAAAGTACCAAGAATGTCTTTAGAGTAAATGAGAAGCAAAAACAACAAACAGAGCTGATGTCTCTTCATGAGATTAGCTCCTTGTGTGTTTAGATGTTATGATGTGCTCTGTTGATGGTCCTGTAGGGGACTTCTAAAACTTGCTTTATTAGTAATTAGTTATGGGTAACACTGAAATGAGTATTGCTTTGCAATTGCAATAACAGTTTTTGGCTTTGATCTTCTAACTCTTTAGGAATACTGGCATAGTCCACATTTCTGTAGAGAAATAAGATGTTGAAACATGTTTTCCTCTTCTTTTCAGGGAGTAATATGTGGGAGGCTGTGGACCATTTGCTTCCGACATAGGAACAGCACTGGGTTGGGAATCTGAAACTCCTGAGAGAATGCTGGGAATCTGCAGAGGGAGACGGAAATTCCTGGCTGCCTCTCTGACCGTCCTCTTCGTGCCAGCCATAACGTGGATTTATCTGTTTGCTGGGAGTTTTGAAGGTAGGAGGGAAGAAATGGCTGGGGGCAGCATGAGTTGAATGATTTGTATTGCAGCAGACAGACGTAAGTCAGTCATCACTGGTTTTATTTAAATAAGGCAGTTTAATTTGTATAGGAAATGGCTCCCAACATGCAGATTTCAACCAAGAGCCTTCCTTACCGTGTTCTCACTGCTGAGGAGCAGGTATTTGCTGTTCAGTTTTCCTCTAATCCTTGAACTTACATGAAGTTCCAGCAAAACTCTAATTTCCCCTTATTTATTTGTCCTCTGTGTTTTCTGATTCTTAAAGGTGGATCTATCTTGTACACTGTAAGATTTTACTTCAATTAAAATTAATGTCTTATTTTCAGTTCTTCTCTTAAAGCTGTTTAATAAGGTACCCATGTGTATTGTGGGCACTTCTTACACAACTCTTATTTTTATGGATATGTGAGTCTTAGTATGTATAAATGGCATGGGTCACTGAGTTTCACTTTGGGACATGAAGCAGGAAGTGTGTCTAGCTACAAGAACGTGTAGAATCTGCAGTAAAATCCAGGAAAGCATGTACCTTGCGTGGATCTGTATGTGGTGGACTCTGCTAGGTGAGGGTCACTCAGCTGCAGGCTCTCTCGTGTCCAGTGGCCTCATGGCCTCAGTGGGCCTCTGCTGACTGATACAGGGAACAAGTGGTTCTTAGTTTGTGGAATGGGAGGTGGTGTGGTGGAACTCCATTCTGTGAAGTAAACATAGCAGTAAAGAAATCATGAGACAAATGCTTTTACACAGTGCATCCTGTAGCATGCATGAGAGTTAAGAGAGCTTTCAGAGTGCCAGGTTTGCCCAGCACGATTTCCCATCTTCTAACAATTCTCCACTCTTAGCCATGGTGATGCTGCATTGCCCTCTGTGTCTGTAACCATGACACATGCAATCATCCCTGATTGTTGTCCAGTCTGGGGAATGAGTGTGTGAATGTGGAAGTCAAAATGGAAATAGGTACAGCCCCGCCGTGCCGATTTTGGTGAGTGTGGCATGCAGGCTCTTCTGTATTGCTGGTGAAAATGCATTGCTAGTGGTGGTTACTTAACTGAAAAATACTGTTTTGTAGCTGAGGATTTGCTCTTTCAAACAGTGTTGTTGTGCTCTTTGTAGTTCCCGTGGAAACAAACAGGATGCATTACTTTCAGAGCAACCTACGTATAACCGTCTCACATTTCCTATACAGCCTGAACAACACCTGGCTGAGCAGCTAACAGAGTGCCTGGGAAGTGTTCAGTCTAGGACTTGCTGTGCAACTAGTCTGCCTTTACCTCATAGAGCAGCCAGTATGTCACTACGAATCCCCCTGAGATGACCTGTTTTCATTTGGGATGTTCTTCTCCAAGAGAAGACAGAAAAAGAGTTGTCTTCTTCCATAGCATAGGAGCTATGTACAGGTACTAGATTCTGCCCACTTGCTTCTAGTGCTATGCCCTGCTTTAAAAGTTGATTCTATGAAATGTTCTACGGTTTTCCAATTTGGTTATATAAATACCAAACCTACAAGCACATGAGGCTATTTTCTTGCAGTTCACCTTGTGTGAAGACTATTAGTTCTGGCCACTGCCTCTGTGCTTATTGTGCCAGAAGGATGAACACAAAAAATCAATGAATACGTAAGGTGTATTTCTTTAGTTTGAAT
This sequence comes from Odontophorus gujanensis, assembly GCA_013399175.1. Taxonomy (NCBI): domain Eukaryota; kingdom Metazoa; phylum Chordata; class Aves; order Galliformes; family Odontophoridae; genus Odontophorus; species Odontophorus gujanensis. The sequence continues at coordinate 580,218 of VXAB01008230.1, read as the reverse complement.
CCAGGTCCCGCTGGGTGGCCATTGGGTGTTATACCTGGGACAGCTCTCCTTTCCCTGTATTCTTTAAGCAGAGATCTTCAAATTTGTTTATGTACATTGACTTGCAGCCATATAAGTAGTACTTTTTATAATCAGACTTGAAATAAGCAGTACATTGCCTTTTTAGCTGTATATCTGACGAACTTTTTTCTGTCCTTAAAGGAGTTCAGTGCAGTTAGGTGAGGTTAGAAAACGCTGTTTCTCTTATTACTTGTTACTAAGCAGCTTTTTGTTATTTCTGTTTTATTTTTTAAAGATAGAGCATTTCATTTTTGGCAGAAGTAGTGTTATTTTGACAAGCTAAAAAACATTTCTTAATTATCTTAACATGAGGAAAGGTGTTTCATCCTTTTAAAAATTGTTCAAACACAAAAATTGTTCAGCTTACAGCCTGATAAATTTTAAAATTCATTGTTTTAAATGTCAGGCAAGCTTCTTTTATGTAATCCTGGCAGAGCAATTTGTGCTTGGTTTCAAAACAAAATTGGATTCCAAGTTAAATTACAAGTAAGGGCATCTGAAGATTTTCAGCATATATTGCATACATCTCTGAATTAGTTGTATGTCAGGTACAAATATTTGCTTATGTAAATTTATTTGGTTACTTAAAATTCTGCCATAATGGGCAGTAACTCTGTGAGCTCGTTCTAGAATGAAACACTTATGGGATTCGCATAAAACTGAAAATATACGGGGTGCTGGCTGCATACTTGAACAGTAATGATCGAGCAGTCAGAACAGTACTGATTTTGTTTGATTTCTAAAAGCTGAGCAAATGCAGCCCTCACCTTTTTGTTTTTAGAGGAATATTATGCTGCCTTGTTGTAATGACTATTTTAATTGTGTCCACAATTGTAAATGGAATACTGCTTTAAATTCCTGTGTGTAAAGTCCTTTGTTTTTACAGAGGGTTCAATACAGATCTTGAAATTTGCAGTTACATGCTATTTGAGGTGACTTAAAGCTCTCAGTGTGAATTAATCTTAAATGAAACCAGGGAGCAAAGCCCATTACCGATTAAGAAGCCTTGTACTGGAAAAGAACTGCAAGCAATGTGAACTTATTAACTCTTTCTGTTATCTCTCCATGTCTGGTTGTTTGCTTGTTTGTTTTTCCTTTAATATTTGGCTGAGAGGTGATTGAATCTTTGTTTGGTTAAACTCTGGGGTAATATTTATTTAACCAAATAACAGTTTGTATTTTCTTAACTTGTACGTATAACAGCTGGAGAGTTAAATCATTCTTCACTTTATCTGACTTCTTGTTTTTTTGTGCCATTTCAGTTCACGTAATTAGTTTATGTTTTAATGTCTTGATGTGTTAATGTAAACTTGAGTAAAAAACACCCCAACAGCATGGTACTTTGATTTGAAATCAGCAGGAGTGGAGAGTCTTCTGCATTTTCTGGCACTAGGTGTCTCTGATTAAACACAGGTGCACTGCTTTCAGATTCAAGTAAATGGTTCTTGTTATGCTTTTCTCCACCAGATTAAAGGAACAGCCTTGCTAAATTCTTAAGGTTGGAAGGGAACCCAGGGGCTCTCTGGTTAAACTTCTTTAAACAGGTGCTGTATCTATTTTGAACCTCCTTTGATTCCATTTATGGTTGATGTCACTCATCCCACACAGAGTGTCTCCATGAAGAGCCTGGTTCCACCTTCTTGCATCTGCTGTAGGTAGTGGGGCCCTGCTGTGAGTCCTCTGGACCATCTCATCTCCAGGTTCAATGAGCGTGGCTCTCATGGCAAGCAATTCAGCAACCAGCTTTGTAAGCCTATTTCATTAATGTCTTTCTTAGATGGAGGATCCCAAACTGGAAACAATATGCCAGATGTGGTCCAGTGAGTATCAAGTCAAGAGGAATGGTCACTTCCCTCAGTCTCGTTGCTATATTCCTGTTGATTGCTCCCAGCTTGCATTGCTGTCCAGGCATAATACTCTGTCACATGTAATGCAATGTCTAGCAAGACCCCAGATCCTCCTGGAAGGACTTGTCCCCAACTTGTACGGAGGATTCTGTGGGAGACATTCAAAAGAAATTGCATCTACTAGTCTCTAATACTCACAGCTATAATCACTGCATCACATAAAGCAATTGGGTTGGTCATTTATGATTTATACTTAGAAAATCTGTACTCATTTCACTGTCAAGGCTCAGTGTGTTTCCTTTTACAGGTACTTACATACAGCAGTTGAATCACCCCTCAGTTGTTTCTTTTTTTCCCACTAAGCTAAACTAGTTGAGCTAGCAGAGTTGTCATGGCAAGGAATTTTCTTACATTCTTTTGCAGTTGTTTGTTTGTTTGTTTCAGAGCATTGGAATCAATTGTCTCTTCAGTACTCATATCTGCAGTGCTGCATCCTAAAGTAGTTTTTTCTTGATGCAATTAGAAATTACATTATGGCTTCGTATTTCTGTATATAAGGACTTCAGTTATTAGTTTGCCATGGCATGGTGGTGAGTCCACATTTAAAAGCCTTTTATAAGCACTTTATTAGTAGATCTGTGATGTAAAATATATCCCAATGTTATCAGTTTCCTTGGTGTGCTTTTTAAATAGCCTGCAATTCTATAGAACAAAATTTGGTTTTCATTTTGTTTTTTTTTTTTCTCTTGTCAGAAAGTATGATGGAAATACTGCTACTTATTTTATTGTGTTTGTCCACAACATCAGAGGCAGATGGTGGTGGTATGGCAGTAAAGGCTGAACTTTTCTACCAATATTTCATTACATTTTGTTGCCGTATGACGAATGGCAGCAGAGGAGCAGTCTGAAAAAAAGAGATATCTGATGTGGAAGTGCATATGAGTTGAAAGTGTGTCATTAAATCCCTCCACATGGAAAAAAATGGAACCCACTGACATTCACTGATGCTTGCTGAACATTTATGGAAAACCATACAGTGGATGTGAGCACACTGAGTTGATGGGTAGTGTGTTTCAGCTGTGGTGACAGCAACTTGAAAAACAGTCTAATTTCCATACAGCCATGCAGATTTTTATGAGTGCAGCATGCAGGCTTTGTTTATCACTGGTGAAAATGCATAGCTAATAGTGTTGAAAAATACTGTTTTGTAGTTGAGAATTTGCTCTGTCAAATAGTGTTATTGTGCTCTTAGTGTCTGTTGTAGTTTCCATGGAAATAAACAGGAGGTATTACTTTTGGAGCCATCTATGTACAGAGCAACCTGCTGCATCACAGCTGTCACTCAGACACTGCCAGTAGGACCCTGCCTTGAAATATTTATTGGAGGTGGCATTATCCAAGCTGTGACAGCAATAGCTACTAAAAGCCTGATTAATCACGTATAAATGTCTATTAAGGTTATGAACTAGAATATTAAAGAGAATGTTGAATATTATATAGCTTTAGAATGTACCTGGTTACTGTTGTTGTTTTTAATGATGCACAAGGGCAGCATAATTTCAGTTATCAGTTACCTTGAATGAAAAAGCTAATTGTTTCAATATTCTTAAATTATATTCAAAAGGCTAGGCAGTAGAGTGGAAGGGTAGAGTGCATTTAACACAGAGAAGAGGAAACTGAAATAAGACGTAATGAATTTTCATTAGAAAGAAAACAGCAATTTCACTAACCAACAGTAGCTTCAGAAACAATAGCATCTTCCAATATATATTGCAGTTTACTATCCCCTTTATTGTGGGGGTCACATAAAATGGATACTTGGAACTGTAATTTGACATCACTGATTCTTCAGAGAAGTGTCCACTGTAGCTTTGTGCCCTCGACATGTTCACTGTCACCTCCATCTGACAGGATGAAAATACACTGAGGTTACCAGTCTGTCTGTGATGGATCCACTTGAAGTTGGAAGCTCTGAAGTGTCTGTTCAGGGCTTCTGTTAAGAAAACGTATCACAGAAAAGGAAGAATCAATAATGTAATTTAGATGAGAACTGGAGAAGAGGTTGTTTGAGATCATGTAGGGTGTCTTTGAGAGAGAGGAAGTTGAGTCTGTTTTTTGTTAGCTGCTAGACTAGCATTTTAAAAGCAGAGGTTTTCCTTCTTTCCCGCTTTCCTATATTGTCCTGTTTTCACTCTAGTGTTGGGCAACTGTCATTCTCTGACATAGAGTGTACTTCAGTCCAAGTAATCTGTAGGGATGATTGAAACCAGAGTTGGGCAAACACCTCATAAAATACAATAAAGTGAAATGAAGGAAGGCTGCAAATATTCATCTTAGTATTTAAATGGGTTGACTTTGATGCTGTTCTTACTCTTTTTGTGTATGCTTTCCATAAATATTCTAGTGAATATGTTAATTGGGAAGACTGTCTAACAGGAACAATGAATATCCAGTTTTAATATTCATGGGAGGCAGATTTTGAAGTCATATTTGTGAATACTTGAATCAGACAACTGATTCTGGGAGTTCAGCTTTCTACAGTTAAGCGCCAAAAGTTTATCACATGATCTGTGTGCGTGATGAAAACTCTTTGAATTTTTAATGCTTGCAATAAATTGCTCATAGCAAGAGGCAAATAAGTAATTAATTGCTAAAATGTTTATCAGATACTTGCAACCGATGAACAAATACTAGAAAATAATCCTTTCACAGACAATGTAATCAGAAAGAGGCAAAATCTGAAATTGCATTTTTCATTACGATTTGCACAGTTTGCTTGAATTTTATCCGTTCTGTGTCTCAACAGGATTAAACAAGAAAACTTAATCCAATGTCCATTTAAAGTAGAAGTTTCAACCTCTGTATTGATCCTGTCTTTTTAATAAAGTTCAGAGGAAGGAGGTCCTGAAAGGATGCCTCTGCTTATAATAAGGATGTTACTGTGGTAGGAGCCAGAACAGGACAGTAGGAGAAGGTATTTTAGTTAGGATTGACTTCCTGTCTACCCCTTCTGGAAAGCTGCTTCTGTGCACATTTCCATCCTGGAGTGGTTTACTCTTCTGTTATTTTTTTAGGAGCTATGCTGACAAATGCACTAAAGCACCTCTTCATGTTAGCTGCAATCAAGATATCTTCTTCAGTATGTCTGCAGTTTTTAGTTGCAGATCCCTACAGTGTAAAATTAGTCACCACAGTAAAGACCTCAGGATTACACTGAGTTTTGTTGCATTATCCTGGGATCTTTTTTGATGAAACTTTTGTGATTTGGGTGCATGGAGTACTAACAAAGGTTGGCTGAAGTATGCTTTCGACCAGAAGGACCCTGCTGTGAAATCTGTGAATCTGATTCTTTGCTCCTCGTTTTTAGCATACAAATACAGTGTTGCCAGTAATAGATTATTTACAGATACAAGAACTCTTGCCTGTACATATTGCAAGAAAATAAAATAAAGAAGTAAATATGAAAAAATAATGATCTTTTATCTCCATCCTGTAAAGAAACAGTCTGCTTTTGAGCAGTGACTAGAAAGATGAAGTAATTTCTATGGCAAAACAAGAATGGCCTTAAACAGAGAAAGTGAGCTATGTAGTATGGCCATGAGAAGCCTCTGGGAGTCTAATGGAGTTGTGACATCCATCTGGTTTTCTTCTCAACCCCTCCTTCAAGTTAGCAAAATGTTTGTGTTCCTGCAGTGCACCTTAACAAGTAAGGTCCACTGAAGACTGAACATCTCAGTGGTGGTGTCAGTGCTATTTCCTCCTTAGCTTGCTAGAAATTCACATTTTAAACCAATATATTCTAGTCTCAGGAAGTGCCATGTAACTTGCAACAATCACTTGTTTTGTCAGGATGTTGTACCAAATGAAGCAAGCCCATATTGCTCTTTTGAATTACAGTACATTGACATGTACTCTCTTTGATACCTATTTTCTCTTTCCTTTTTTTGTTTTTTTGTTAAATATGTGCTTATTTTTTCCTAAGAGTTAAGTAAGCTGTAGGCTTACCTTCTTTTGTCTCCATACACCTCTTGATTGGATGCTTTTTTTTTGTTGTTTGTTTTTTTTGTTCTTGTTTCTAAACATAACATGTCCATCAGTTTTGTCTTGGCTTTCTTTAACTTGTTGGCTCCTAGTTTGTCATTTTTGTCAGAAACATAAAGGTCAGAGTGGAAATGAATTATTTGAGCGGGAGCAAGCTTCCAGCTTCATAGAACAGCAGCATAATCTGAGTATAATCTGTGGAATTTCTCAAGACCTTTGTTTCATCTCTTTCTCTGAGCAAACTTTTGGCGAAAATGTGGGTTATGTAGTTATTCTATACAAAGATAAGCTAATTCTTTCCAAGAGGAAAGAACATCTACTAGACTTTGTTAGGGCTGCACGGAAGACTACTAGCAGGAGAGCTACTACCTGATTGCTCCTGTTTCTCAATTTCAAAGATGGACACATTCTGACATTATAGTAAAAAAAAAAATCCTTTTCTGCAGAAAAATTGTATGGTAAGATGAACTAAACCATCATGTTTTTTAGAAAGCCCAACCCCTAACAAGCAGAGCTTGGCTTTTTGAAACAAAATACGTAGTTTTATAAGTAAGCCAGACCTTCTTTGAGTGCTGGAACTAATGTAGCCTGTGATCAATGTCATGCAGCTGATCGATGTTGAAGCTGCTTTTCCCACAGTTAGGGTGTTTATAAAATGTAGCTTCCATATGGATCTCCCAGTGTCTGAATAAATCTTGAGCTTATGCTGCAGTGTATTGCTCAATGGTAAAATGTATAGCATCTCTCATCTATCTTACATGTTCCTGACAATTGTAGAAGCTTCATTACCTCCAACTTCTTTCCCTCTAATGAAGTCATTTGAAATTTGCCATTGAGTTTTAGGGGTGAACAGGCAAGGAGGTCAACAAATGTGTACAGTCAGGGTAGGAGAAAATACATGAAATAGAAATATTTTAAAAGATTGAAGAAAAAATTTACCATGTTGATTCTGGTGAATGGCTGTAACAATCTCTCATATTGGACAGTGTATTGTATTTGTAGTGCCTTCCAGTAATTTTGAAACTTTTATTTTGAATATTTATTTAAATATGCATAATGCAAGAAGGAGAACAAGTAAAAATGAATGACTTTCTACCAAGTTAAAAATGAACTCCAAGATATACTTAACACATTGTGTCTAATCTTCCTGTGTTATGTAGATAATACTCTGGGATGGTTTAGGAAAAGCAGCAGAGAATGAAAGATAATGTCGTGATATTGGATGGATGCATTTAAATTGTCTTTAGCTTAAGAATACCAGCATCTTCCATGCATCACTTTATTCCCTCTGTACCCTTTTCAAACATTCTTCAGTCATTGAATTGTTCCGTTGAGTAGTTATTTCTGTCCCCTGAAGTATTAGCTCTTGTGTTGCTTTGCCTTCTGCAATTCTTTTTTTGAGACTTGAATCTAAGGGCTTCTAAAATACTTCGATCTCCTTGGAGAATTGAGTGAAATGCACAGCTAACATAACAAAAAATAAAATAACATGGGATGACAGCAGTCATCTTGGTTCACTCAACCTTTAGATACCAACAATAGGAGGGAGAGTTGATGACCTGGAGAATGATATGTTTTTGACCTGAGATTTTCTTTGTATTTAAAAATGATCAAGCCATTTGAACTATCCTGCTGTAGTCATTTTTTCCAACCTGTGGGATGACAATCCTTTTGCATAGTTCTTTGAAATAGGGCTAAAGATCAGGATGTAACCGTCAAATTTTGAGACATTCCAACCCCCCACCCGCCCACCCCTTTAGAATTCTGCTCAGTTTTTAAATTGTTAAATGTCAGAGTTTTCAGAGGTCCATAACTGGGGCAGGAGGGAGTGACTAAAGTTGAAATTGTAAGAATGCTGGATTCACCACGTTTTTGTAAGTTAAATGCATAGCTCATAACAGAACTTGATTCTATTCTGGTAAATTTACCATTGTTATATACTTTTTTTTAAGGATAACAACTTATATAAGCCTAGTTAAAATATTTTGCTGTCTGAATAGTGTTTCATAATGAGGTGTTCTGCCAGTGAACTTGTAATAACAGGTCTGTATCTGTTCTAAATAAAAGATGCATGATCTGCTCTCTGCATAGTTATTCCTGTAGATGCTCAGTAAAATTACCTTGTAACTTTACACCAGCGTACACTTTCTGACACTTGGAGGAGCTTACAAGATTGGATTTAAGGCACAAAGTCCTGAAATGGAAAACCCAAAATACAAGATAAACTGAAGGTTTGACTGTAGTACGGTCAGTGCTGCTTGTGGTGGCATTTAGCTGAGCTAGCACAGATGCTGTTAGGGGAGAGACTGGCAAGTCTGAGAAGCAGGAGCAGTCTGTTCAGCTTGTGCACTGATTTCCGTTTACGGACTGTTGTCTTTCCTTAACAGTGCATCTACAACTGCTGATGCTACCACAGCATCATTATTTCACTCTCCATACAGAAGAGCAAGGTTTTGGTGATGTAGTATAATTACGAAGGATGTTGGATAGTATTATTGTAATATAGAGGGGTTTGAATCTGGAGCTGTAATAAAGCCATAGCCAAGAAGATTGAAGTACTCTTATGTGCTTGAACTTGAAGAAATTGCTGGTGTAAAAGACACAGAGGAGCTATCTCTTTACGATGTGATTAAATAGAGTAAATATAATAATTCGGAGGAAGTTGTGTTCCTTTCTTCATATCGTTTTCTTCCTCTTCTAATTTTCATATTTTTTGAACAGTTCAGTTGGGAGGGACCTAAAAAGATCATTAGGTCCAATTGCGTGAGTTTTATTGCTTATTTTTCCTTCCTTACTCAAGTACATCTCTCCTAGAGTAGTTGCAGCAGTCTTTTGTTTAATTTGTTTTTCAAAATGGAATTGGCAGACAAATTTTTAGGTTCTCCTAAAAAAAAATGCACAGAACAGTTACCGATGTTTTCTTAGCTTTTGAAGATTTCTAGATTTTTAGCATCAGAGGGACTGCTAACAATTGCTGTCTCTAATATCTTCTGTAATGCAGGCTATATTATATTGTAGAGTTGATAGAATAAAGCTAGCCGCTAATCCCTGCCTCTGACCCATGCCTTCTAAATTTAACAGAACTTTTACCTCCAGCCAGGTTTCTGAACTTAATTTTAAAGCTGGTGGAGGATTCTAGCATATCTCTGACATATTATTCCACCTTGTTCAAGGATACCTGCTTTTATCCTTGTCCAGATTTTTCTAGGCTCACGGGAGGAAGTTAAAAATAAGAAATAGATGAGGAAAAAATATTTTAAAAGGATCATTTTAACAATTTCATGTAAAATAAATGGTCATGACTACTAGATAATGCAGTACATAATTAGATGCTTAAGAAATATCACCTTGAGAGCGAAAGATGAGAACACTGTGGTTAGTAAAACATATAGCTATTTGTAAAAAGAAATAAATCTATAGGATAATTGCTAACCTTACCGTAGCTAATAGAAACTAGTTACCAGGATGATCCATTGCCATCTCCGTTCAGGAAAACTGTTTCCCCAAGAGTATTCTTTGTTCTGGACTCAGACTGCAAAACCTTTTCAGGTGTGGAAAAAAAATAAAATCCTTCCTTTCTGAAATCAAACAGTTTCAGCTGCAAGTTAAAATATTGTCGCATTAAGAAATGGAAGCCTTTTCATTTCTTTTTCATGGCATTAAGTCATTCAGTATTCTAAAATGATACTGAACTAATACCACAGCTTTAATATTTTATAATCAATAAATTTTCTGCCAATCGCTGGATTTAATTTAACCTAACTCAGTGATGTTGCTTGTTAACTTTAGCAGGAATAATATTTTCAGATGACCGAGTGCTATAAAAGTCTGATTTCTATTCCCTACTAATCAGACTATTATAATGTGTATCTCCAGTGATCTACACCGACTTTAACAGAGGTTTCTTTTGGTCTGAAAATGTAATACACTCAGAATGTTTTCTAGGGGTATTAACTGTAATGGATTTAGCCATTTCACCTCTTGCTTCAGTGCATTACAAACCCAAGGGTTTAAAGGAAAAATCTCAACAGAGAGCTTGCATTTTGCAAGATATTCTTATAGGGAGCCAGTATAAAAATCTGTCTGCACAGCTACATTTAATTATTGGTTTCCAAGGAACTCCAACAAGCTCTCTTTAAAGCTTTGCCAATATACACAGAGGAAAGTAAATCTGAAAATAGCAATTATCTAACACATTTGAGTTGGACGAAGGTATTAGTTGCTTGTTCACATGCACTTGAATGGATCTGTGATGAATTAAGACATCTTCCTGTAGAATTGAAATGCCTTTAACCAAACAATTTAAATCTACTACTTTTCTCCTTTAAAACATGACTTTATTTACCCAAGAGTTCTGCTTTGCTATGCAGTAACCTGACTTCAGAGTCACTGATAGCAACTCTCATCTTCATTCTGAGTGCCTTGCTTTAGCACATTTAATATTTAGAAGCAAAACATACCTAAATTATTTATCTTTTCTTTCTATCTCCAGTTTTAAACATTCTCATATGCCCCCTTTCTCTTCAGCTACCATACTTGCACCTCAGTGATTTGATATTAATAGCAACGATTAAGCAGTTTCAGTTCATCAGAGAAGAGATATTCATCATCATCAGATCCAATGAGAAGTTTAATTTTCTGGTTCTTTTTTTTTTTCTACTAAGCTCTGGCGGCTGTCACTCGCACCAGTGTCTGCGGGACATTTAATAATCTTCTGAAGATGCATTTCAGTGGTTTCTCTCCTTTTATTTCCTCTGTCAATCTCAGCGAGTTTCATCATTGCAGGCTTTAATTGAAGACCACTGTCAGGAGATGGAGAGAAGAAAATGCTTTCTTGAATAAAGCTGGTTCGGGAACTCATGGATTTTATTGTATTCCAGAGGCAGATGAATTAAATGCAAATGTTGAAAACTAAGGGAATTGTTGTTTTGCAATGTATATCACTACTTCTTCCCTTATAAAATGCTCTTTTCCCTCTATCCTCAGCTTCTGATTTTCCACTTTTTTTTCATTTTGATTTTGCCTAGGAAGTATAGTTAGATTTGTGGTACAATAAGGATGTTCAAAATGAATCAGGTGGAAAGAAAGAATCCACGTAAATTCATAACTTATGCCAGGACTGATGTGTGTCATTGACAGGATAGCATTATCACAGTGTTGAAGCAGCTTTTTCCAGCTCAATTGAAACAGCTTCCAAAGTGACACGTGTACCAGTGAAAGCAGTTATGTGGGATATTATGCTAGTTGATATAGCAATAGCTGTTTAAAATGGCATGTCATCTTAGACTGGCACAAGTTTACCATATAGAGAAGCCCTGAAACTAGCAAAATAATTTCCTGAAATGATGCTCCTACTGTCTGTCACCTTCTAGCTACAAAAAAAGTACCAAAGACTTGTCTGTATAGGTGCTAATTTGCATCTCCTACCTATTTGGAGGGTTGTTTTATCAGCTTCTCAGTAGAAGCTCTCTGCTGGGAGCAGCACATTACAGTTTTGTAAGTCAGAGAAGAACAGATTGGACTAGAAGAAAACAACACAGGGATCTCAACAGCAAAATGATTAGTTGTCTGTGTGTGCCAGCTAGACCTTGTTTCCTAGGCCATGGATACATTGATTGAACAATATTGTAGCTGGTTAATTTGTACAGCCTATGGTGTGAAAGCACTAGCTTATGTAAAATTTTAAGCGGCTCACTGTTGAAAGCTACTATGCCTGTGTTACCAGAGTTTTGAGTCAGTTTTTCTCTTGCCTAAAAAACAGGCCCCTTCGCATTCTTCAGTATCACACAATGGTAGAATATCCCAAGTTGGAAGGGGCCTGTAAGTGTCACTGGGTCCAGTTTCTGGCTCCACACAGGAACACCCTAAATTCATACCATATGAGAGGCTCAGGTTGGGTACCCAAAAAACTTTTACCCAAAATCAATTACTAATTCTGAGTATCTGTGCAGAAAAGAAAGGTCCTCAGTCTGGCAGTTTGCTGTTCTGGGAGGACTGATTTATTTCCTCTCCTTGTATCACTGCAGTGTTTTCAACTTCCAAAATGGCCTCTGTCTGCGCTGCTCACCTGGGTAACTGCTGCATGCCTGTAAGTTTTCTAGTCACTGAAGCTACCTGAGCTTTATTAAAAATGGCCTTTTACAAAGAACTTTGTTGCCATCAATAGCTACTTTTCTACCTGAGGGACTGAAAACACAATAGGCCTGTAAATCATATCAAAAAGACATCAGTTTAGAAAAAAAAATTGCTGTTGCTGCGTTTGCTGCCAGTAAAGAGAGCAGAATCTCCCCCCACAACAAATCTACAGCAATTAATAATGTTTTTCTCTTGATTGGCATAATAGCTTATTTTGCAGATTCACTGAAAAGAGCCAGATATAGAATAATACTGTCAACCTGAGGCAAAGCATAATGGTATTTTAAAGCATACTGGACTGCAGTCTCTGAACATGAAACCTGGTATACAGTGGAGTATGGAACATTATTTACAAGAGTGCGATACTGCTTTTGGAAACAAACAGTTTTGTTTAGAGGCAGACAGGAAATTGAAAAGCTCCTAGTGGTGGAAAGCTTACTCGTGTCACTGATGAGCTGTCAGAACTGGATCTTCAGTCAGTGAGAAAGAGGAGGAATCGCTAAAAGATGAGGTGAGGTTTGGGAGCTGTGTTTTTAGTGAATCTCCCAAGAGAGGTGTTCTAATTGTGTGGTAAAAGCTGAGGACCTAAGGCTTTAGGTAAGGATATGGGAGGTAATGAATAGGAGGGAGGAAAACACCCCACTCAAGTGTTACTGTTAACTTGTCATAAACAATTCTTTTGTAGGGAAGCGATCAAAATGCTAGGAGCTGGATTTTTTGAAGTAAACCAGACAGGATCCAGGAGAGAGGCCAACTTTTTCCATGGGCTGATAGTGATAGGACAAGGGGACATGGTTTTAAACTAAAAGAGAGGAAATTTAGACATAAAGTTGAAAGTTTTCACTTAAAGTGTGGTGAGGCACTGGCACAGGCTGCCCAGAGGGGCTTTGGGTACCCCATCCCTGGAGGTGTTCAAGGCCAGGTTGGATGGGGCTCTGGGCAACCTGGTCTAGTTTAGCAGCACCATCCATGGCAGGGGTCTTGGAGCTGTATGATCTTTGAGGTCCCTTTCAACCCAAGCAATTCTGTGATTCATTCTGTGAATATAGAAAATCTGCCTACTTGGTCCTCTCAAGAGGGAATACAACACTGAAAAGTATGTATGGAAGAAAGAGAGGAAAGTGAGCTGCAAGTGAGGCATTTTTAGTGATGACAGATGGTAAAAAGATTATTTATGGCCAATTTAAGTCTCTCTAGACTTCCAGGCAGCTCTTTTCATTATCAGCTGCCTAGTAAGGCATCCAGAGGTTCTGTGCTTAAAAATAACATGAAAAGACTGGAACTTAAGTTGTATTCTTCCTCTGTACTTTAATCAGGTGTTCCAGTATATCACAAAATAATCAAGAAATAATTAGAAAACTTAAGTTTTGAATATCCTTTTTTCCATACATGTATGAAATGAAAGTGAAACACTTATGATATATTAAATCAGAGTGGTCCTGTGTGGAGACAGGAGTTGGACTCAATGATGGGCCCCTTCCGTCTTAAGGATATTCTATGATTTACTTCTAGATGCTAGTACTGGAGTAAAGGAGGACAAATTAGAGATGAACTGAAAGAGTTAGCTTTGTCATTATTTCAAGATGTCTGGTTGAACATGAACATGAGATAGTGGCTGTGAGAATCCGTACAGGGAGACTCTCCTTATGATCCCTATTGATTATTTATTTGCAAAGAAAACAGCAGAATGTTGTTACCAAGCTGATGGCAACGTCAGCCAGGGAGACGGGAGAAGAAAGCATATGAAGAGGCTTTTGCTACCTGTTCTGATAGCAAAAGTAGAGTCAAAAAAGTTCAGAACTTCACAAATGTGCTAATGCTAGACATTTGAAGTACTTTGAACACATTTGTCGAGAAAGAAGTGAATCTTAGTACTGTGCTAAAGCATATGGGAAATCAAACCTCTTTTCAGCCTGTTTAAAAGATAAGTTGATAAATAGTGAAACTCTTAGGACGATGAGGACTGTACATTCACACTTAGAACTGCAAGCCAGCTAGACTTTCCATTGTATACACAAGTAGATTTGAACTGAACAGAACAAGATACACCCTTAAATTGCAGCAGTGGGAAATTTAGGTGAATGTTTACAGGATGAAAACTGGTTCTAAATGTTGGAAGTGTGAGGAGTCCTGATAGATAAGGGAGTTGTAAAATCTCCATCAGAAGGTGTTTTTCTAAAGCAGGGCAACAGAATGGCACATTAAGTTTAGTGTTTGTAAGTACGAAATAAGGCACCTTGAGAAAGAAGAATCTTAATACATGGTAGTGAGCTATGGTAATTGTTATGGCACTGGAGCTGGATCATGGCCTTTTAATAAATATTACTTAGGAAAGCTGACTTTGACACTGAAAGGCACTGGCTAATGTATGTATGCCAAAAGCCAATGGCAAAATCTGGTAGACCTTGCTACTTATTAGAATGGGAGACTTAAGTGTATTTTTCCTTTACCAGATTGAGAGCTTTCTAAATACACTAGGTGTGACAGAGTTTTTTTAGATAAACAGATATTGTTAATACCACAACAAATGGATTTTATCAGATCAGCAACACACTTAGGATGGAAATTGGAGGATGGTATCTGTTCATCAGATCAGTGTACTTCTGGCACAGCCTCTCAGTGGAATTAATGAAAGGGAAAAGTCTCTCACTAGTTCTAAGGCAAAATCTGACCTGTTTAATAAAGGGCTTATATACTATATCAGTATGGGGCAACTGGGCCTTAGCTCAATAACCGAGAAGGTCCCTTCTTAATCCTATGTGGTATCTTCAAAAATATATTCCCTTTTTTCTTCATGGAGTCCTCCTCCTGGGTTCCACTGGGCAAACCATAATCTCCTTTGTTTGAGAAAGTATATTATTTGAAGCTTATGTTTCGGCTTCTTCGTTGTTTCAAAACAGCATTTTTAAGGATTCAATCAGCAGATCTGTTTATTTCTTTGGTATTTCTTGATGAAGTAATGACACCTGCCTTCTTTACTGAGTACTTTTGATCTACTGACGAAAAACACTATATAGCTTAGGTAATATTATTGTTATTATAATGAAGTGTTGGGGACTAATTAGTCACATCAGCCATTTTATGTAAAGGAAAAGAAGTGTTGATGGAGAAAAAGGAAAGCTGTTAAGCTTCCGGAATGCTGCTTGTAAGGCTTCTTTTAAGTGACAATCTCTGTGTAACCTGAACTACTCAAAGCACTTGAGTGGGAAAGTGGATGTCTTTCAAAGAGGGTGGTTCACAGAATGCAATTTGTAAAGAAACATACAGCGTGTATTGACGAGGCTCTGCTCCACCTTTTATTTCTTTATCTGACACATTGATTTTTCTCCTGTTGCACTTCCCGTCTTGATAGGTACTTGAAAGTGATCTGCAGAATACAAACTTGATTCTGAGAGATGCTGAGAACCTGTGGCTCCCAATAACTTAGGTTTTATTTATGAGGAGTTAGTGTCCATCATTAGGAAATAGGAAGAGCCCTCAGAAGCTTTGCACAAGAGGAAAGTCTGGCAATGAGGAAAAATGCTGTAACATACTGACACAGGAGGAGGAATATTAAAAACAAGTATAGTTACTGTATTTGTGTTTGACCGAAGCACAGGGGTAAGCAGCCCTCAGTCCTGCAAAAAAATAATGTAGTGAGATTAGTAATAAGCGACCATCCTATATTTTCATAGCATCATGAAAACTGAACTTGCCCAAACCCCATTCAGCCATGGTTACTGAAGATAACTCTCTGTTACACTGTGAGTTTCACAGGTGGAATTGCATTAAATACCATGTTTGTCCATATTTGGATATATAACATAACGATCATTTGTGTGCTGATGTTGCATCCATATATTTTGATGCTTTTTCCAACTTAAGTAGGCCTAAAGCTTTGACCCTGACCTGTCTTTTCTTGCATGCTTTTTGCACTCATGGTGCTAAATTTATGTTGTCTGAGTCTATAGATTTCCAACAGAATGATAAGTCACATCTTTTTGAAATATAACTTTACATTATGTATGGAAGCGAATAGATGGAATCAACTTTCTTTTGGACTCACTTCTCTTTCCATATGCTTTCTACACTCTTCATCAAATGATTCTTTAGCATTGCAAAGCTATTCTAAGTATAGGAGAGTGAGTTGGAAACTATCCTGAATTGTACATCAATAGAATTACTAGCAGCATTCTGATGAGCAACTCTTTTTATTGTTGCTGGAAAAATAAAGATTCTTTTGGTTTTGTGATGCAGTTTGCGTTTTGAGAATTTTTAGGGTAAAAGGGATAAAGGTAAAGAAACTTACTTTCTATGTCTATTTCATTATTATTTATAATATTTTCTGTATGAAGTTTTTTTTTTTAGAAAACTGTTGGTGAAATATAGCATGTAAGATCCAAATTTGAGACTGGATATGCGCAAATAAGGTTTTTGTTCACCACAGAGACCTTCAGTAACCTTCAAGGTATAAATGAATCTATATGAATCTGTTATTCTAGTTTGTCAAGAGTATGACATGAACATGACAAATAGAATCTTTCATAAAATAAATATGACTAGAAAGGTTAAATGAAATCAGTATTTTTGGGAGTTTGCCTGTTCACAGGGAAGCCATCCAAGCTTTTGACTTTAATACTCTCACACTAATAAACTCCAGGCAGTCTTCAAGAAACAAAACAAGCAGTTTCTCTGGCATTAACAACAATAAGTGAAATAGCTTACTCTTACTTCTGCTTGACATTTTACATAGGTGGAACGATTGCCTTGAAACTCCTGGAAAGAATCCTTGGACCTGTAGTGTAGATATGAAAGAAGGAGTCTAAGAGGTCTGTTAAGGCTGTTACTAGGATAGGCAGAATAATTTGAGCACTGTAACTGTTGCTACCCAAAGAAGGGTTTGCATATTTGTGTTTCTTTCAAGTTATGTGAATTGAGAAATATTTCCCGGTTTCATAATCAGTATTTCTAATGTAACTACAGCTGTGCAGTAGAACTTTTCTCACATATATGTGCCACTAATCACTGCTCCAACCATCTCTGATCCTAATTCCTCACTGAAGACTTATTGTGGGGATACTACACATCTGGTCGATTTTGCTCTGGACTATGGCATAAGAATAGTTCAGTAAGTAACAAAGAAAACACTTACACTCTTAGCTGTTCTTTTCAAGTTACTTGTCCCCTGTTCTCACTGTTTGCTGTTTTACAGTGGACATACTGTCCTCATTCTCAGCACCTCAAATTGGTGGACAAAACTGAAAGAAATATCCGGATATCTCATTTATTAAGAATTTCTTGTGATCACTGGAGCTCTTCTATCTTTCTTACATTGCATGCTGGTCTATTTTCATGTAAAAGGTTCTTTTCTGATAAATGATAAAGGAAAAAGCAAAAAAATAATTCAATATTAAAAATCTTTTTTATCTGTTTTTCCTACTTTTGCTGTATCTTAGCACATCCCAGCCTGTCACTCTGCCATGCTCTGTTGCTCACTTGTGCTCTCATTCTCACTCCTGGTTTTTATTTCATGTTTATGCTTGATTACCCTTTATTCCCTTCAGCCTCACTCATGCAAAATCCTGTTTCTATTTTCTTCTTGCAGTTGCAGTGGCTCACACTTCCCTCAGACTTACTCTTTCCTCAGTGTTTTCACCCTTCTCCCCCTCTCAAGCTTTTTCGGTTGCACTTCTTTTTGTGCTTCATTTCACTCTGGCTCTCTATCATACTTGTTCAATTTTCTCTATTTTATCACTGAATTCTTGGGGGTATATTTGCAGTGCTGCCTTGTGGGAATATTCTAGTACAGCTCTAATAGCTTTTATGTTTCTCAAACAGCACCAGTGATGATGTAATCAGAATACCCATTGCTGGGTTCCTTCCACATGTACGTTATTAATTTTCTTTCTGTCTTTAAATACACACACACATATATAAAATCCAATTTGGTTCTAGTTTTTTAAATTGATTTTCACTAGCAAGATGGTTTTATCATGGAAATAGAAAACAAAAGAACATTGTACAGTGAGTTTACAATGTGTTCTGTGCTGAACTGCAAAAGATCCTGGAAATGGAGCTAAGAGAGAATGTTGAATCCTCCTATCCAGTAGCAGGTAATATTCAACACGCCTCAACCATTCTTTTTTGTTCAACAATAACATTTCAGAAGAGAAGTCAAGCAACAGCTGTACATGATTCACCTGTCTATTTCCCATGCTATATATTGTACTGTTAGAACACCTGCTTAGCCGTGGTTAGCATAAAAACCCTGCTGACTGTAGTTTCTGTTACTGTATTGGGAATCCATCTTAAATGATAATTAATTATCCTCTTCTTGAGTAAATTTCTCCTGAGCAGCTTAGCTTTCTGACCTTTTCTTTATAATGTTCAATTCTGCTTTGCATTGGGTTTATAGGTTCAGACTTATATACTGATTAGGAACATTAATATTTAGGGCTTCCACTGAATAAAATGTGATTCAAAATCATATCACCCAGGATTAACTCGAGAAGTGTAACATTTTCAGGTAGTTGAAATTTTCTTCAGAAATCCATGCCCTGCTTCTTTTTGCTTACTATCTATAATTTAGCACATTGGGCTAATGCCTCTGAGAAATGGTATTGATGTCGGGGGATGTTTATACTACAGTTTAGCTAGTTGCAAAACAGATTTAGCATTATTTCACTGTAACTGAGGCAACTATGAGGAAATAACAGGCAAGATATAACTTTCTTTTCCAAAGAGAAGCAGCTCTGTGTCTTGTTCATTTCATTTACAGTAGAACCTCAGCCTTGAGAGTAAAGAGATGTTGGGAGGGGGAAGTTGAGGTGATGTATAAAGATAAGTACGGAAAGCAATCCTCACATTTTGGTAGAGTAACAAATTCAGAGTATGCCTACATCTCATTTAAAAGCACAGTTGGGGCACTACTGTTACATATCC
Organism: Odontophorus gujanensis; assembly: GCA_013399175.1. Classification (NCBI taxonomy): domain Eukaryota; kingdom Metazoa; phylum Chordata; class Aves; order Galliformes; family Odontophoridae; genus Odontophorus; species Odontophorus gujanensis. The sequence continues at coordinate 561,214 of VXAB01008230.1, read as the reverse complement.
AATAGCTTCATTTCTGGTTCAGTGACAATCTGAATATGCTGGGATTCCTTGTGCAGACAGAGCTGATACAGCCTCACTGTGTTCAGTGTCTGAGCTAGTCAGTGAAAGCATTTCTGGCATGTCTGCACCTTGCAGCTGCCATTGCCCTTCACAACAGTTAAGAGATAACAGCAAGCATGATAGGGTTTGGGGCTGGGAGGGAGCTGAAGATTGGTGGAGGAGAACGGAGGCCCATCTGAGCAATTCAAACCACTGATCCATCCAGACATGTCCCATCACTCAGCCAGCACCAGCTTTCTTCCAGTTTGGGAAGTTTGGATTTGCTGCCAGTAAGCGCAGTCAGTTTTCCTTGATCTCCTAGTTCCTGCTGCCAGACATTTGCAAAGCCCTGGGGAGAAGATTCAGTGGAACTCCCAAATTATTTATTAGGAATTACTGGAGTAGTTACTGCTAGTAATTACTGGCTGTTATTTTGATACTTGTGTAGGGAAGTCTGAAGATTGATTTGATTTAGAAAATAGCAAGAGAACTAAACCTTATCAGTGGAGTACCTGCAGATATGTCCATTCTTTCTACCTTTAGTGTCAGAAAAAAAAAATCTATCTTTTTGAATGATGGAAGTTTTAGTAGATCATAGAGTTTGAAACGCTTTTTACTTTGAAAATGGGTTGAGAGGGGGAAAAGTGTAATTCCTTGTCCCTAACACTTTTGTTTGTCTTGGGTTGTTTGAATTGCAAATAAGGCACATGTCTCTCCAGGCAGAAGGGCATGTTACCTGGGGGGAAGTGAGCAATTTGAGTTTGATGAATGTCAAGTGAAACTGTGTGCCTGTCATACTACAGCTGCGAACAGGGAGTTACCATGTACAGGTAGAAACCAGAACTAAACGCACTGTGTGTGAAGTGGCTGAAGGATGTAGCCTGCTGCCAGTTTGCAAACTAGTTTGGTTAGAGTGCAAGAGTGCAGCTGCTTTAATGCAGAGCCAGCATATATCCCTATTCTTCCCACAGAGTCATACCAGCACTCTTTTGGGTCTTCTTCCATGACCCTGCAGCTAAGAAGTGGCACAGTCTGAGGTTACAGAGGGAGATGGCTGATGTGTGTGTATTTCCAGCCGAGGTTTTCACCTTTGATATCTGTGAAAACTTTTTGGATGTTTTTTTTTGTTTGTTTTGTTTTGTTTTTATTTCCAAGTCTGTATAATCAAATGAGCATAGAACTTTTGAAAGGGAATGAGTTATCAGCTCACTGGAGGCAATGAAGGGAGACAGATTTCGCTGCATAAATCAAAGTGGACCTCTCAATTTTCTTGAAATTTATCAGGAAAGAAAATTCAGTACTTTATTTTAAATCAGTTCATTTCTTTAATGAGTATTTGAAAATCTCTAACCTTCAAGAGCAATTATTCTCTAGGACTTACCGTTCTTTCCATTTTGTAGATATTTTTCCTAAAAAAGAAAAAAAAACAAAACTGATTAATTGTAAGAAGATGGATATTTAACTGAGCTTCAGGCTTCTTGGTGAGGCTTGGCCTGAAGCTGACAAATGTTTCCTCTGACAATTAAAAGGGTTTTTTTCTTTTAATTGAGTTTTTTAAAAAATGGACATGCGTTTAAAAATTAGCAAGACAAGGTGATACATAACTGTCATGAATGGATTAAATTCACCCGTAGAAAAGCTTCTTTACGTTCCCATTTTCACTATCAGAAAAATAAATAAAGATTATATCTGACTATATCTGTATGAACAGAAAACTTCCCTTAGTCTGTAAAATAAGTGAAGTGGCAAAAATTGGCTGAAGGAGAAAAGAATGGATATAATTCCTCAAACTTCTAAATATTTTAATCACTTTCAGTCTTCAAAGACTTCATAGAATTTAATTTGACTGATGGAGTCTGTTTGGCTAGAAAAAATATCATTTTACAGTATTGTCAATCCCAAATGTCCTAATATCCCGAGTTCTGGATCACAAAATTCATGACATTGAATTTTTAATTTTATTTCTAATGCAACTCTGCATCTGTTCTCCTAAAAATAAAAACCCTCATTAGTTGCCATTTGGGTTATGAATTATTAGATCAGAATTTATAACTAGATAACAATTTCAGGCTTTGCTTTCACATTTTACGGAATAAAAAATCTACTTACTTTAAAAAAAAGCAAAACTAAAGTCTTTTTTTTTGATTGCCGGTCCACATGTGTATTCACATTAATGGTGATTGTTGAATCTAAGTAGTACGTGGGCTTGACATCTCAATGCTGCTGAATTTTGTTCTTTCATCTCTCATACAGTCCTAAGAACAATGAGATTTGTTGACTAAACTATCAGCTGGGATGTGCATCTTTTTTGTCAGTTCACTGTCCTGGCTATCTAAAGCATGAGAGTCCTGAGTGCTGCTTCTCTAACTCCCAGTGAGCTGAGAAACCAGTAGTTGCGGATGTAGATTTAGGGGGCAGCAGCTCTTGGGAAATTCTGTGATTGACCCACACCAGTTTAGCATCTGCACTCCAGTGTGCAGATACAGTGGCTATCGTGAGGGCATCTGGCAGCTTGGTATGTGCCATAGAATTTGGCCAAGTAAAAATGTGGCAAGACAGACACTTGGGAGTGGACAGTATGGAATGGGTTAGGTTAGGTTTCAAGTAAGGTAGTACAGTAAATAGCATATAGCCTGGTTCTGACAAAAGCTTAATGAGGTTTGAAAATGTGCTCTTCTCAGGACCTGTTATAAAACTTGATGGAGCTTATACAGCTTAGTCAACTCATAACTCACTCTTCTTTTTTATAAGCTAGACAGATTGATCTCTTTGAATTGTGGGGCATTATCTCTAGTCTTCAACTCATTTTCTGTCTCTTTTCTGAACCCACTCAGATTATCAGCATGCTTTTAGAAATGCACGTAGCAGAAGTTGTAATGGTATGAAGTCTCATTCTTGTCAGTACTACATACAGAGCTACACATATTTCTTTCCTCACCCATATATACTTCCAAAATCTTATTAGTTCCACAATTTTCTTTCAGAGCTTCAGCTCTTAACACTTTTTCTCGATTACTTGCTCATCTGGGTTCCTAAGTCCCTTCCATGATCATTGTTTCCCAAAATATAAGGTAGTAGTCTACACATATGGTTTCAAAGGTAGAGCTTTGTGAGTGGACTGCCTTTTGTCTGTGTGGGACAGGACTGCCCTGTCTTTAGCATGATTTACACTCTTAAATTTGTGTCATGAGTAAAATTCATTACTATTATTTCCAAAGTATCAATGACATACTGAGTAGGAACCAACAGTTTTTTGATACTTTCGAGGTCTCAGTAGTTAATACTCATCCAATAATTGATACCTGTTTCTGTAATGTGTTTAGCTAGCCAGTTTTTAGAATAAGATGTCTTGAAATTGTAACTTTCCAAGAGGAAGTTTAGTTATGAGGTCAGATAACTTGCAGATTGTCTTAATCTATCTGTACAGTAATGTATTTGCACAGTATTCTATATTTACCAACTTGAAATCTGATAAAAATGAAAATCAGTCTGGTCAGAGCAGATCAATATTCAAAAAGAACTAAGAAAGCTGTGTGTCTTTAATTATATTCCCATCAATTAATTTTCTATCCTCTAATGTTTGTGTTAACTTTTTCATTACTTTAAGTGCACTTAATGCATTTGGCATCAGTGTACCAGGCCCAAAAGTCATCATGATCATTTTCTTTACCTCTTCTGTGTACTGGCACAAAATAAATACTCAAACCAGTAAAAAAGCTGATCCTTTGTGATAGAAATTATTTAGTGTTCTTGGCTGTTTGTGGACAAATTCCATCCTTTATTCTTGAGCACAGTCATTCCCTGAGTATTTAATATAGGCCACTGGTTAAAATATATTCTGTTTTACGTTCTTCTTAATAAAAGTCAAGTTCTGAAATTTGTCTTCGTTGCAACTCGCTGTTATGGTAAATCATGGTCCTTACCATGTACAAAATTGACAAAACTTCTAAATTTCTAAGTAATGAAAGAGGTCAAATTCAGTTAAACTCTGAGTAATTTAATTTTCCAAGCATGCAGTGCTTTCCAGTACATATTTCCTTGCTAATTTGTCTTCTTCCCCCATCAGAGTATTAGCTACCTTCATTCTTTCAGTTATATTTCAGAAGCTTTTTTTAAAAGTATACTATTCTAGATTGAATCATCTTTGTTGAAGACCACTTTTCTTTGAAGCCCCATTGTAAGCCTGCATTTGAACACTGTGGGTGGAATTTGCACATAAGGGTATTGCATTGCAAAAAATGGAATGCATATGCCTTTGTGCAATAATTCTACTTTAGGATGACTAAAGTGACACTTCCTAACTATGCAACACAATGAGGCTTCAAAGGGAAAAATTACAAACTCTTTGTAATCTTGTCTTTCCAACTCACCATATGTCTGTTTTGTTAATACACAGCTTTAAAACTTGCAGCTATCATTGATAGCTCACTGGCTGGTACATAATTTTTATAGCTCTTAAAATAAATAAACCACACAAATGTAGAGAGGATGACCGAAAAACCTTTAGGCTATGTTATACGAACTGTTCTTTCTCCCATTTATAGCACTGGAGTGCGTATTCCAGACTCCTCTGCTCACTGTGTTGTGAGGATTGCTCTTCAAAAGTGGAACAGAATATCTTTATAGGTGCTATTTGCTGTAGTCAGGTCACTCTTTCAACACCTCCACTAATCGGTCCGTCTTCCTCAAGACTGGGATTTTTTCACTGAATTTTAGCTTGTAAATCCCTTTGTTCTTCTTGTTCCCTATAGACAGACACCATCTGCACATCATTATGTTGTAATTGTGAAGAGCCCAATGTCTTTGTTTGTTAAGATTATAGTATTAGTCTGACTTTTAAATAATGTGAAAAAGACATCTTCTCATTACCATTTATATTGTTTCTTTCTTTTTTTCCTTGTTGCAACAAATAATATTAAACCATAAAGTGGACGTGCAGTAGATTTTTGAAATTCAGCCTGACCATTTAGGTGTCATGAAGTATTTTAGTTTATACACCCTAAACCTTGATGTTCTTATTGCTTTTAGATTCCTCTTCAGAATTCCAGAAGCGTGGTTCTCTCGGCAGGGGCTGTGGTACTGTGACAATCACTGAGCTTTATGTTGCTTCTTAAGCCCGATCACCAAAATCACTAATAAAGACAATTTCTAATATAGCACACAGAATGACACAGCTATGGTCTTCTTCATGACCAAGGCCACGGAATATTTTTAGTGCCTTCTGCAGAAAAATTCATTTTAAATTTTTTACAGGCCAAAGATTGATAGTGATCTGTCCTAATTATTCCAATGCTTAATTACTTTCTCCGCTCACAATTTGTACCTTGTTTCTGTCTTGCATTTTTGAATTTCAGTTTTCAGCTGCTGGTTCTCACATTCTCTTACAGTTGGAAGATTCTTCTTGGAATTAATTTTAATTTTTTTTCCATAAGTACTTAATGATATGGGGAAATTGACTATTAACTCTTATTTATCTGAACAAATTTGTGTCCTTAAGCAGTTTACTCTGAAATACATTTTCTAGCATCTGTACCATTCTGCAACTCTTCTCATATGATCACAAAAAAAGAACAGTGTTCCATGTTCATGGATTTATATTTTATAAACACAGGGTATTTATGTATTAGTGCAAGTATTGAAGTGTCAAGAACTAAAACTGTAAAAGTGTTTTGTTTTTTTTTCTCCTAAGTATCCTGCACAGGGTTTTTCAACAAGCATGACTGTTGAGGCTAGAGTTTTACAGTTTTGATGCAGACCCGATGGAAAAATTTTAATTTATTCAAAAAAATTACTTATTTTCCAGGAAAAGGGAATTAGACTTACGTTACAAGAAGGAGGAGCAGCAAAGGTTTGGACTAAGACAAGGGCAAGGGATAGTCTGCCCAGATGTAATAACACTAGGTGCAAAAAGAGGAAAAAGAATTTACTTATCTCAGGGAAGATCATACATTCCTTAGATAGACAGAGATCTCCAGACAAGATACTCCTACCTCCGTTGCCAGCCCTTAAATGAGGTCTGGGAAGGGGCTTCAACCATTCTGGTCACTCAGGTACACTGCATGCACCTGAGCTCCCCTGGGTTGGCCCTGCCTTCCCACCAGGTGCTCAATCCGTAGTTTAAGCCACGATACAGCATTTCCATGGCACCTTGCAAATAGTATTCAAGTGCTATTTAAACATAACAGGAAGTATATTTATTCCATATCCACATTTTTGTCAATTCTGATTTTTTTGAACAAGTCACTCATTGGACTGAGGCATCTTGTACTTATTTGTCTGGGAGCTTCTTTTATAGCAAGAAGGAGGAGGAGGTGATAGGTACAAAGGTGTAACTAAAATGCTGTGCAGGTTTTAATGGGATAGGGGATAAAACTGTGTTTCACACATTCACTGCCTTCTTAGATGTTGTTTTTTGGGAGCTGGTAATTTCAAAATGTCAGAATTAGAAGATTTCACACACACCAAGAGTATGGTCTTTCACTAGGGCAAGTGACCATGATGTGCTGAAAAAACAAGCCTTACATTTGAGAAGATGTTAGGTATGTAAATCTGATGTTGTGCAGGAGCAGCAGCTTTTTAGAATGTTCTGTATGTTCAGAGTGCACTGAGAAGGGGAGCTTATTTCAGTGGGAGATCAATGTAAGTGTTTTGTTTATATACAGTAAAAAAGGATCTGGAATTGAATTTCAGAACAAGAAAGGACTTTGGTGTATTGTTATAATTGTTAATTTAAATGCACAAAAGCCAAGAACTCCAGAGTTATAGCAGCTGTGGGAAACATAAGTTGGTAATGTTTTACATACACTTCAGGGCATAGATTTCTTAGCTTAAACAACAATGGAAAACACTGCATATGTACCGGAGGCAAGAGTAATGGGTACTGTGGGAACCATGTATGACTTTGAATTTCTGGACTTTAAATTCAGAACCTCAAGCTGTTGTCCCTCTGAATATGTAAGGCACAGAGTGAAATATATCCTGTTCTGAAATACAAGGGCCTGGTTCTGCATAAGCTTAACTTCTTGCATAAAATCAAGCTTCCTAGTAACCACACTGCCTGCTTTCACTTCTTCCTCATGGATTGCATGCACAGAAGTGTTTTCCAGGGTTAGCGACCAGCTTCCTAAAAACAGTGTAAGCCAAAAAGTGAAAATAAACACATCATGCAAAATGGACAGAGGCCTTTAGAAATTTTCGTCTGTGCATAAATCGTGGCATTGGTGTGGTGTCCAGAAATGGAGAAATGTGTCTTGTAGAAGTGTGCATTCCCATGCTAAGTGACTGAAGGAGCTCTGATAGTCGCTCTTAGATGTGAAACTGTGAGACAAAGACCGTGAGTTTCTGGTCCATGGCTTGGTGAGGGAATGGGCAGGAGGTTGCAGCAAGACAGCAATACTAGCAACATCAAGTGTGGGCAGAAGATAGAGGATTCTCCCAAACTAAATTTTTTGTTTCTTATTAATAGCTATTGCTGGCTGAGAATCCAGTTAATCCCGTTAATGCTGTCTGAGATCCTTTGTGGCCTGCTGATCATCTGGTGTTGATGTCCATCCTGTTACACATGCAGAGCAGTTGTTTGCTGTAGTCATAGTAGTTTGTAAGAAAAGGTAATAGATTTTGTGCTTTCCACTCTTTAACCTGCCATTTATGCCTTTGCTGCTTAGAAGGTGTGTATTATAAAATAATCTGTGTCCACCTGATCAGTTTATTTTCTGTTAAGCATCAGGTCTACATATTCTTGATTTCACTTCTGACATGCTTACTCTGCCAGTTTATAAATACACAGAATTGACTTCCATTTTATTCTAATCCTTCAAATCAGCCTGAACTGCAGAAATTATTTATGCTTTTTAAAACATGTACTGTCTGACAATGAACAGGCCTTTCCTTATGCCTTTTGTGACCTTCCTTCTGGTACTTGTTTTGTCATGAAACTTCTAAGAACATGCCAGAGTAGAAAGATGTAGAGCACTTAGTCTGGCCTCCTTGCCTATATTTAGTAAATGTGGTGAGTTGAGAAGCAGCTGTAACTGTATGTTGTTGGGTTGTTTTTTTTGTTTTTTTTGTTTTTTCCAGATCTATTTTTGTGTTTTTGCAAAGAGCAAGAGAGAGTATCACAAAATCTGAAGTTTCACCATGAGCGTCAGTGGGTTAGGATTTCTTTCAGAATATCTTGATGGTGGTAAAGGAGGTTTATTTACTGTTATTTTTAAAACTTTAGAAAGCTAGACTTCAGTCTTTCTTTACCTTTAGGAAGGTTAAGTGTGTGTTGACACTCATTTAGAAGCTGAGATCTTACATAATGTCATTATGACAGTTGTGAGAGTCCGAGTGTTTTGAAACTCGTGTGATTATAAAGTTAAGATGCTTTGCTATTGTTTCCTGTTGTGATAGTTCATTATAATCTGGTTCTCCTGAGTAATAGACTGTGGTTATCACATGGACTGGGTGCATTTCTTCCCACTCTTCACTACACAACAAATTGAAATTTCATACATTTCTTCCTTGGAAGGAATCTTCCAAAGGTCTTCACTGCATGCTTCAAATGGTACTAGTCAAAATCCTAGATTGAAAAACAAACAAACAAACAAACAAAAAAGACAAGCTGTGTTCATGCTGGCTGCCTAGATTCAACACCTAAGCTCTTCAAGGGAGAGATGAATCGTTCAGGCCGTCTGCTGTCTGGGCAGCTTCCTGTAGCATTGCTAGAAAGAGGAAAGAGTGATGCCTAAATTTCATAGTCCATAGGTGAGCAGTCTGAAATGGCTATGGTAGTTGTAGGCCTCGTTAGCACTGCAACAAGTGCTGAGTACTAGAAGGGAGGATATGCCAGCTGACCCATTAAACACAGTTCTTCCCCACCTTTACAGAAGCCATGAGGCATGGATAAAGCTAGGAGTGAGATGTTGCACATCCATCAGTATAGTCAGAACGCTGGATAAGGTCTCCCATTGTCCTATTGTTCTGTGGCCTTTTCTTTCCTACCTGGCATGCCCGATGGCATTTTGGCCATGGTGTAGCCTTCAAACCCTGGGGTAGAAGATGCAGGTGAAGGATTGGTAAAGCTAACTATCTTATCTGCTTTGTAGCAACTGTAACAGCTGTATGGCAATGTGCTCTTTTTTGGCAGCCGCCAGCAGCAATGCAATTAGTTGCCAAGACAATTGGCAGCAGATGGCTTTGTCCAATAGTGCCATGAAATTCATTTAAGCTAAAAAGATGGAGTATTGTACTTGTAGCTGATTCATTACAAAAAAAATGAGACTCCTTTTATTCTGATTTTGTAAGTAGTGAATTTGCAATTACAGCTGAGATTCCAGACATTTTGTTTCCTCCCTCCCTCCCTCTGCAGACCACCACCATGAACATGCAGAAGTGAGAAAAGTTTGGTTGTTTTTTTCAGTGTTATAGAAGGAATATTATCTATGTTTACTACAGCTTTTTAGACAACTTCTTAGAACAGATTGTAACAAAGGAAATTTTGGACCTACACTTCCTGATGTTTTCTTCTCTGATTGCACTTCCAAATCCTTATTCTGGGAGCTGACCCCATCATCGCATCAATATTGCATTGCAATATCTGAATAGAAGTACATGATAATTGTGATTACTTTTTTTAATATATAATTTTCACTGTGAAGTAGCATGTACTTAATGCAGTCCCTCTTCTAGATCTTGTACGGTAACCAAAATTCATGTATACTGCTTGTTTTCAAATAATTCCTTGAGAAAATCAATAAAAGAATAATATAGATGACACCCAGTTTATACTGCTTTGATGCTAACCTTAGCTTTTAAAGGAATTTAGTATCTCTATACCATTCATGCTTTTGTTTATAAAATAGATTTGTTTACATAGTAATAGGAAGTGCCTGAAAACCATGATATTTCTCTAAAAAGACCAATCTTCTTGCCTCCCATTCATGTGCATGCCTGAAGTCAAACAATCAGTATATACTTATTTTCTTCTGATATTTGCTTTTGTTTTAAATACCTTCACAGGTTAATATGATTGTCTGTTCTCATTTTTTAACTGCAGTAAAAAACACTTCCCAATGAAAGCTTTAAAAAAGACCTTCTAAAGGCTCAAAAAATACTTTGTGGTATTTGTAACTTGAAGAAAAAGCAAACCCATTATTTTGGCTACCTAATAATTTTCTAAGTGCTTAGACTAAATACCATTAACACCAAATGTAAATGTAACATTAAATGTTGAGAAAACTAAAATAGCCAGAGCATTTTGAATATCTTTTCAATTGCTGTCAGAATTTAGATTTTTCTTGGCCTTCCTGTTTTGGGGGTCTTGCAGACAATTTGTTTTGACTAAGAATATGCTTTTCAATTGTACCTTAGCGAGTTAAGAGGTAGGGAAATAGACTACCTGGCAGGTTTGGAACTATCAGGGAGATTCAGGCACAGTCCATTTAATCTTACAACTAATGAGAACCATTCTGAGAAATCCCATTCCAACTCCCAAATATATATATGCACTGAATTGATGGTTCAAAAATCTGACTTGTGAAGTTGTAAAAGAAGGAAAGTTACAGAGGAATCTTACATACCTCAGTGGTAGAACCAGTGCCTTTTCGAAGAGCTCTTCAGTGGTATGCAAGCATTTGTGTGTTACACTAGTAAAGCGTTTCTAGTATGCAAGCAACTGTACCAGTAAAAAAACCAACCCTCTGTACTGATATAATAAACTGCTTCCCAACAGTGAAATGTACTGCTAGTGAACATGAGTTTTTTTCTGGTGTAATTGTATGTACTCAGTGCTTCCACAAGGATAATAGTTCAGTCAGGGATTAAACATTTTCATACTCCATTTCATGGCTCAGGAAGTCTCCTCAGGAGCTTAGGTGTACTGCCTAGAAAGCCTGAAAAATCCCCTGAACAAAAATTTGGATGCTAGTTTGTTACCAAAGGAGCAAGGCTTTTAAAACTGTCATATAAAATCATTAGTGTTCTGTTGTTGTTGTTTGTTTGTTTATCTTCTCCGCTGTGAAAAAAGTACTCTTAGGACCTCCTATTGTATTTGGAGTTCATGAAGCAAAGGAGAAACATTTTCAATTTAATTAACATGATCTTGAAGAAGTTAATGAGCTGTTCTTCTGAAAAGTTTTTTTGTAACTATTACATATCCACGTTCTGTATCCACAGTCCACATAAAGGTGTTTGGTGCATACGGCTTTGTAAGGACATCTGATAATCTTCTCTAAAACAGCTTCACTGCTGCTTGTTATCTTTGAATCAGTGGCACAAGACATTTCTGGCTATGAAATTTGTGAGCATGGGCATCCTCAGAGTCACTAAGATGAACTGAGTAGCCTGAAAGTAGCTCCCATCATCAAAATTCATATTTTGGTGCTGAGGTACTGTATTCTGTTACGCGCACAAAGCCAACCACTGTGTAGGACAAGGTAGTACTTTCTCTCATTTATTAAAAACAGAAAAAAAGGGGTTCACTTTAATTTTTGGCAACCTTATCATTATCAGTTTATTAATGGTTCTGTTCATTGATATTAGCAGTGGACGTGGTCAAAGTGGATGTAGATGTGATAGCAGCCACTGAGATGTACAGCATTTTCAAGGTTTGTGGGTTTTCTCCTCCTCTACGCTTCTGTTGTGTTTCCTGAGCCTTGTCTGCTTGCTGAGCATTAGCTGGTACCAGGTTGTCAGAGTGGATTTGTGAATAGTCTTGGGAAAGCATTTTCAAGAGAATATCAAGTCCTATTTTCAAGAGCAGAGTTAGCTGGTTAGAAACTTCTTTTTAAAGTCATTTAAGCTATTTTAGAAAGGATAGATGCCTGAAGGTGTACCTACTTGCATTGTAGACAACAAATTTTTCTTGAAAATGTGGTATTTCTGTGCCTCTTAGGCTCCTCAGTGACTACTTTTTTGAATGGAATGCACTTCTAAATCATCTCAGTGATCTTTAAGATAGTATTTTAGTCAAAACATTAGGAAGAAAGGGAAAATGTTACAGAGGACAGAATTTTGTTCAGAAGTATCGATATAGGCCATGTTTTTGTTGTTGTTGTTGTTTTTGTTTTTTAAATTAAATAGTCTCATTCTTCCTTACATAGATTAAAATAATAATTATGGATGCTTTTCTATCTCGTTATTTCTCTATCCCTGGGTCTACGCTGGAAATAGGAATAAGGAGCAAGGAAAATTTAAAATAAAGTTTTTGATCAACAGACTTGTTTTTCACTGTGGGTAAAAAAAACTGTTCAAATTACGGTAAGAGAATATTTTTGTTAGAACAGCTCTCTGCAACAATCTGTTGTGGGAGAGTTCTCAATCAGCTGTCTTAGTAATTCTGACCTGTTATCTGCGTGGTAGAATTCCCCCTCATCTAAATTACAGTTAAAGGGATTTACTAGTGCTGCTTCCACTGAAGTTAGTTATTTCCTTTTTCTTTCAAAGAAAGTGCATGGTGATATGTCACTGCCTGAGGAGAATTGCTCTTATATAGTTATTTCCATTGTTCTATATTTATTTCTTGTACTTCTGAGAAAATAAAATGTTGCAGAAACTAGGAACTAGTGTACTGTTTCTCAAGGATTTTATTGTGCCCTGTAATTGGGATAGGAGAATTTAGCAAGTATAAAACAAGCATTTTTTAGATTCCCCTAAAATTTAGTAGTCTTAGAGTATGTGAACTGCTTTTTTCTTCAGTAAATGAATCAAAAGTCTACTGGACAAGCCTTTTCTTTTTAAAATTTAAATTTAAGATCACCATGTGCTATCCTTGTCTTAAACTCATGTACTTTTTACTTCCTCATCCCAACAGCCCCACAGCTGCTGTTTTATTATACTTTTTTTTTTTTCCCTGGTTCATGTGTTCCCAGCTCTAAATTGGCTTTATTCCTTTTTCTGTCTCTTTTGGTATTTTCTTTTTATGGAGGAATATATCAAACGTGACCTCACGTTACCGATTTTCATGTTTCTTGGCTCAGCACTTCACTGCACTCTGCATACTCCATTGCCCTAATAGTTTAAGCTCTTCTTCCAGAACACACACATAAGATCATCATTGTGGACTGCTCTGTGTTCAGATTTTCCATGCGTTGAAGTTCAGTCAGCAGTATACAGTCATTGTGCTGCGCTGGCAGCTTTAATTGATATATTAGGAGTGGTCAGAGAGGGAACAAGGTACAGTCTGCCCTTTTTGCTCAGTGGAATAAGTTGCTGATTTCATACACCTTTTGCAAAGTTCCATTGCGTCATCAGCCGTGGGAATTCATAGGACCTTCCTGTATGTTCAATAATCTTGCAACTAAACTGATCAAAGTTCCAGATGGAATTCTGTTCTCATTTTGTAGACATGCATATAATGTTCATATGCCAGTCCCATGTGTACCCTAGCATCGTGTCTGCAACCAGGGTGGATCAATTCCCCAGACATACAGTAGTCTACTTGTCAGTTCTTTTCCATTTTTTCTTATCACTGACTTTATAAACCTCCAAAGGCTCTGTAAGGTTTATTCCCCTGAGAAGAGCTTACTGTGAGTATTGTAGGGAGGGAAGTTACGTTACCTGGGCAAGCACAGCTGTCACCCTTACCACCATCTTTTTGTTGTGCTCTCCTGTGCACAAAAATCAATGTGAGTTCTTTCTGGTTATTATTTTTTCACCAGCTCATCTCAGTAGCTTTTTTCTGATCTCTTCTCAGAGTTTCTCCTTAAGAAGTCAAGCACTTTGCACTTCAGAATACAAATCCAAACCTCCTGCTGTCAGCAGGTTTTGGTTCCAGTTGACACGAATTAGCATTACTTCTCTTCATGGATCATATTTCTGACTCCGTGTAGGATATCCCTTTGGCAATTGTGAGTCAGCTGTCCTGCCTGTCCCCTCCCATCTCATTGTGCACTCCTAACTGCTATGGCAGGCCAGCATGCGAAGCTGAAATGTCCTTGGCTCTGTTTAGCAGTACTCTGCAACAACTGAAACATAGCTGTGTTACCAGCATTATTCTCATCCTAAATCCAAAACACAGCACTGTACCAGCTACTAGGAAGAAAATGATCTCAGCCAAAACCAGGGCACACGGCTGCTAGAATTATGTAACCAAAGGTAGATTTCCTGAATCCTTTGCCTAGCTGATTTATGAGGTTCTTACTCATCGCCCATACTCCTGCCATGTGTCCCAAGCAACTGCTCATTCCCACTCTTCCCTTCTTGTGTAAGTTTTTAAATTCTGTGGGCCTTTGCTAAAAGCAAATATTAAGTGGCTTGAATTAAAAATTATCCTATCCTTTATAGAGGTATGGAAAAGAGCTTGGGAGTTCCTAAGGTGCAGGTATCGTGGTAGTACAGTCTGATATGCCATTGTCTCTGCAAGCTGGAGCTGTTGTTAGTGCGTACTTCTCAGGAGTAATTTTTGTCTTGTTTTGTCCTGTAAATGAAGTCAAACAAAAGCAGAGTAATTCTGGTATTTCCCAGATTTTCTGTACTTGAAAACAACACATTCATTCCATGTGGTAGAGTTAGATGTGGTAGAGTGTGACACCAGAGTATATATACCTAAAGTCCCTCTCCCTCCCAGCACTTCCAATCCCACTGAAGGGAACAAGAGATTCATGCTTTCTTAGGATTTTATTTGCTCCCTTTCATGCCAGGAATTTGCTGGTAATGGGAGCACAAACTATATGCCTGTGCTCTAACACATGCACGTTTCTTTAATTTCATCCATGCAACACCAATTCCAAGCATTTCCATATCTTCCTGCCCCACCTATACGTAACTTAAGATTTCGGAAATATTTACCTCTGTTCGAGACCATGAATGAACAGCATGCAGAGCACTAATAAATGATCTTGATCAGTTTTATCCACGACTGCGTGACTCTTGCAATAGGAGCTGTGCTGAGAATAGTTCTGAGAACTAAAAATGATTTGTTTTCATCAAGTTTTCTTAGATCTTTCTCTTTTAGTTAGAGTGCCATTAGTAGATTAAATAATAGTTTCAGCTGCTTTGCCATTGATTTTAAAACCTGTAACTCTGTGTCTCAGTTGCACCCATAGTTCAGTGCCAACTTGTTCAGATTTAGTTCACCAAAGGACTGCCAAATAGAGAAAGAAAGAATAAATATAAAAATAAACTCAGGGGTAATAGCACCTCTGTGTGCTATAGTTTACAGGTTTTATGGTAAAAAGTATTTACTGTAATTGTTTTTTGTTGTGGTAGGTATGAAACAGCCAAGATTAAGGAAGGAGACAAGCATTCCTGAGGTCACACAGCAGCCTGAAAAACCATCCCACAACAGATTCAGGAACATTTGGACAATAACTGTCTCAGAATGCATTTGCTGATTGCGAGTGATAGCCCCTCTAGTATACAGAAATGACTCCCACCTTCTCTAGAATACTATTTCACTGGGAGATGTGCCCACTTAAGCAAATACTGGATTTTATTTGAAAGTCAAGGCTCAGCTCTTATGTTTTAGGCTGAATTTATGGATGAATTTCTACTGAAGTTAGAGAATGCTTACCTATATTAGATGCTTTATGTCTTGAATAATTCTGTCACTTCATCCCCTATTTAATTACTTTCATTCTTCCCTAATTGAGTTTAGGGTAATAACTTTGATAACTCAGACACCATCTGGCATGGGGATATAGATTTCACAAGAAGAAAGCAGCAGAATTACACTTGAAGTTCAGCTATATTTTTTTCTCTCTTTTAAACAGAAATAATCAAAACCAAGCATTAAAGCATCGTCATTCCACAGTTTTCAAAGAAATACACCCCGTACAAAATCCAATGATACACAAGTACAGAGTGTACCGTAGAATTCCTCCCATGCACTCATTCTGTTAAGTAAAATAAATAATAACATGGTTGTAGCTGTGCGATTGAGGCTTGAAATGAGGCTTATTTTCACATCTCTTGTGTGCAGCTGATAAAAGCCAGTCAGTTAGATTAGATATACCTGGGCTGCCTGGCACCGAGAAGGCGAGAATTGATGAAAATTCATTACATAAGCATTTTACACTGGCTAATCCATACAGCAGGATCAGCATCAGCCTATTATGAGGGATTACAGTCTGCACAGCCACACAGAGAATGAATATAGAATTTTGCAGAAATTTCAAAATGAAGAAGGGAATTGGGGAATGGTGGGCTCTGAAATTAAGGCATTGAGATTCATCAGGACCTGGTTAAGAACCAGATCCAGAGTAACTGAACAAGAGAAGTATAGAAAGGAAAAACAAATCCAAGAAGGAAAGGGGAAAGCAGTGAAATAAAATGTACAGTAATTGATATCTAACAGATTCGGAGTTTTATATTCTTGGCAGAGTTAAACTTCTGCTTTCTGAGTGCTATAATGTGATAGAATTAAATTGATACCACTTCACTTTTTTCAGAATTTTTTTTTTTCCTGGGATCTGGACACCTTTTCAGTGCTCAAAATGGAGAATTAGAATACCCTGTTGTGTGTACTGGTGAGATAATGTCATGTTTTTCAGTACAACTTTGCCTGCATAGCTCTCTGAAGGATAATTCCAATTAAAAAATAAATAATAATAATAATAAAAGTATGATTCACATGATTGATGCTAAATACATCTGTTTTGTGCGTATTTATCTTGCCTAATACTTTTGTCTTGAAGGTGTGAAATTTATGCTGTGGACTGCCACAGGTTACCTCGTGCTACGTAAAATGTCTGACAATTACAGTTGTTTTTGTAAATACTCTTCAGGCTGAATTGATGATTGCACAATCCCATCAAAAGCATGTCGCAAGTGCTGTCCCTTCTGTTTACCCACCTCAGGTGATTTGTCAGCTGTTACAGAATACACTCTTCATAATAAAGCACAAATCATTTTAACAGTCTTCATAATAATTAATAAATAAATAAAAAAGTATTGCCAGTTCAAAGTGTAAAAACATCGTAATTTGTAGTGTCTGAAATTAGAAGTTTTTAAGAGCTCTGTCCCCTTATTTTTGCATTTTGTCATGGATCATGCTATTTGTTTGTCCTGCAGAGATGAAAATGAGATCTGACTGCAAAGGAAACAAACAAGCAGTGAACACTGATATTTTCTCATCTACCAATAGGATTCTACTTCCCAACAAATATAAAGTATATCAAGGCTTTAAATACAATTTTAAGAACTAGAAATATTGAACATTGACAACAACAACTTTGCTCATTCTCCTTAAATGTTTTGTACTTCCTAATCTTTGAAGTTGGAAAAAGATTTTATGACTGTCACTTAATAGTGTATAGGTCTTCAGGCAAACCTGGAATTCTAGGCTTCCCATTGATTGGATTCAGCGAGATTATTCAGGAAAAGAAAGAAGGAATTTTCAATATGTGCCTGTTTTAGTTATGATTTCTCAAAAGAGAAAGGGCTGTCTCTCAAAGCAGTGGATACTACATTCAAATGTCCTGACAAGGGACAGAATATATATTATGTACTGATTAAAATGTGGGCTCTTTCTCAAAGGAACGCACACAGTCACAGCTACTGTAACTCAATTCCTGTAGTATTTTAATGATAGTTAAGACTGGAAGAAAGACATAGTTTAAAAAGTAAACCAGATAGGAATACCACGAAGTATTTTTATTCCACTGTCTGGCTCAGCTTTTCTTGGTCAGATGGTCATATTTTAGAAAAGAGAAGACCACATTTCCTCATATGATGGAAGTGTATGTATTATGACAGCCTATTCTCATAGAGAAAGAAGAGTGAAGCAAGCCATGTCCTTTTAGCATTCTCTCCTTCACCTTCCCCATGGCAGTTCTTAGCTGTTGATTTCTGTGTCTAGGGTTATTCAAGTTAATACAGAATATCCGACTACAGATAATGATTAACAATGATTAAGATCCTTTCCTTCTCCTAGAACAAGATGGGAATAGATGAGTAGAGAGCTATTTTTGGGGGTGTGTATCTTGACAAAAGTAACATACACATTTCATGTCTAAACACAATACCTCTGTATTTTCTTTAGCCCAACACAGGAAAGTTGTCATAGACATCAGTTAGTTCATAGAATACGTCACTGTGGAAATCCCATGGCTACTCACCCTCAATTACAGGCTCCCTAACAAAAAAATCATTAAAAATGACGCGTAGTATTTCATTTGTATTCATTCATTTCATTTATATTTCATTTCACTCACTGAGGAGGTCTCCCATAATATATTATCCTTATGAGAGAAATTCCTGGAGATAGTGAAACATAGAAAAGGACAGATGTATTCCACAAAAAAGAAAAGCTAGAGAGAGTTTACCTGAATGTGTGCAGATCCCAGGAATACTAAGCTTTGCTGCCCTGGTTGTGTAAACCAGCAGTATTTTAGCACAGTAGCAAGCGTGTCACAGGGGTTTTACTCTCATGTCATCCTACACAAGAGCAGGCATATTCTTTAAGGTCTTTACGTAGAATCCTAAAAGTATATTAAGATGTTACTGTGCGCTGGAGCAGAAATCTGAGCTAGTCTCAGAGGATAAACTTCATCTGTTACAAGACAAAGTCTTAGGAGGCAGAACATCTAAATCTTGCTGTTGGCTGGTGATATTTAACAAGTTGGTACTTGTGGCTAATCAAAATGAACATTTTGATTTGCTTGCTGCATACAAAGCTTTGCTGGACTGTGATGGGGCACAGGGGATACAGCCTGCATTCTGACCTATTGCAGTACAGCACTGTATACATTTATGGTACAGTATAAATAAACCACCATGCTGCATGCATATTAGACCTATGTTTGTTTTCATTTAAGTCACTGGGTTTTGTCTTTTTCTCGCTTGAGATTATATGCTTGATCTGCTCTCTTCGCTTTATTAACAAAACAAGAATGTCATAAAGAAGAGTGACTTCCTCATGTTTTTTCATTGCAAGCCTGGGTCTCTGGCTGAAATGAAATCTGTACCTACCTGATATGATATAACTGATATGAAATCAGTTCTGTACATTCTTAATTTACAAAAGGAATATCTCTAATACAGTAAAACTTTTTTTTTTTTAAGATAAAAAATAAATTAGTGCAAGAGAGAGGTTCTGTGATATATGTCAGTGAACTCTTGTTCTAATTTTATTATAACTTATTTTAATAGCTATTATTTTAAAATGCTGTATGTTTCATTTCTGATGCCATAGCCACTGCACATCACCTACTGTCTGCATTGCCACTGCGGTGGTTTCTTTTCAAAATGTGTTAGAAATTTTGCTACACATAGTGCATGACAGTCTGTTACGACATTTTCTTCGTGAGGAGGACAGGAAACTAACTCATGAGTTATTTCATCTCGTGTCATAAATAAATACAAATGTCATAACACTGATCAGCCTTCATGTGTTCTGAATGTGCCGTTATTTGCATTTTCCCTCACTGTTCTTCAGGACTGAAGGGGCTTAAACGACAGGTGCAGCACATGAAAAATGCTGAGAATGTGTGGGAAAAATAGCAGATTCTCTGTGCTGAAAGATATTAATAACTTACGCACTGCTTTGTCATCAGTGAAATAATACTGATGTTATTTCATATAATATTAAACTAGAAATACAGACTTGCAATATTTCTGGTCCTCAGATTCATTTAGAAAGAAGAGAGATTGCCAAGGGAGGTTTAGGTTGGATATCAGGAAAAACTTCTTTACAGAAAGGGTTGTTAAGATCTGGAATAGGCTCCCTAGGGAGGTGGTTGAGTCACCATCCCTGAACGTGTTTAAAATCCATTTGGATGTGGTGCTCAGGGACATGATTTAGTGGTGGGTTGTTAGAGTTAGGGTAGTATGGTTACGGTTGAACTTGATGATCTTGATGGTCTTTTCGACCTTGAGCAATTCTGTGTTACTATGATTGCTTTGAGAAGTTGTCCTTTCTGTTTTACTTTATATATATGTGCTTGTATCTGTTGTTGTTGGCCAGAGCTCTGTCAGATTTGGAGGTTTGTAAGGATCTGGTTCCTGTGAAGGAAGACGTTTGTGATAAGGATGTTTTTTTCTTGATTCTTGAGCAATCCTTGATGGTCAGTCAATATTCAGACAGTCTCCTTTTCCAGCAGCCTCTATCAGAATACCAGTGGTCTGGTGCTCTGATTGGATCTCAGTGCCAGGTGAGATTAAAGGGTATAAATCTCTTTCCACTAGGTTTCAGTGATGCCAACCAGCCTGAAACAATGCTGCAGCATTTCTGTAGATGTAATGAAAATCAACTTTTGGGATTGCACGTAATAGTGCTACCTGGTGACTTCTAGCCGTGCGCAGAACTGCTACAGCTGAATCTGAAACTACCACTTAAGAGGCTAAATGCTGGGTTTCAGAGGGTCCAACCACCTGCACTTCCTTGTATCTCCTTTGTGCAAGCCACCTCCGTTTTAACCAAAGCCAAACTCAGACATCTTTCACTTTCCTGTTCTGTGATGCCTGTAATAAATCATTCAGGTTGTTAGTAGTAAGCCTGCGGTGGGCCCTTAAGTCCAGTGGTAAAGAAGCTACACGGGGTCAGGTAGAATCATGGAATCATTTGAGTTGGAAGGGATCCTTAACAACCATTTGGTCCAATTCCCTTGCAATGAACAGGGATGCTTGCTTACAGCTTGATCAGGGTGCTCGGAGCCCATCCAGCCTGACCTTGGATGTTGTCCACCACCTCTCTGGGCAACCTGCTCCAGTGCCTCACCACCCTGTCTGTAAAAGGCTTCTTCTGTATATCCAAGGTAATTGTGTTACAGATTACATAAAGATCTTTCTAATTCTTTTGCGCATGTTCATATTCCTAAAGGAAACATGCCTATAATTTCCAATATTAAGCAGGTCTGGTCATGCCTCAGCTGTCAGGTAGTTAGGAAAACATGGAGAACTGCACACATAAATGTAATTTACACATTGTATGTGAATCTGGATTCTTAATACAGTTTACAGGAGAACACGGCAATGACAGATGCCCAAGAGTCATATTCAGGAAATGATGTCTGGGAGAAAGCGAGATGAGAGAAAACTAAGGAGAGAACCTTATAATGGTACTTACTATTCCTTTGGAGGAGGGAGCCACTTCAAGAGGTCGTTGGCCATCGAGGAAATAATTGGCTCGATCTGTCTACTGGAGTTTTGGGTGTCATAGAATCATTAAGGTTGGAGGGACCACTAAGATTATTTAGTCCAGCCATCAACCCATGCCTATGACTGCTCTAAACCATGTCTTTTAACATGAGCCATCTCTCTTGGCACAGAGTTAAAACATTTTTTAAGGATTCAAGGAAACTTCGGTAAATGTTTCGACATATATGCACAACCCTACCTCATATTATTAGAGATTTTCTGGTTGAAATGGATGGCTGCATTGTAACTGTTATGCAGGGTTAGCACTGTTTTTTTTCCAGCTTGTAGACATCAGTATGCGTAAGTGCATGTCTTCTGAATGGTCTGCCTGATGAGAGTAAGGAAGGATATGCAAAGCAGACTCTCGTGCCCAGGTTCCCCAAATCCAAGTGCTGTACAATCAGGAAATGCATTATAGCACCCATTGTTGCTTCAGCAGGGAAAGCGGGCTTTACATATGCAAATACTGCTCAAAAGTTTAACTTAATAATTATCAGCTGGAGTCTATTGCTGAACAGCTGAGGCAAATCATCAGCATCAGACTCTGAATTAACTACTACCAGGCTTTGATTGAGTGTACTTGTTTCATCCTTGTGGTTACTGTGACAGTGGTAGAAAACTATACATATTTTTTAATCGTTTCTGTGCTTACGGATATTTATTTCTTGTATTCCTAAGAAACAGTAGAAAATGATGAATTTTAAACTTTTTCCCTTCCTTTTCCTTACATGATGTTTTAATGAGCAGAAGCCAACGCAGAATAGTTTGTGAATCCCACTGCTGTGAATGATAGTCACAGTTCTGCATACAGCTATGGGGATGCATTTGGGTGTATGCTTAACATTAGAGAATATAATGGTTACTGACTACAGATTGGATATTCTGCTAAGTGATGGCCTCAGAGGTTACTTTTACACCAAGTTCACATCTGAGCATAGAGCCATCTCTGGGCATAACCAAATGGTTAATGAAAAAAGTAATGCGACTCCCTCATAGGAGATCTTCACATTAACAGTTCTCATTGTCGTCCCTCCCACTCCTGTACTCCAGGGAGATTCATCTGGCTACGAATACTTAGCCTACAGATATCATTCATATATCTTTTCCTAAGTGTGCTTTGTTATTCACGGCACACTCCTACATTCCCCCACAGATTCTCATCTAATTATTCCCTTCTTGCCCATTCCCATGAATATTCCGTGGCATTCACTCCCATTCTGCCATTTAAGGCAGTTAGTAGTCCATCCTACTATGAATTGGATTGCTCATTTTCCAGGAGGTGTCACAATTTATTTAAATACATCCAAAATGTAACTGTGAAGATTTATTAATGACTTGCAGAAGATTTCAGCTTCAGGGCACACTCGCCCACTAGACAGTGGTTCTTCTTTGCCACCATAGTAGGAGGATTGCTTCAGGGCAGAGGCAGCCACCTCCTCTGACCATTTAAGCTTGATTGGATGCTTTGCACTGCTGGAGATAAGAAGTGTGATGTGACCCTTTGGGTCTGCTCTAGCTAATGGTTAGCTGAGTGTGATGATGTCTGCAGCAGATCTAAAAGGGATCTTTTATTTGTGCCCCCAGCTGACCACTTCTAACTGGGATCTGCTCTGTTATGGCCACAAGGTACTGCTAACTGATGTCCGGCCATTGGCTCTGTAGGCAAGTGCTTCTTCCAAAAATACTACAGGAGCACCTGTTGAGCCTGGATATGGTGGTCAAGAACAGAAGAGATATTGACCCTCTTGTCATGGATTCTCTAACATATATTTGCAGAGCTTTGTTCTAGGAATTTTCCCTCCTGTACCTGTTTGGTATCTGAATGTTTGAGTCTCCTGAGTTGTCACACTGACAAGCTTTTGAAGAAAAAGAATATCCCTCTGTCATTGTGGAGAAAAAGCTTTCTTTTCTCCTGTATCCTCCCCTTCCCCAACTGTTAAATAAGTAGTTTGCCAAAAAATCAACATCTTTACAGGAATAGGGTTTGGAGAAAATAACAATTCATCAAGAGCACAGATGGCTTATTTAGAATCTAATAGGTATTAAAACATTATTTTCCCCAGGCTTTACTCCTGATATTGATAACGTGTTATCTTTGCCAAGTTCCCCTCTTGATAACACGTTATCTTTGTCGAGCCAAGTCTCTGATAAAATCTTATTTTCACTCAGTGCTTACTCTGATAAGACATTATTTTCTTACATCTCCACTCCCAGTGGAAAGTGGAAAAATGTTATTTTTAGTCATTTTGGCATATATTTTGCCAGAACGTTGCAAAGCAGGGAAAGGAAGAATGAAAAGAAGATAGAAAAAAGGAAAAACAAAAGACATATTCTTGTCAGGGAAATGAGTAAGTCACATTAAGACTTATGGGCTTTTCTTTTAAGTTTTGTAAGAAGTTAACATTCTTAATGTTTCGTTTGAAAAAACAAACTATTAAAGAGAGCCATATCCATTTTCAGAAACGATGCATAAGGTGTTTAAAGCTTCCCTCCCTCTTTCTTCCTGCATTATGTTGCTACGTACTTTTTCCTTTCACAGAGTCTTTTACTGTTTACCATCCCTATTATCGCTGTTAGAAGTACCAGAATTAAATTCACTCAGCCAACACATAAACAGCTCTCTGCAGCAATGCAACGTGATGCCATCATTGACAATACAATTACTAACTTTCTGAGACACGAACCCGTGCCTTCATTATTGTGTGCATAGCAAATGCAGCAGTGCGGTGAGTGGTTCTTGGGTTTCTGCTTCAGTTAATTAAAGAGACTGGAAGGTGTGTCATAAACAAGGCAGGGGGGTATAGAAAGAAATGGGACCACTCTGTAGTTTATGAAGTTGAGTCTGCCCTGGAAAATAGTTTCCACCGCTGAGTTCATTACATGATCTTCTTAAAACGAAGCCATTACAAGTGAGTGCTAACTGTATTTATTTATTTATTTTTAACTTTCCGTGATTACAGCTTGAAGGCTTAGGATGTGATTTACAGAAATGCTAAGCATGTACAATTGCTTATACAGGTGATGAGTCCTGTTCTGTGAACAAATGAAGTGCCAAAGAAGATGTTTATTTGTTTTTTGGTTCTCAGTTGTGTAACCAGAACGAGTATTTTCCTTTGGTGTTAAGGACTCCGAACGTCTCTGCCTTGCCTGTAAAGAGGAACTGATAGTATCACCTTTTCCTTCAGTAAGTTAGAAAAATAAGTATCTGATCATCTGTGCCACATGCAAGTGTTATAGTGAGGAGCATCATAGGCCAGTGAGGAAATAAGTCCTTTTTTGTGTGAGGCGTGAGTGTCTACAAATTGAATGATGAGCTGAAACAGCTGTGAGCACCATCCATTCTGTCCACTCAGTGATGACAGGGTTCTTTGGAAAAAAATGGTGGTCATGAAGTTAGCGACCCTGTCATCGTGCACAAGGGAAAGACTGGACAAGAGGTCATCATTCTCACATTTAGAAACTTCAGTGTCTGGCTTTTCAAACCTGAGGTTCTGTGGGTATAGTGTTTGTGCATGATGTGTGTAATTTCCAAATACACTGACGGTAGATGTCGGTTTTGTTTGAGAGAGACAGTCCTCACTGGGACATTTTTCAATGACACAACATTCTACTACTGAAACTTCGTAATGTGAGCTCTGAATTGCCTTGTGTCACAGTAGAATGAAGAAGTACATAGGTCTGAAATAAATTGCTTAGACTATATTCCACTATTTGGAAAGTTATCTGGACAAAGTTTTTTATTTCCAGCTGCAATTATTTACAGGAAGAGGTAGGAGAAAAAACTGTCTTGGAGAATGTGAGAGAATGTGTCGTGGGATACCTTAGCACTTACTTGTGTAGATATGTAACTGAAAGTACTCAACTGTTAACTAAAGGGACTTCAGTTATAGCCACCCATATAACCAGTATTTACCAGAGCATTCAGCTGAGCAACACACACTGAGTACAGGGGTGGCAGGTGATTAAAACTGACCTAGAACGCCAAAAGAAAACAGGTAGTTTATCTGCTTACACACAGTTTCTGTGTCGTGTCCTGACTGCTGTCATCTTTCTCCCTACCCTTCCCTCCTTAGGTCCATACAGCTCTCTATACTGCTCTTTATTGCTGTGAAGCGAACATCAAGTAATTTTGTTTATTTATTATTCTGACTTTTTTTTTCCTGCAGAATGTTGGCTTTTTGATTAAAACTGTTACATTGCTAGCCCTCAAAGAGTGCACTGATAATGCAGATTTTCAAATGTGTGCAAATGTGAAGGGAGAGTGGTGTTTTCTTGCATGTGAAGTCAGATTGAAACATTATCTGTGAACAGCATGACTTCTTGTCTCAGAAGCAGCCTAGAGCTCACTGTCATTGGTTGTGTCATTGTAAAGGCATTCCACGCTATTAGGCAGAGGACTAATAGTAGTTGAAACGCATAGAAACCTATAGACCTTGTAAAGATGCCAAAAGACAAGACGTCTGCACTTAGGACAGCAAAAGAAATGTAAAAAAATTAAGGCAAAAAAGCCCCCACCCCACACTGTGCTACAGAATTTTCCTTGTTTTGGTCAGTTCCTTCTAGCTTTTAGCATCCTAGCTTTTAGCATTTCAGCTCAGGTCAAAGCCATCGGAGAAGCTTAGGATCGTTGATTCTGCATTTGTCTTCTCAGTCATGGCGATTTTCCTTCATTCTGCAGCTTTCTCTCTTATCCAGCCCTGCAGTTAACCTCTGGCTAAACTGTGCCCTTCCCCCAGCAAGCTTTCTGTGCCTCTGGGCCCTTTTCAGGACTCCCATCTCTCCCAGTCTCCAAACGACTGAGCTAGGAACTCGGTGTCAGTGCTCATCCTTTAGGCTTTGTCTGTAAAAAAATTGCTCTGCTTCAGTCCCTCTTCTTTCAAATAAACTTTGCTGGGTTGCTTTCTATAGGCTTTATTTCTTCCTGTATCTTAAGGAGCTGTATTTATTGGAGGACAGTTAGGTTTAATGATATCTCTTGCCTAATATGCAGGCACCTTCACACATGCAGAAGCACTCAGTAATCCAGAGTTCATAACTTGTCAAGCTTTCCCAACTGTTTTACCTACTGTGACAATAAGTCATTGGCCACGGTCAACCGTGAAATAATATTCAGGTTCGTGTTCTGTGGACAGTGGAATTTTGTAAGTTGCTTTTATTTCTTTGGTACGGCTTTATCAGCACAGAAAGTCTGAGGTAAAAGGTTTGACACAGATAGAAAAAATACATTGTCTGAGTCTGCCAAGGCCCAAAAATAGAGCAATAACCCCAAATGAAGAATAAAAAATTATAGCTTTATTATTATTTATTGCAGCTGTGAAAAGTGCACTACTTCCTTCAGAGCACAGCAATGTTCCTTGCAGTGTTCCCTGGGAGATCTCTCATCCCAAAGTCACAGACCTCGTTATGTGTTATGTTTCTTTATTTTGATTTAGATTGAGTAAAAAGTGCCTAGACATCAGCTCAGAGCACTCTGCCAGTTACTTAAAACTGTAAAACTCAAGTGCAGTGCAATCAGTTTAACTTTTCTACCTTGTTGCATACTGTCAATTGTACTTACAGTGCCTTTTATGCGTTCTCTTCTTCAGAAACGAGATGAGGCAGACAGTCCTAACGTTGCCTTGAAAAACTATGGGATGGATCAGGGTAGCAGGTGACTGCATTAATCTGCTAGGCAGTAGCTCCCAGCTCAGAGTACCGTTGTATGTCCAGTGTAGTAACAGGACTTGAGTGGAATGGTACACTGACAACCTCAAGAGTACAAAAACTATCAACTAGACCTTCCCCAAACCACTATAATAGCTGTGAAAAAATTACTTCATTCCTGGGTTTTAAGACCAAGCTCAGTTCACTTTTGATTTTGTGCTTCCATTTCGAATGAGTCTTTTGATCGCCTCAGTATGATTTTGCAGGAGGGAGTTGAGATGTTATAAGAACACCAGATAGACCAAGATACCTGAGAATATTCAGCTGTGTTAGCATCAGTGCGTGTCCAGCGTTACAAACCCTGATGAGATCATCCCAGAAAATGTCTTGGATTTAATACTTTCTAACAAAACCTGGATAACTTTTACTGCAGGACTTTTTCAAATATTTACCTATTTCAGATAGTAGGCTCTATAATTCCAGATCTGATTTCCATACTGCCTACCTGTGCAAGTACTTGCTACTGAGAAGGCAGTAATGGTGGTTACTGGGATTAAAAGTTAAGGCTGCATAAACTCTCTGCTGATCTCTTTAGTTGCTGCAGCTTTCAGTAAGGCAGTAAGGCGATGTTTTCTTAATTCAGTCTCTCACTCAAGCTGTGTTGTTTCTTCTGAAGATTGTGCATTCACAGTTCAGGTTCACTCAGGATACAAGTGATCTGGTTTTACTGTCAATGTATGAGGGCTGCTCCAAAAGTAATGCCTCATTTTTTGTGGTATTGACCCACAACATCAGAGGCAGATGGTGGTGGTGTGGCAGCAGAGGTTGAACCTTCCCGCCTATACCCCTTTACATGTTGTTGCTGTGTGGCAGATGGCAGCAGAGGAGCAGTCTGACAAAATGACGTCTGTGTTGGAAGTGCGTGTGAAGCAGAGGTATGTCATTGAATTCCTCCACGCAGAAAAATAGCAGCTATTGATATTCATCAGTGTTTACTGAACATTTATGGAGGCCAAACTGTGGATGTGAGCACAGTGAGGCGGTGGGTGGTGCGTTTCGGCAGTGATGGCAGTGAGTCCTTCACTAGTGCAGGTTTTTATGAACACAGCATGCAGGCTCTTGTTTATTGCTGGTGAAAATACATAGCTAATGGTGGTGGCTGTGATGAAAAAATGATGCATGGTAGCTGAGAGTTTACTCTTCTATGCCTTCCAGGCTGGAAGGGAGAGCTGACTCAGGATTTCATTGCACTTCTGACTGTAGCATGGCTGTCGTGTTCTTACTTCTCTACTGTGATTTTTCATCCATTTCTTGTCTGTTTTTTATTAATACCTACTTGCTTGACTATTCAAGCTCCAAAATATCGATGGTCAAACTGTCTTGGGACATTTTTCAAGCTTAGATTTATTCATCAGCTTTGCTAATGGTGAAAATGATAAATCAGAGACTGTTTGTGGAAGATGGTCTTTAAGTACAAGATACTATATCCAAATGTTTTATTAAAAATGGAAACACAGTTTTCTATAGATAAAAGGATGTGTTTACACCTGCATAACAACAATAGAAATTTGAAGCAATGTTTTCTGAAGCTGTTTATTTTTTTTTTCTTAAACTCAAGGCTCTACCATTCACATAAGTATGAAACAGTGGAACAGAACAAGCAATGAGCAGGTCTTTATAGCTTTGAGTCAGAGGATGAGATATGTTCTTGTAAAGGAGAACTGCTAAACAGTAACTGCATGGTTTTTGCTTTCTAAACCGCTCAAGCTGGTGTCTGTTTGATAAAGTGAAAAGGACTCTTCGCAGTGGAGATAGTATTAAATAGCAAACATCTTTTTAATGCACACAGGTGGAAAGTTATTTCTGAGAAGTACTTTGGGATAACATGTTTACATAACTACTCAGTAAGGGAATATATTGCTAATTATGACAGTGTGGATAACTCGCTGTCTTGCTTTATTTCAATTTGATTTTAATTTATCATTTTTCATCTGTTGTTTGAGGGATTTTTACCACCTAAACATTTCAACTGAATATATACAGCTTTGTTAAACATTGTATTAAAATATGTCTCCTTGCTCTCTTAAAATGCAGTAGCAGTAGTGTACTGTAGTGTGATGGTAAAATGCCTTGCAATGTTTGTCTTTTGCTGAGGACCTCAGTTTCAGGTTAATTTGACTGTTTTATGCTTTACATCTAGCTCATTAGTAATGCTGTTTTGAACAAAGAATATACCTTTTGAAAGTTAGAAAATGAAGTCTTTCATGTTTCTGGAATATGAGTTCTCATTGAAAGGTGCCAAATTAGACAGGTTTGCTTTTTTCAAATTCCCTTGTCTTCTTCAGCCAAACTACTTTCCAGAAACTGACCCACGTGCATAATGAGTGTTTTTATTGTTCTGAACCTCTCCTTTCTCAGCAAGCTGTGTTGCTGAACAAAACCCATCTGCTCCTCACATGTGAATCAGCTGGGGCCACTGTTTGGCATGAAGCAGTATCCAAACTGCTGCAGCTCAACTGTGGAGGAAATGGGGAATAGAAAAACTATTTTATCTTGCATACGCTTCTAAAATGCTTTTAACTATATATTAATTGTTTTGGAATTGGATCCTTCTATTCTTGATTGTCTTCCCAGACTAGATGCTGGCAGGCAACCCTATTCAGAACAAAAGAAACACATGCTTATCTTTGAGGGTGGTTTTAAAACAAGTAGGACCTGTAGCTCATAGAGCTTCAGCATCTGTCCAGGTTTACCATGAACTTAACCTTCTTCTTCAAGCTCCAAGCCCATTTAAAACGTATTTGAAAGAACTACAATGTTATGTTAAAGAAAGACCCAGCTTTCCGTATATTCTGACAGGTGTGTTTTGTTTCCTTCTCTCACAGATGGGAAGCCAGTGTCGCTGTCTCCACTTGAATCCCAGCCCCACAGCCCTCGTTACACAGCCTCCAGCCAGCGGGACCGCGAGAGCCTGGAGGTCCGCATGCGGGAGGTGGAGGAGGAGAACCGCGTGCTCCGCAAGCAGCTCAGCCTGGCACAGGGCCGCGGCGCCTCGCACCACCGCAGCAACCACTCCAAAACATACTCCATGGAAGAAGGGACGGGTGACAGCGAGAGCCTACGGGCCAGCATTGTGGCCGGAAACAGTTCAGAGTGTGGGCAACAGCCAGCAGTGGAAAAATGTGAGGTATGTGAGCAAAAGAGTCAGAGAACTACCGGGATTGGAAGGGTTGCAAAGCCCATCCAGCTCCAACCTCCCTGCCATGGGAGGTCCTTTAAGTACAAGGCAGGTCAGTGTCTTTTTCCCTCCTGTCAGAAATCAGCTTCTTAAGGATTGGTAGGCATTTCCTGTCAGACAATTTTTAATACATATCATATGAAACTTTCAAACATTTGATCATTTGGATGCTTTTTGAGTGATTTGATCAGATATATCTTTTTCCTTTTGCGGCCCTGAATCTGGTGTAAAAATCCAGGCCTTCTTTCAAGCTGACTTCAGTACAGCATTACTGTTAAAGACCCTGAGTATTTCTAAGTGAAATGAAAGTGGCACAGTGTTGTTGTTTTTATTTAAGTCTTACACCTGTGTTTATTCACCTCTTCTGGAATGGCTCAGGGTTTACTGTTAATTAAATTCTGGTTTATGGAACCAATTTATGCCTTTGAGTTGCTTTTCAGTATCGTGTCCAGATGCTGCAGTGGAAGCACCTGCTGTGTGTTAGCTGTGCAGAAGAGGTGCAGTTAGTGGCAGAAGAGATCTGTTTTTAAAGTTTTAGGGGGTTGTTTTGGTTTAATTTTCTGTATTTTATGCCAGTCATTTTGTGGATGTCACCTGGCTACTTAGTTGTCATATATCTGAATGACAGCAGTTCCAAACCAGAAAGTCTTCCTTAAAGGCCTTCTGCCAATCCCAATTGGTGAAGACATCAAAAATAATTTTCTCCATTTATTTTTACAAAGAGGATAATAAAATATCACCTTTTATCTTGCTTTCTGCCACTGGGAAGATAAAAATTGAAACAAAATAAGTGCAAAGGAAAAAGAAGTCCTAATTATCTCTTCAGATAAAGTCTATTTAATGGGCAAATATTGCTTAAAAGGGAATTACTGCTTCTCAGTTCTGTACATCTTTGTCTGGCCCTGTTTGGGAAAAAAAAAAAAAAGAAAAGAAAAGAAAAAAGGGAGCTAACATCATTTTGAAGAGAGGGAAAAGGAGGAGTCTGTTTTTCATTTTCCCTCCTCCTGATAATGAGGGTCTGATTTTCCTCCCTACCAGCATTTTGGCATTTATTTTAATTAAGGGAAGGTTCAGGCCATCGATAAACAAACCTTACTTCCCCCTTATTATCATGCCAAGCAGTGATGAGCTGAGTCTCAGTTGTTCAATGTACCAACCAATTTGGGACACAAAAATAGCAGCTTAACGGAGGAATAGTTTAAGTGGTCTTTCAGATTATAATGTGTTTTGCCAATAAATTTTCTTGCTCAGTGGGGTTTAGCATTGTGCTGGAGGCAATGGTTATATAAAATACAAAACCTCACTTATTTGCCATCCCCCTATCTCACTGCACACTATTTTGATAACAAAATAGCTTTTTCTTGCTTTTCTTAAGAAATTTGCTCAGTAATTCAGTAACAGCATTGGAAGTTAAAATTAAACTTCCTTATTATCAGATTTGCCAGGGGTCTCATCGTTTATCCTATTACAGTGGATTCTGGTTCCATTTTTGTGTGAGAGTGGTATCTTGACTCCATTCACCCTCTTTTTTCACTGTTTCAGAGGCATAAACTAAAGATTTTTATGCCTCTGACTTTGGAATATATTACAGCAGGAGTCAGTGGCGTCGGTGGAAAGAGACAGGGATCCTGAAAAGGAGACTGAGGCTCTGGGGAAGACAAGGAGAGCTGAGAGTAGATTGTTTATTTCAGAGAGGCAGTTCCTTGAGATTTACTGAAGCTAACATTTCAGAATCTAATTTAGAATGGTTTTTAGTGGTGATAAAACATTAGAAAATGCAGTTGCAATGAATGAATATTAAATCTCCAATTAAGCATGATCTGTGCGATAATAATTGTGATCTATATTGAACAGTTGTGGATTTGTTGTGTTCCATCCACCACTTCCTTCTCTCCTGCTTTGCAGAAGATGTTGTGCAATTTTGATATTATAAAATGAACCAGCGCTATATTCCAAGAAAAAGTCAAGGTTCCAACTACAGACCTCTCTGGCAGGAGGAGATCCCTTTCCCCAGACAATTGTAACACAAACTGTGGAGATATAAGTAAACATCATGCGTAGACAGATATAGATTCAAATAGCAGCCTTGAGAAGATCATAACACTGATGGAAGCCAACAGAATGGTATGATTTTCTTCTGATGTTAACCCAGTATCTTTCCAGCTTTTGCCTCCTTAAGCTGACCATTTAGTTTGAATTAAGTGTGCATTTATAAACATTCTTAAAAGAGAGAGTCTACCGGAAGATATTTAATTAGCAGTATAGCATCCAGTAAGCTAGCAGAATACTAAGAAACATTTGCAGCATTTTTACAGGCATATTTGTATTATTATTCTCAACAGTGTAGCTCAGTAGCATTGAACGTGCAGGGCTCCAGAGCCACAAAGAAAAGGCCCCACCACTGTAAAAAAACAGAAAAGGCAGATGTTACCTGCCTCGGGGAAGCATTTGTACCATATTTACATACTTGTAACATGCTTTTAATATCTCTTAATCACAGTCATAAATTATTTATGAAGGGTTAAACAACTGTAATGGAATTCCTAGCTAGTACTACTGTGAAATTACTGAAGTATGAAATGGTTTACCAAAGACTCTGAACTAATTAGGGTTTATTAAGAGTAGTATTTCACTATTCCAAGACATTGCCTGAGGAAGAAAAAGAATAACATCTAGGCACCTTGTACTCCTCAGCATGGGATCTAAGGTCCAGTTCTTCGTATGGTTTTAAATGTTTTCTTCCTGTTAATATCACTCCAGAATGGCTTTGTATGAAATAGCACTTTCCAAAAAATGTTTTTTTTTCATGTCCGTAGCAGCTAAACCATGTCAGCATGCACCTTGGTGTTACTTAAACTCCCTTTCCTAAAGAAGCTTAACTTCCTTAAATGCCTTTCATCATGTGGGCTTGAGCGCTACCTAAACTATTTTAAATCGAAAGTAGATATCTTTGTGTCTCTGATCCTCAGTGTATAGGAAGAACAGCGTGGTTAACTTCTTCAGTGTTTTAATTATGTACTCATATCTGTGTGCAAAAGTGACTGTGGGATGGATGCTTTCAAGGAGGTTAGTTTCATCTCACAGTGTTCTCTGAATATCCAGACTTCAGCTATATGATTATCACTGATTCCAGACAGTGAGGAGCAAGTGTGGCATGCAGAGCTTTGGTGTGAGGTGTTTGGAGGGACACATTGAACCAAGCTGGATGTTGCATTTTGGGAATGCTGCAGCATCTGTGGCTTGTGTGGCTTCACTCCCAAGTGTTCATTGCAGCCCCAAAGGCTGTGTGAATCACAGTGGCCCATTCTGGTGGGATGGGGTACAGTCTTCTAACCAACAGTAGAAGGAAAACATGGTGTTTCAGAGATCAGGGAGACTGCTGATCAATTTCATAATCTGGAAGCAGGTGCTTCCAGTGGCATACTCAGGAGGGTGCAAGGTCTTTGAAGTGCTTCCTTCTCCCAGCTGCTATTGCCCTATCTTGCCAGGGTATTGCTACAGCCAGCTGGTCTCCACACAGACATGTATTTGGGACAAGCATGGAGAAAACTGGAGATGGGGCTTTTTTCACTGGAAAGCAGTTCAAGTTGTTGACCTCACATTGACTTACCAATTTTCACACTGATTCTCTTAAACAGTTAAGCAACAAGGGGGAGGAAAGTGAATCAAGAATAGAGGAGAAACAGTCTTGTTGAATGCTGCAGGCAAAAACTGTGGGTGAAAAATAGGACTGGATTTCTGTTCTCTTTTAGAAATAATTTTCTTCTCTATAGCTGATTCCAGGCAGATAAGTAGTATCAAATACTGCAGAGAGACTGAGCATGAGATATATGGATTCCTGTGTCTCTGAATTGTAGAAAGACATTCAACAGAGCAGGCAGAGTTGTCTTCTCTCTGCACCTTGGCTAAATCAGCATGCAGGACAGCAGCATCTACTAAAAGATACCGAGGAGTGCCTAAGTTTAGCTTTAAAAAAACTGATTTAGGAAAAGGGGATGGACATGGGCATATCCCTGATAGAACTAGCAGGTTGTGATGGGAGTTATAGGGTGAAAGGGGAGGCTGTGAGGAGAGTTTATTTGGCCAGTAGATGTAAAATGAAGTTGACAGTAACATGACAGTGCTGTTCCATTGAAACCCATTGTGTGTTGGTGTCTGGTCCATTGTCTTCAGGTGTTTGTTTAAATCAAACCTAAAACCATTCTCAGTTAATGCTGTTTTTATTGGGATTGAAGGGAAGGGTCTTAGGCGTTCCAAGAACCTGAGAAAGGCTAGACTGTAGCATGGTGGGGGTTGACCTCTTCTGTCAGGTAACAGAAATAGGACAAAAGGTAATGGCCTCAAGTTGCACCAGGCGAGGTTCAGTTGGATATTAGGAACAATATCCAACAATTTCTTCACCAGAAGAGCAGTGCTGCAGTGGCACAAGCTGCACAGGGAGGTGGTGGAGTCACTGTCCCTGGAAGTGTTCCAGAACCGTGTGGATGTGGCACTGAGGGACATGGTTGGTGGGCATAGTGGGGTTGGCCTGGGTGATCTTAATAGTCCTTTCTAACCTTAATGATTCCATGGTTCTGTGATTCAGAGAGGAAGCAGGGCATGCAGTGTCAGGAATCTGCTCCTCACAGGAACCTATACCCATAAGCATTATAAAAACCACTGCTGTAATAAGTCATTAAATAAAAGCAGCCTGTGTTCTTTGCTATTGTCATCACAAGAGAGAAACACAATCAATTTTTGCAAAGTGCTGAGAATGCTCAACTCCCTTTAACATGAACATGAATTTAAATTGCAGAATATCTCACAGCACTGTTGTCAAAATGTGCTGTGCTGTATTTTCTTTCTCCTACCTCTGGATTGTTACTGTACTAATTCCAGTCCTCTAAAAACTTCTCATCTTCCCAGTTAGTGATGCATGTTGGGGCAGGAGGCAGCTGCAGTGCTCATGTGGGACTGCACAATGGCACAGCCACTCGGCCATTGCTCAGTCCAAATTGCTCCCTGGGCCAGGTGGTGTTAATGGATGGGACTAGGAGCTCTTTAGACATGCCCAGCGCATGCCACCTCCTGTGTAAATCTGCTTCTGTTACAGGCCAAGCTTTGGGAATGTATGACTATGTGAGAAGGCTGAATTCCTTATTTGTTCTCAATGTAGTGGGCCGTCTGTGGAAAATGCGAGCTGTGTGTGTGTGACAGACCAGCTAACCAACCTTCAAATGGAAGCCAAATGAGGCTTCCCTGCAGTTTCACAGCTGTGTCCCTGATCGCAGCTTTGTGCTGCCAGCATGGTGAACGCTCCTTCATTTCTGTGACCACTAAGAAACAGAAAAATACAGAAAGCAGCTAATTTTAAAACCAGAGAAGAGTAACTTTACACCATTTTTGAAGTTACTACTTGCTGCCTTAATAATCATGACTAGTAGCACAGTTTTCCCTTTTCAATACATGAGTAAACTTCTACCTCAGATTAAAAGGAAGCGAGGAAGAAGGAAGAGAATGAGTGAATATTTACCAAAGTGCTGGGGTTGAGACTCTCAATTTCATGTCAGCACTGCCTAGTGCAGCCCATGCTACCAGTCACAGGCAGAGAAGCGACCCATACCTTTCCAGCTAGTGTCCTGTATTATTGTAGAATCTTAGAATCACAGAATGACTTGGGTTGGAAGGAATCTCAAAGCCTAGCCACCCTAACCCCCCTGCCGTGGGGCAGGGCTGCCACCCCTCAGCTCAGGCTACCCAGGGCCCCATCCAAACTGACCTTGAACCTCCAGGGATGGGGCACCCGCAGTTTCTCTGAGCAGCTGTGCCAGCATCTCACTGCCATCTGAGTAATGAATTTCCTCTTAATATCTAACCTAAATCTCCCATCCTTCAGTTTAAAACCATTCCTCCTTGTCCCATCGCCCTCTATCCACATAAAAAGTTGATTTCCCTCCTGTTTATGAGGTCTCTTTAAGAATTGGAAGGCCCATTATTGCTGGGGCACACCCAGGCGTGGACAAAGTAGTTGTCCCTCTTGTTCATAAGAGCTTGCTCACTCTCTCCTTAATAGCCATCCTTATGATGGAAATGATGCGGAATTCCTAAGAGCATATCTGCTTCTGTCAGGAGTATTTTTAAGCTTAGAGTTCAGAAGGTTAAACAGTGGCTGCTTGTTTGCATACTCAGAATTTTGTGTGCTGCCAATGGATGTGAGTCTGTGTATACGTGCACACACATATGCTCTTAGCTAATAAATGCAGTTCTGTTCAGACATCTGATGTAATTTAGGGACAGTAATGACTTTGGAATGATGATGGTGTTATAACTCAATTAAGATGTTTTTAACAAACTGCCTCAAGTGGGCTGCAAACAGCTGCAGAACACCCACTCAAATCTTTAGCAATTGCTGCACTAAATAAAAGCACTGTCATGTATGTGCTCTCCCTAATAAGTGATAGAACAAAGAAGCAGGCTTCAATTTTTCTTCTTTTTGTTCCTCTTTTCCCACAGACCATCCATGTTGCCATTGTTTGTGCAGGATATAATGCCAGTCGGGATGTTGTCACACTCGTCAAGTCCGTCTTATTTCACAGGTAAAGGTGCTCTTTTCTTCTTATATATCATATATATACAGATACACAGATAAGCTCTTACCATGTTTAGTCTTATTCAAAAGCAACTCAGATTCCCTTTTTACATTTCTTTTTCCTTGGAAGGAATGAAGCATGAAATTTACGACCACCAGAAATAGATTCACTTGTGTAAAGATTTCTACGGTGAATTTGAGGGATCAGAAATCCAGGTGCTACCTCTCTGTGTTGCATTGTGGGAATAGGGTCCTTATCTATCTGTTCTGTAAAGCATCTGCACACTCCCAGTTGCTGTAAAATAATGATGATAGCAATAACATTGTTTTCATTTAGCTTACATTTGGTTCCAGTTTATGGCACAGGTGTAGGTAGTAATTTGAAAGCCATACCAATAAAGACACACTAGTGGTTGCTTGGCTATCCTGGCTTCCTATTTAGATGTTTATTTTTCAGTATAAACCTGTTACTATAGCCTGTATTATTTCAGAATATTTGTTGTGGCTTTGGAGGATCTACTGGTGGTCCCTCAGAAAGCTTTGCAACCTGGTTTTAACACGTATAACACAATTACATGACAAATTTTAGGGCCATAAATGTCCAATGAAGAAAAAATAGCCAATTCAGTTAATAAATAGCAGCATTAGAAAAACTGAAATGGTGTTAAACTGTGTATGCACGTATGTGCGTATCCCATGTTGGGCTCAATCAGCATTGCAGAAGGTGCTTTCACAGGTAGTCAAGAAGGCCAGTGGCATACTGGCTTGAATCAGCGTGAGCAAAAATGACACTGAGGCCCTGAAGGGTTGCACAGAAGGGCAGTGGAGCTGTGAGGGTTCTGGAGCACAAGTCTCATGGGGAGCAGCTGAGGGAACTGAGGTTGTTTCGGCTGGAGGAGTCTCAGAGACCTTATCACTCTCTACATTGATCTGAAAGGAGATTGTAGTGAGGTGGGAGTCGGCCTCTTCTCCCAATATAACACTGACAGGACAAGAGGGAACGGCCTCAAGTTGTGCTAGGGGAGGTTCAGGCTGAATATTTGAGAAAATTTCTTCTCCAAAAAGTGTGGTGCTGTACTGGCACATGCTGACTAGGGAGGTGGTGGAGTCTCTGTCCTTGGAGGTGTTTAGAAATGTTTTGATGTGGTACTAAGGGACATGGTTTAGTGGGGAAATATTGTTGGTAGATGGACAGTGGACATTTGGACTCAGTGATCTTGGAGGTCTTTTCCAACCTTGGTGATTCTATAGTTCTGTGATTCTACAAAACGTGGAGGTGAGAGAGTCATCAAACTCTTTAACTCAAACTGGATAAATGGACCAGTAAAATATGCATAGTGTTTACTAATGAGTTTACTAAGGAAACAATTTCAAGCACTGCTTCAAACAGAATATTTTATAGCCAGGAGGCTGAATCTTATTCATGTCATGCTAATATCTTCTTAAATCTTGAGTGGTCATTTCAGTCCCCCACCTTGCTCCTTATGTTTGCACTGAACCCTGCTGGAACAGTGATTATTGAAGCCCTTGCAATGTGTTTAATGCACCATTTTAACTTCATTCATTTTTTGTCAGCTTTCAAAGAGAATGTAAATGCCTACCTACCTTCTACTGTGGAAAGAAAACTCATTAAATGATGTTAGGCTGGAGTGCTAGTGGAGAGGGGAAATTCTCTAATGTAGGTATTAGGAAAAATTTCTTTCCTGTGAGAGTGGTCCAACACTGGTGCTCCATGCCTGCCTGTTTGAGAGGCATTTGGATAATGCCTTAATAATGTGCTTGAACTGCAGGTTTACCATGAAATGGTCAGACATTTAGACTCTGTGATCTTTGAAAGTCCCTTACAAGTAAACTGTTCCATTCTACTCTCCAAAACAGGACACTTCCACTATAAAAATGCAACCTTTGCAGATCTTCCTAGAAATAGTATGTTCCTGTTAGATGAATATTAGAAAGGCCTAGGAGGTAAAAAAAAACAGTGCTAAAATAAACATACCAATACCAAAATGGCAGTAAAAACCTGTGTCATGCTCTGGGCAGAATATTTCTGAATGTTAAATTTTAAAACTCAGTCTATTTCCAATTAGAATCCTGAATTATTCATTGTAAACTGGCTTTGTATTGCAATAATGTGGAGTGTTTTGTCTATTTTGATAGTTATTTCTAAGGGGTTTCTTGCAAGTACTCTTTTTTTTTTTGGTGATCTGGTTTTTCCCAGCTTTTAGCAATTTCTCTCTACTGGTAGTTGCCAGCATTTCAGAAAGGCTAAAATTTTATGTGTTTCCACATATNGTTTAGAAATGTTTTGATGTGGTACTAAGGGACATGGTTTAGTGGGGAAATATTGTTGGTAGATGGACAGTGGACATTTGGACTCAGTGATCTTGGAGGTCTTTTCCAACCTTGGTGATTCTATAGTTCTGTGATTCTACAAAACGTGGAGGTGAGAGAGTCATCAAACTCTTTAACTCAAACTGGATAAATGGACCAGTAAAATATGCATAGTGTTTACTAATGAGTTTACTAAGGAAACAATTTCAAGCACTGCTTCAAACAGAATATTTTATAGCCAGGAGGCTGAATCTTATTCATGTCATGCTAATATCTTCTTAAATCTTGAGTGGTCATTTCAGTCCCCCACCTTGCTCCTTATGTTTGCACTGAACCCTGCTGGAACAGTGATTATTGAAGCCCTTGCAATGTGTTTAATGCACCATTTTAACTTCATTCATTTTTTGTCAGCTTTCAAAGAGAATGTAAATGCCTACCTACCTTCTACTGTGGAAAGAAAACTCATTAAATGATGTTAGGCTGGAGTGCTAGTGGAGAGGGGAAATTCTCTAATGTAGGTATTAGGAAAAATTTCTTTCCTGTGAGAGTGGTCCAACACTGGTGCTCCATGCCTGCCTGTTTGAGAGGCATTTGGATAATGCCTTAATAATGTGCTTGAACTGCAGGTTTACCATGAAATGGTCAGACATTTAGACTCTGTGATCTTTGAAAGTCCCTTACAAGTAAACTGTTCCATTCTACTCTCCAAAACAGGACACTTCCACTATAAAAATGCAACCTTTGCAGATCTTCCTAGAAATAGTATGTTCCTGTTAGATGAATATTAGAAAGGCCTAGGAGGTAAAAAAAAACAGTGCTAAAATAAACATACCAATACCAAAACGGCAGTAAAAACCTGTATCATGCTCTGGGCAGAATATTTCTGAATGTTAAATTTTAAAACTCAGTCTATTTCCAATTAGAATCCTGAATTATTCATTGTAAACTGGCTTTGTATTGCAATAATGTGGAGTGTTTTGTCTATTTTGATAGTTATTTCTAAGGGGTTTCTTGCAAGTACTCTTTTTTTTTTTGGTGATCTGGTTTTTCCCAGCTTTTAGCAATTTCTCTCTACTGGTAGTTGCCAGCATTTCAGAAAGGCTAAAATTTTATGTGTTTCCACATATACTGTAAATAACGGGAACATCATAGCTAAAAGGTTTAAACAGTTTCCTTTTGTGTTATTTGAAGGAAACATCCCTGCAAAATTAACGAACTTACAATCTGCCATAAGGGATGTGGGAAATAGTTTAGAATAATGGAAGCAAAACAAAGAGAAGTAACATTCGTGTTTCTGAGTCTGGTGTGGTCTGCCCTTGACAAGATCGCAGCTGCTGTTTGGATGGCAGTACTGCTCATCTCAAAGGATTTATCTAGCTCAGCAGGAGTGATCAAGATGAAGTCCAGTATAGCTTATGAAACTTCAGAGCCTGTCTGGCTTGTTTGCTGAAAACATACTTAAGCCATAAGCCCTTTCCTGTCCAGAACGAGCTATTCTCACTAGGCATTAAGTTATCCATTAGAAAGGAAAGGTGTGTTCAAAGAACAGACACAGCTTCTTGAAGACATTTCTTTCTTATCCGTAGAGTCATAGAATGGTTTGGGTTGGAAAGGACCTTTAAGATCATCCAGTTCCAGCCCTCTGCTGTAGGCAGGGACACCTCCCACTAGAACATGTTGCTCAAAGCCCCATCCAGCCTGGCCTTGAATGTTTCCAGGGAGGGAGCTTTCACAGCCTCGCTGGGCAACCTGTTCCAGTGTCTCACCACCCTCACAGTAAAGAATTTCTTCCTAATATCTAGTCTAAATCTACCCTCTTTCAGTTTAAAGCCACTTCCCTTTGTCCTGTTACTACATGCCCTTATAAAAAGTCCCCCCCCAGCTTTCCTATAGGCTCACTGTAAGGTCCCCCTGGAGCCTTCTCTTCTCCAGGATGAAAAACCCCAGCTATCTCAGCCTGTCCTCTCAGGGNCCCCCTGGAGCCTTCTCTTCTCCAGGATGAAAAACCCCAGCTATCTCAGCCTGTCCTCACAGGGGATGTGCTCCAGCCCTCTGATCATCTTTGTGGCCCTCCTCTGGACCCACTCCAACAGCTCCATGTCCTTCCTGTGTTATGAGCCCCAAAACTGGATGCAGTACTTCAGGTGAGGTCTCACAAGAGCAGAGTAAAGGGGCAGAATCACTTCCCTCAACCTGCTGGTTGCACTTCTCTTGATGCAACCCAGGATACATTTGGCCTTCTTGGCTGCAAGCACACATTGCAGGCTCATGTTGAGTCTTTCATCAACCAACACCTCCAAATTCTTCTCTGCAGGCTGCTCTCAAGCCCTTCTATGCCCAGCCTGTATTTGTGCTTGGGGTTGCCCCTGCCCATGGAGAACGTTGCACTTGCACTTGTTGAATTTCATGTGGTTGGCATGGGCACACTTCTCAAGCCTGTCCACATCCCTCTGGATGGCATCCTTTCCCACTGGTTTGTCAACTGCACCACTCGGCTGGGTGTCATCTGCAGGCTTTCCGAGGGTGCACTTGTTCCCTCTGTCAACAAGACTGATTTTTGCTTCTTAAGCATCTGCTGTAACTGTGGCTACATAGCAGACAATCAAGCCTCAAAAACTCTCCTTTCTTGAATGTCTTCCTTTGAAGTGGAAATGATGAAGAAGACTAAAGGATAAACTGTGAACAAACAACAAACTCAGTTGAAAATTATTTAATTGTAAAATAAGATTCTTTGCATTGGTTGCTATGTTCAAATAATGTTATCTTGGAGACAGGAGACTTGAAAACTAACCTGATTTGAAAGAAGACTTATTTTAATTGCTAGGACTTGTTTAATTGTAGGGAAGAAGGATGGAGACAGGTCACTGCATTAGGAGGAATGAATTAGGAGTTGG
Organism: Odontophorus gujanensis; assembly: GCA_013399175.1. Lineage (NCBI taxonomy): Eukaryota > Metazoa > Chordata > Aves > Galliformes > Odontophoridae > Odontophorus > Odontophorus gujanensis. Next base: position 519,444 of record VXAB01008230.1, on the reverse strand, counting down.
AAGTGCTTGGTTCAGATGGTAGATACTTCATGACATCAGCAGCAGGTTCACCAATTCACTTGAGGGTCATCAGTAAGAACAGGCAGGGAAATGTCTCTTTTTCTAACCCTTACATGTGTACTGAGGAGTTCATCCTATCTGGCATGTGTAATTGAAAGATGTTTGCATAGAAAACACAGCTACTGTTATTTGGTTCTGCTTGAGCAGCTGCACCACTGCACATCAGTCCTACAGAGCAGCATCCTGAATACACTACTGGTGGAGTAGCTTGCCCCTTGTATCCTTGCCTTTTCCTACTGCACTTCATTTGGTGTTTGTTGTAAAAGCACTGATTTCAGTGAATGTCTGGAATTCACAAGATGCCCTGCCTGCTCTTATTGGAATTTTCTTCCATTTTACTAATTGAGTATCTCTATTCTGATACAGGAAGAGGTGCCTAAGTAGGGAATCCGTACTTCTGAAGTGTAAAAATTTTGAGAAAAGGAGGCCACGTCAGTTTAATCATCTTCGCCCTGCATACTAACATATTTGTTATAGCCCCAGCTTTGAGCTAGAGTGCTAGACAGAGAGATGCAAGACAGCAGGGGTGCTGGGTCATTAAGAATGAAAACTGCAGTTTCTGTAGATGGAGTGTGCTGTCTCTACTCTCTTGCATGAAAGTGCAGCAAATCCTGCATATTGAACATTTTAGCTCTCCCCAGGTCTTCCTCTGCCAGGTCTAAAAAAGCAAGTTTCTGATTCTAGTCACACCATATCTATCACGAGACATAGGCAGGCTGCTTGTTCAAGCCACTCAAGAAGCTGTATCTGTCTTTGGGTTCCAGAGAGAAAGGAGAGGAGTGGGAAGAGCTGGTGTGGTAAATTCCTTATGAGAACACTGTCGTTCAAAAACACATTTCACTCCCAATAGAAGAGGAGCTTGATTCCAGTTCTGTCTTTAGAAAACCTGTGTTCAAGCCACAAAATCCCAGCAGCTCTTAACACCCAGTTTGACATAACTGACAGTCTGTTCTCAGGGGGACACTCCGCAGAGCTGCGGTAGTGCAGAGTTTGCAGACTCTGATAAATATGCATTGGCACTGCTGCACAGAGGGAGGCATGGAGAATGAGCACTTAGTCCTTGTCTGCAACTTTTCTGCTTACCTCTCTTGGGCATCTAGTTCCTAATTATGACAGATTTTATAAATCTGCTGCAGGAGTGAAGAATCTCTCTCAGCCAGTTGAACGTAGCCAAGCTCTTATCGGTATGACCGAAGTGCAACTTAAGTTTTTTTTTTTTCTGAACCAAAGACACTACTGAAGACACTATTGTGTCACCTGTGCAAAATGAAATGCAGATGCTTTTGGAAAGAGTGCATAGAGTATCCAGAGTTTTGCTCCATTTCTGAAAATTGTAAAGCTTAAACAAGGACAGTATTTACTGTCAGACTGCGAGGACCATTCTTGTCTCTACTTAGGCAATTCTTAACTTCATCAAGAGCTAGAATCATTTTTAATGTGTTCTTCTCTTTTACAAAGACGTGCTAAAACACCATATTTCATTTGGGAACAACGGAAGGCCAAAATTATACAATTATGACATGTTGCTGACATGTTAGGTCAACCTGAGAATCTGTGAGAAATTAACTTCTCTTTTGTGCCAGCTAATGCTGCCTTGCCAAAGTACTCCCTTGTATGTAATGATTCGTATGCCAGCAAAGAGTGATTTTTTTTCTTTTTCTTTTTTTTGTTGTTGTTCTGGAAACTCATCACTCAGTGGTGATGTGAGTTCATAGTATAAACAAAAGCAGCCAGTTGAACATAACACTTTGCAATACAAAGTAGCCTTCCAAAAGACAAATTTACAAACTTCAAGGTAGCAAATGTCTGAGTATTTTTATGATTAGTACTTTAAACTATGTTACAGTTTGCTTTAAGAAAAATACATTGTTTTTTCTTTCTTGCAATAAGTAGAGTAAGTCGAACAAAAAGAAAATTTCAAATAAAAAGAATGACATATAATTTTGAAGAAGAACTCACACGTCAACACTGACTGGTAATTAAAGCTTACGTAATCTCATGGCTGCAATCCATGGAGAGCACTTTGCCTTAATTGAGCTCATTTGATAATTTAAAACTATTGTCATTATTTCCAACTTCTTCACGTGTCAGTCTATATTATGGGAGATTCTTCTGACAAAAGATATGTGTGAACTGGTTGGGTTTTGAACTGGATGCATGTGAATGCATTGGCAATGCATGCTTCATTTTGTATTTTATTGCCGTCCTAACACTGGAGAAATAATGGAGAAAACAGTGCTTAAAAGAAATCTGTCCATATAGTCTTCTATTAATTTCTGAAGTGATTCCTATAAGTTAATACAAAACAAGACAATCCGTACATGAGCTCATGCAGCTCATGCATGTTAAGATCTCTCCAGCAGTTTGAGAAGCATTTTAATCAATACTGGATGTGAAAGGGTATGAAAAATCTGTAATGATTTTCACATTGAAATTCTCCCCACATGAGAGATGAGTTGTCACATGGGCATTAGGAAAAAAAAATCCCAAGTTGCCTTTTATAATTTCTGTTTGAAGTACTTGTTACCATTTGTTACAGCTATAAAAGGTATTACCTTGTTTTGCTTCCCTTAATAAAGTATAGGGTTTGGAAATAAACCCTCTGGGCTACTGACCTTTTTATATTCTTAGAAAATAAAATTCCTCTGTTGCAGAGAGAGACTATACAACCAAGCAGCTGCTTTTTGAATTGCTAACAATTGAACTATGGAATAATATAGAAGGCGAGAGTGAGTCTTGATTCAGTACTCCCTTTTTCAATTGTAGGTTTTTATATTTAACTCCATGGCAGTGGCTATTCCAAAAGAATGGTCCACAAATGCTTGAGCAAGCAGATTGAAACTGTGATGAATGAGAATTTTTGAAATGTAAAAATAAGACATTGTGATAAAAAAAAAAAATAGAGAAGTGAGTATCTCAGAATAAATTCCTAATTTTTAGCCCGACTTTTAAATACTAACTTCTTTTCACTGTGCTAAACTTTAAAGAACTATGGCAATTCTGAAAATGAAAGCATTCTTTTAAGCTCCTATATTTAGGCTTAAGAGTCTATATTTAAGCATCCATGCTTGAAAATATTGGGCAGAATCTCTTTTCATTCACTTTTGGAGAATGCAATTTAGATAAAGTAATGTGTTCTCTTCATGTGTGGCTTACATTGTCAGATAGTATTCTAGTCATAAGATAAGTGGAAATAATTTAATATATAAGGATTTACAGTTTACTAAGTAGAGTGGTTTAAATCTTGAGTTTCCACTTGATGAGAAATACCCATATTTTGAAACGGACTTTTTCTTTATTACATAATTTACATTAACGTGTCACTGTTTTCCATGTAGAGAAACTGTGAAAAGTTGTACTTTGTAAAAATGGAGATATTTGGAATCTTCGACACAAAAGAGATTAAATGATTTCTGGATTTGGGAGAAAATTCCCTGACCGTTTCAATACTTACTTCAGTAGTGAGGAAGCTGGAGGATAAGAGTTCAAGGGCTGTCTGCTCTGAAACCTGGGACACTAGAAACCTTGACTTCCAAACATACAAATTCACATGGAATTTTGGAGTTCTTGAAAGCCTATTATCTTTGAAGCAGAAGTTTACCGGAATTGTCAGATATTGGCCTGGAGAAGAGAAGGCTTTGAAGAGACTTCATTGCAGTCTTCCAGTAAAAGGGGATTGCAGAAGGAAGGGGAATCAACTTTTTACTTGGGTACACAGTGGTAAGACAAGGGGGAATGGTTTTAAGCTCAAGGGGGGAAATTCTTTACAGAGAGAGTGGCTGGCACAGGCTGCCCAGAGAGATTGTGGATGTTCTGTACCTGCAGGTGTTGGAGACCAGGTTGGATGGGGCCCTGGGCAACCTCGTGTAGTATCAGATCTGGAAGTTGGTGCCCCTGCCTGTCTCAGGAGGGTTGGAATTTCATGATTCTCGGGGTCCTTTCCAATCCAAGTAGTTCTTTGATTCTGTACTACTGTATAGTTGCACATTCTGTCACCATTTACAGTATTATGCTTTACAGAGGTACAAAATGTAACCAGCTTCTTTTATTCTCTTGATGTGCCCAGTGGAAGATGAGTTGCATGGGAAGAAACAGATTGGAGCTGTATCAAGGGAGGGCCAGGTTGGGTGTTAGGAACAGGTTCTTCCCTGGGGGTGGTGGGCATGGAACGGGCAGAGTTCAAGAGGTATTTGAACAGTACTTTCAGAAATGTGGTTTAATTTTTGCATAATCCTGTGAGAAGCCAGGAGTGGAGTCAGAGATCATTGTGGGTTCCTTCCAGTACGTTAAAAATAAATACAACACACAGCTGTGTTTTTTAAGTTTGTTAGTAAAGGGAAAATAGAAGTTCAGCTCACATTTTGAGAAAATAGGAAGTTTGTGTTGATCATCACTTTTTCTGAGACTTCATTCCAGATTCCCTTCAACACAGGATAGAAATTCTGCACTGAAGTCCTGTGACTCAGATAAATGGAAGGAAATGGTTGGGTCATCCCAGTATCTCCCCTGCTATTGCAAGTGTTTGGGAACTGTTGAATCACATCCTGAACCACTAATTGATCACTGAGATGAGCACTGAGTCAGCCATGGGAACACAGGTGAAGGCAATGCACCTGTGTGACTGGAAGGGGTGGAGCCTGGCTCCACCTCTCCTAAACCTCATGTAAGGGCTGACTGCCACTGGGGAAGAATCTCTTTTGAGAGACCTCTGCTTTTGGATTTTTTCCACTGTAAGCCTGGACATGAGTGAGCATTCTGTCTATTTTCAATTATCCTCTTTCACCATTATAATCTTTCTTGTTATACTTCTTGACTACTGTACTATCTGAACTGTTTATTCTGTTAACTATACATCTGTTACCCCTGCAGCAAGAAACCACAGCATAGAAATCATTTATATAAGTTGATCTACCATCACAATAGTTTCCCTAATGAGAGCATAATATTTTACCAGTTTTATGCAACTCAATTTCCTCTTGCAAACCTCTGTGTTTTCAGCTGCTTGTTATATTTTTTTGTCAGCCATGCCACTCTTTCTTGTACCCCAGTGAGGGCTTCTTAAGTCTCCTTCTGGGAGATTTGCATATCTTTTCCTTCTTTTCCCAAACTTCTTAAACTGTAACTATGCTAAAGATTGCTCTCCGCATGGCTATCCCTTAGCTTGATTTCACTTCTGTAAATCTTGTATACCAGAATGTCTCCATGCTTTCTCTGGCATCAGTGATATAGCAAAACATCTAAGTCTAATGAGATGGAGACTGCAGTGAAATCCTTCTTGGTTGTCACCCCCTAATTCTGGCAGCTAGTAGCTCAATGATGTTGACAAATAATAGAAAAAAAAACATCCCTTTTTAGTACTGCTTGAGAAGGGTTTCTCATCTTGCAGGCTCTCTTCTGTATCTTTTATGGTGGGTGACTGATCTTTAAGCTTCTGCACTTGTTTCATAAACACTTCAAATCAGTCCTTATCTTTTGGGCTCTGCACATTGCAAACACCAGGACGTCCAAAAATGTCGTCTATATGTATGCTAATATTGTTACCTTCAGAACATCTTCCAGGTTTCTGTCTGTGCACTGTTGCCTTCTAGCACTACACTCAAGCCTACCCTTTCACATAACTAAAATCTCATCCAGAGTAAAATTTTGTGTGGCTGATGCACATTCGGTTGTACATGTCAACAGGTCACTATTCTGTTTGAGGGATATATTTTTGTAAGTGATAATCCTCTGCTTTGCCTCTGACACATACTTTCCTTCCAGCTGAATCTTTACCACAAGGCTAACAACTTAAAAGAGATTTCTGTGTTGGAGTACAACTATTCCTTTCTTCTTTTTCCCAGTAGGAGCTGAACTAAAGAAAATGTCACCCACTTGTTCCCATTTAAGTTTCATACACTATGGGTCACTCAGATAAGTATAAACTGTTACTGAACATCTGAGGATCTTTGTATCAGATTTTTTCTTTTCAAGTAGTGTGTTTTCTCCTCAAACATTTTTTATCAATTCCATTTAACTAAGTGGTGATTTGAAAGATGAAGCTTTCTTGTTTTCAACTGATTTTACTCATCTTATTATACTTTGCAATATATAGATAAATGACCCTGAAAAAAAAAAGAGAAGAAATTACTGAAGATCACCAGCTGGGAAATAGCCCAACCAAATACCAGACCCTGCTAAGCAGAAGAACCTGCATGGATTGTGTGTTGACAGTATATACCTATTTACCTTGAAATACTGCTTCGCCAATTCCACTGATTTTGGACCTTTGTTTCCCTTGGCCTTTTCTCTGCTAATGAAATACATTTTCTGATCACTGCTATTTCCTGATTCATCCTTGGCAAGGAGCCTGTTTACTGTGGAATCTGCATGAGCCAGGATGTCTTCTTCTCTCCTGCTGGGCTGGTGAAGCAGTTATAATTTCTGCGATCCTTTTGGCTTGATATTGCAAACCTCAGCAACCTACAACTCCACCTCTCCTCTGCTCATTCTAGGACACATGGGAGATGAAAAGACCTTTGTCTTTTTGGAAGGCATATTATGGCTTAAGAGTTTTTGCTATTGTTAAACTCAGATCAGCTCTGCATTTATTCTGCCATCATGATTAACTCTTATATAAGGCCTTTTTCTGCCTTTTGTGTAAGCATATAATTTGATCCACAGTCCCCTTGAAAACAATAGAACAGCTTCACTGAGATTACTGGGTATTGGGTTGGGTTTCACGTGCAGTATTTCTGTCACTGCAAAATCAAGCTATACACTGCTTATTGCAATAGTCTCCTCTTTCTGATAAGAGGTGTGTTGTGATACTGTGAACCATTATGTGTGTTTGTGTATGTGTATTTTTAGGTTTTCTTGTGAACTTCAAGTAAGAAACAGTATTACTCATCAAAGCAGAGAAAAGTAGCGTTACAGAGAAAGGCACTTACTCTTCATTAAGGGAGGAAATAGAGAAAGAAATAACCTTCATCTATTTCTTCGCTTCTTTTTCACACAGCAGCACATAGTAGTCATATTCCACCTTAACATCTGAAAGTAACTTCTTCAGATGAAAAATCTGTTGACACTACAGCTATTTACCTTCATAAATTTCACAGTAATGAATTTCCAATACTCTACCCTAGGGATCGAAGAAGGGTTGAGCCAGGGCTAAAGGCTAAAATGGACATCTGTTGTTTCGGTGACTTTTGTAAATTCTGTCCTCTGCTGACTGTGAATGTTGCAAAGTTAGGGATAAACACGGATGACTACAAATCGTGACTAGTTTCCACTGGCAGGTTTTCATACTTATAGCACTGAAGCTGAGAAAAGATCAGACTATTGCTTGCTGTTCCTGAAAGAGAAAAGCAAGGTTAAGGGATTTAAATTGGGTATTTGTAATACCAGTGTTCACATTAGAGTCGAAAAGTCCACACACTTTGTCTCACCTTGCTGGTCTTGTTGATACTGGCTTTACTTAGCTGATTTTGAAGCTTTTCGTAGAGTCATAAGTGAAGCCACTTATGAAATCTTACAAAAGAATGGCATTAAGACATTAATAGCTAATCCAAAAAATATAGTGATAACTTATACACAGCAGTGAGCACAAGCAGTGTAGCCTACAAGAAGTTTGAATAAACAGAACTCTGAAGTATGTCTGAAACAAGCATTGTTTGAAGGGACCTTGAAAGATTATCTGGTCTAACTCCCATACCATGACAGGGACATGTATCAATAGACCAGATTCCCTAAAGCCCCATCCAACTGAACCTTGACAAATTCAGGGATGGAAAATCCACAGCTTCTCAGGGCAACCTGTTCAAGTGCCTTATCACTGTCATAGTGAAAAATAACTTCCTGATATCTAATCTAAATCTATATTCTATCAGTTTAAAACCATTTCTGCTATTCCTATTGCTGCATGCCCTTGTAAAAAAATAAAAATTAAAAAATTAAAAAAAGTCCTCCTCCATCTGTCTTATAAACCCTCTCGAAGCATTGAAAGGCTGCAGTGAGGTCTCCCCAAAGCCTCCTCTCCAGGCTGAACAATCCCAGCTCCCTCTGCCCCTCTTTGGAGGAGAGGTGCTCCAGCCCTCTGATCATCTCGTGGCTCTCCTTTTGACATAGTTCAGGTAACTCTAAGTACAGAGATGAACCTAAGTCTGGTGTTTTAAACTGATCTATTTTATCTGTACATCTTTTCTTCAGCCTGTCTTATAGGAATAAGGATGAACATGTCCTTGTAGGAATGAGGACATGGGGAAATTTACATTCTCAAGTGTATTCATTATTCCAATAGCTAGAAGGCACTCACCTGAAACATCTAGTTCTGGGTTCCCATAGGATAGCTGTTAATACCCAAGGTTTGCTTTGTAGAAATGATCCATGTAATCTCAATAGTCCTGGAATGATACCTCATTCAGTTGATTATTTTTCACCTTCACCTCTACTCCAGTTACTCCACAGACTGTTCTTACCATAGAGATGAATTACCAGGTTCAGTGTGAAAAGTGAAAGCAATCACTTTCACATCTTAAGGCCCAAAGGGGGAATTAACTTGCCTTTCTTTTAAGAGTCCAATAGGAGGGACCAGATCCTCAGCTGTTATAAATCAACACATTCCACTAAAGTCAGAGGCACTGTATTTACATATTTACAGCTGTTCTGGTATTTCTGTTGCTGTTAAATTTATTCCAAGTGCAAGTGTCTCAGCATTTTCTCCATAGAACAGTACTTCACCAGATGTGATGTACACTTTCACTTGCTACCTTAGATGTGCATAGAACTATGTAAGTTCTGTGATTGTCCTTTTTCAGTAGGAATTAGAAACCTTTGGACCAATGCACTTTTCTCCCTTTCCATGTCAGGCGAAACCCACTCCACTTCCACCTCATCGCAGACGCAATTGCCAAACAGATCCTCGCAACTCTGTTCCAGACTTGGATGGTTCCTGCTGTGCGCATAGACTTCTATGATGCAGATGAACTCAAGGTAAAGACAAACCCAGCTGTTACTTACGCACTTCTGGTTTCATTTCTATTCGTTTGTCTGGACTGGGGAGTTGAAGGAGAATTGCATTCTCCCTGGCTAAAAATAATCCTAACTCACGTAACTGTAATCTCGGTTACACTTAGTAAATCTGTATCTTCTAGTTAACATCAGTGTGCTACCTCTGCTAATGTTATATGTATTGTTTAGCATCTTACATATTTTACCTGCTACCACGAAGATTCTGGTGTGAATTGCATCTGGTCACATTATGTTTTGCTAAGGATGCTTCTTTGTAGTACCAATAGAAGAATCATAAATATCTTCCTAAGTAATATTAAGAGTTTTACTGGAAACAGTCAACCTCTTTGAATTCCTTGAGCAAAGGTATATGACTGTGTAAGTGCACACACCCTAATAAGTTACCAATGTTATATTTTGAAATAGCTATTTTTTTTTTTATCTAGGTGCCCATTCAAAAGGAGTGGCTCTGAAAGGAGCAGTGTTCCAAGGGGGGAGAGGAGGTGTAAATGACTTAAACATGAAGCCATTATCTTCTCATAGAAAGTTTAAACTAGATCATGGAAGCACAGCTTTGAACATGAGCTGCGTGTTTATTAGCTGTGGAAGTAGACTGAAGTGCTCAGGTTTTAATGTTTCGAGTTGGTGGCAATAATTTGTATGACTTAATCAGGCGGTCCTGAACAACACCACTAAAGAAGGAAAAAACTGAGTTTAGAAAATTACTATGCAAATGAAGGGATAAATTCAAAGCACATCATGTTGTAGAATCTTGAATACAAAATCTTACAGAAAGAGATGGAAAAGGGAGAACTTCTAGCTATTTTATTGGTTTCTATATGAAGCCACATTAGGTATTAACCTAATTAGCTAGAGATCTCCCAGAGATCTCCCTTCTGTTCTTTCTAGCTTCATAGTGAGGAAGAAGTTTGTTCTGAGTCTTGTACATGTCTACATTGCTTTTACTTTTCCATAAATTGTAGCATTTTTTACAGTGCTTAATTAGCCTCTCAGCTGAGCACGACAAACCTCTTAGTGTTCTCCTTCTGGTCATTTGGGTATGGTCCAATGTAGCTAAGTAAATAATGAGAGCTTACTTCATTTATCCTTAACTTACTGCTTTTTAGGCAACAACATTGTGTGAATAAGAAGCTACAGAGTAAAGTCTTGTTTTGTCCCTCACTCTTCACTTTGATTTTCATGTGGTCAGTGACCTAATGCAGTACTGGACTATCTTGCATATAATTCATATGCTTTTGGTTGAGAATCACTTTCTTACTGGATGCAGGTATTGATGCATAAGTGCATCTTTCCAGGTCTGCCATGATACTGGCTCATATCCAGATCGGACTGTAAGTTTTAGTAAAGAGCACTGAGAAACTGGTTAAAAACAGCTGTAGGAGCTCATCTCTTTTTTTTCCTACATAACCTCTGAAGAGGATGTAATGATTATTCTGAGTTCATGTTTTTCATGTGCACTCTTAGGAGATATGTTATTCAGCCCAGTGCTGGGAAAACATAGAGCTTATTCTGGAATGCTTCACTTTTCTACCTTTCTCTTAAAGTATTCCCTTTCTCTGATCTTTGAATCCGGTGTTACCAAGTGTATATACTGAGTCTCAATTTTTTATAACCTTCTATAGCTCTTTTTAAACCTGGAGTCATTGATAACTGCTGATGTGTAAAGGAGTTTAGACTGAACAATAGCTTGGGAAGTTTCTGCTTAGCCTTCATTCACTACCATCACATTGTTTTTGGAGCACATTTTTATCAGGTACAGAAAACTTAATTTCATGATTGTTTTATTTGCCTTTGGATATGTATGAGCTTCCAGCCCCTTATTTCCTAATGCAGCAGGAGGTGGCATGTAAGCTTAATTTTTTTAAGTCCTGAGAAAATTCCTGCTCCTGCCCTGACAGTAGAAGGGAGCACATAATGTTAGATTCCCCCTGAACACTATGAATTCTTGTTTGCTTTAAAATATCTGTTTTCAGTTCAGGCAACACTATTCACCAGAGTATAACTTTTTTTCAAAGACAGAATTTGGAGACAAATATTTAGCAATGTTTCCTAACATCTCCTGCAGTTCTTAAACACACACTGTGTAGCTTAGAGTTAGAGCAACCAGTGTCCTGAAGGATGGTGAAGGAAATAAGTCTCTGTAGTACATGATTTCTCTTGGGTTCTAGAGGAGAACTGGATGCTTTCTTTTAAGAAATGGAAAACAAATTAGTACTGATTATCCCAGATATCTAGTGTTAGCAGACAAGCACACCTATGCGTTGTTCACTGCTGTGAAGGAGCCATGCCAGATACTCCTTGTGAATTTTAGAGAAGATGTATGTTTCCTTTTGCAAGATGACACTGCTGTTCATATTTGTCCTGCAGCACCTAGAACCAACACTCACTCTCTCCATAGAAGCAGGTACTACCCACGTTGCTTGGAAGTGTTATGAAGCACAGGAGGGCATGGCCATGGCAGCGTCCATCTTTGTGATCCTTGTAAGAGGATGTGTCAGAAGAGACCTGACTCTAGAGCTGAATGAATGCAGCAGCATTTCCAGTAGGAGGGTCAGACATGTGGAATGGAATATGAGCTTGCTGGTTATATTTCTTTCAAAAAGCCATTTTGGTGATTGTAACAGCCAGTCCTAATAAGGCACTTGTAACTTCCAATATACTTTGGTGTGTCTCCTCATTGCTTTGCCTATAACCACAAGAGAGACCTGTGTTTAAGAGATCTCCCTCGCCTTAAAATCTGTTTGTATTGCAGACTGTACTGGCAGTGCAGCTCTCTTCCATTAGCTAAACATGCTACATGCAGTTAGCAGTGAACAGTAAGCATCCTTGAAGTGTGGAGAGCTGGCAGTAATTGAGCTACTGCATAGCTGTGGAGTTCGTGCTGCTTCTACTCAGTATGGCCCGCACATAACACTTCCATATCTCTATGGCCACATATGGCAGTGGCTACGAACTGGAAGTTGCTTGGCAATGTGCATTCACTTCGTTTGCTCATAGCCCTGTCATTCAGTTTTGGTTCTAATGCAGTAGGTATAGCTATTAGAGCACTGCCTCACAGCAAATAACTAGAAATGGAAAATTATCGTCTTGAAGATTAAATGAAAGAGAAAAACATACCTGTGGAGCGTTGATCTAAAAGGCCCATTACAGCTGTGGCTTGCAAACATCATACTGCAGGTTATTGTGTTTTTTCAATTCAGTCTGACATGGAGAAAGTCCATTAAAGACACGCCTACTCTAGCACTTAGCTTCTGTGCTTCATTATTTGATGTGGAATCTCATGCCAATTGTTTCACATGGAAGTGAAGGCATTAAACCCTTTGTGATCAGTACTGGCCCAGAGCAGAAGGAGCAGCTGATAAAGCAGTATGAAATGTGTGATCTGTGGAATATAGATGAGGTGGGTTTGTTTTCCCAGATGTTACCTGACAGACTGCTGACAACATCAGGTGAACAGTGGGAAGCAGAAGGTAGAAGGAGCAGTTGTCTACTCTGCTGTGTGTGAATGCTGATGGCCCAGATATATGCAGCCTCATCATCACCAGTAAAGCAGAAAAGTCCTTTAAATAGTTCAACCCATAGTTGTGCTGCGGTCGGTCTGTGAATTTCAAGGTAGGGATGTTGATTCTGTTGTTGCAACAGATGTGCATTTGATCTGAAGGTGATGTGTTAAAAAACTCAACAGTTTCCTGCATATGTGGCCAATATTCCAGCTTTTGTTATTCCCAGAGACACCAGACTACCGAGTCTCACTATTGATGCTGCCTTTGATAGTTTCATGCCAGAAATGTTTGAGTAGTCTATATATTCAGTCAGAATTGGTGGTGTGGTCCTGAGAGAAAATCCAAGCTGGTATCACTTGTGGAATAAGCAGCACCTAACTTAAGCATGAAAGGAGTCACTCCTTAGAAGTTCCATCTATCTCAACTGTGAAGGTAGTTCCTTTGGTCCGATGTGCCAACATTTGGTCAGACAGACAGGCAAGCGCTATGAGATTTAAGAATGAAAATAAATCTAATTCTTCAATTATAAATGTAGTGTAGCTGGGTCTCAGGGCTGTGCCTGTGTGCTAGGTTACTAATTCCTGTACAGATGAAATAAAGTGCTGGTGATTTGAGACAGCAAACCAAATTGAAGCTAGATGATTGATTTAGCTGCTGGCCATCTGTACGAACATTTGACAGATTGTTACAGGAGCTCTCCCAGTGGGATTTTCAGACAGTTCTTGAGATTTCCCAGCCAGTCCCTGCTGTGCCTACACCAATTTGTATGCTTAAATGTGTTGATTAACATCCTGAACAGAGAATCTGGTGGACCCAGAGATTCCCAGGAAGTTCCTGCTGCAAAATTAATCAATTGTACAGCAGTAAAACACTTGTAGTTATTCAATTGAAACAGTACCTACATATGTAGAAATGATCAAGTAGAACAGTCTTTCGTACACAGGAAATGTTCTGCATGTAGTTTAAGGTGATCTGTAGTGATGGATCATGCATGTGCTATAGTACTCATCTAGGACCACACACCAGCTGGGTTATAATCATTGGATAGAGCCAAGTTTTATAGGGAGTCTTACCCAGTACAACTAAGATGCACCTGCAGGGACCCTTGCAATGGAAACTCCCTTCAGTATCTAAATAGCAACCAAGTGTCCTGCTCAACAGACATGCAGAAGTTAGCAAGATCCCAATGAGTAGTTACCTTTTTTTAACATGTTCTCTGTTCATACTGTCTGTGCAATAATTGACATGAGAAGCCAATCAATTGGCATGACATTTTTTGTTAACTGTGAAAGTTTTTCCAATGTGAGTATCATACACTGCCACATATCAATTTTGGAAATGCATTCAAGCAAATACGGAGGTTCAGATATTACTTCCTGAATGTGGGAGGGAGGGAATTGATAGTCAATTGAAAGGATGTGAGATAATCAATGAACAGATTATTAGCTTAGTGTCAGTTACATCCTCTACAGGGGGTAGCAACAATAATAGCAGTGTTGAGGCACCCTTGAACGATAAAACTGGCCAGCACTCTCCTGTGTTCCACCTTCTTTCCGGTCAAGAAGTAAACACTGGACATTTGCAGAAGCAGTCAGCCATAAAAATTTATATTCACAGGACTAGTGACTGCTGCTAGCTATCATTAACTAGAATAGTTAAATCGTATTTGCATAGTGTTTACGGGCACTGCATAATTTTTTTTATCCGTTAAGTAGTTCATTGTATGCCCCAGAGGCAGACTCACAAAGTTGTAATGCAAACATACACTAATTTTCTTCCTTTCTTTTCCACTTCACATGCAAGATCTAATTGTTATTGGTACAATACAGGATGTGAAACGGCACCTGTTTGTTCGTTTTCTTTTATGTAGTAGTAGGTATTTAGTGAAAGTATTTCTACACAACTATGTTTTTGGTCAAATATTGTTGTGTTATGGTAAACTTGCATTTCACTAATACGCCTTTCCATAAGCTAGTCTACTGTACATGTCAGTGAAATCATAGCCATGGGTTGCAGCTTCCCCCTCCCCTTTCAAGAGTATTCATCCCGGTTGATTTTTTCACAGTAGCTGGTATGGTGCTTTGTTAGGGTGAGAATAGTGTTGATAACACAGTGGTATTTCAGTTGTTGCTGAGCAGTGCTTGCACAGAGCCAGGAACTTTTCAGCTTCCTGTGCTGCCCTGCCAGTGGAGAAACCGGGAATGCAAAGAATCTGAGAGGGGACAGAACCAAGACAGCTGAGTCAAGCTGGCTGAGGGAATATTCCAGACCCTGTGATATCATGCTGAATAATAAAACTGGTGGGAGTTGACTGAAGCTCCACTTTTTCTTGATGCTAGGGAAAAGCAAGACATTCACAATTTACTACATCCACCAGGAAGCCACTCTTCTGCGTAACATTCGTGAAATGAGAAATAAGGAGCCACTGCTCTTCCACTACCATCACCCACATTTGTATCATAGTAGCTGACTCCTCTGTGACATTTCTATAGCAAGAATTCTTGTGTGGCATTCGGCTTCTCTAATGTCATTCTTACTGCAGCAACATGTGCTGAACCTCCAGGGAAAGCTGTTTTAGCAGGTTACTAGAAAAGAAGAATAACTGCACATGAGATATTCCAAAGATGATCCAGTTTTACAAAAATTATCCAATATGCCGTGGTAAAAAAAGAAATTTAATACCACAAAGTGCCTCAAGCTGACTGCTGCAGCTATTGTTTGTTCTATATATCTCCATTACATCATCTGCTTTTGCAGAACTATATCATCCTTCCATGAGAAATGAAGGCATTTTGCTATTCTAACCTCACTTTTTTTCTGACACTTGGAAATTGTTTAGCATTTTCATTTGCATACAGGTATAAGTTGCATATTCCCTGTACTTCCTAGGAGAATTAATGCTCATCCTGTGTTTCAGGGCAATTTCTTTTCCTGGGACTAGCAGATGAAGAATTGAGAAGACGTGTAGTGAGTATAGTCTAACGTCTTAATGGCTTTTCATCTGCTCATAGTGATATCTCCTCATCTAGGAATTGCTGATAGGAGGATAGCAGTGACTGAGGCAAGTTCATTCCTGCTGGGCAGGTAGCATAGGCAAAAAGTATTCTGAAGGACTACAGCTGAAATGTTAGTTCTTTTGGTGGAAAATAGTGTTCACTTCACCTGGAATACTTGATTTATGTGGGAGCTTTTCCCCACTCTGCTAATTATAAGTCATGCTGAGTCTGACATAGCACCAGCACGCAGTGAAGTCACTCTTCTCTTAGGTCTTCTGTGACCATCTCAGCCTGGGTAAGGGCATTCAGACTAATTCAGTGTTTGAGTTCCTGCTTCAAAGGGGGTACTTACAGTAAGGTTAGTAATTATGTGCCACCGATAATACCTTTTTTTCAGTCAACTTGATATGAAAACATCTGAATTCCTAAGTTGTGAAACTGTCTTTCTGTTAGTGAAGAGATTGCTTTTTGGATCAAACTGACTTCACCTTGCAAAAGTTCTGTTTTTGAGGATGACTGTCTCATCCTTTCAGCAACAAGGATGAAAACTCAGCATTGTTTTGATCTGATAATTTTCTCGTATACGGTTCCATTTCATCAGGTTTGAGCCTTTTCATGGTTGAATGGATTCCACAGCTTTTTATCTAACACAGATGAAAGCCTTTTTAAAATGCTTCTAGCTATATGGTTTTAATCAGTCATTTAGGATCCGTGTTCACCTATCTGAGAGTCCTTAGGATGAACCTACAAGAGAGTTCTGGTGACTACCAGTGGCTTAGCATTCATGCCAAAAGTTTCAAGAAAAGTAAGAGATACGTCTGCTACACGGACACCCTTAAAATGTCACTCATACCAATTCATTGTTACCTGAAGCCATTGACCAGTATTTAACCAGAATTTAGACAAGAAGCTAGGCTGGTGTCATGAAATTCAATTTTAGCCCAGTCTTCTCAACTGTATTTTCTTTTTAGTACATTTCTAGTTAATTCTGTATTGTTTAAGAGAGATCTTACGTCTAAGAAGATAAACACTATTTTTTTCTCTGTTGCTGTAGTGCTTCTTGTACTAGGTTATTGTTAGTAATGCTGGTACATAATGGTAATACGTTTTATTTTTTTATTATCCTTCTTATCCCAGATACATTCCAGGAACTTCTTAATTTCCAGGAGTTTTGAGAATTTTGATCTATTATAATACTTACAGTTGGAGAAGAGAGCATCATTTCATGTAATTTTTGTTCTCTTGCAGCAATTATTGCTGTACAAGAAGTTCACACTTGCCTGGCCTCCAGCCCTGCAGGATGGAAGATTATTTGTTTTCATGCTAATTCTTTGCTTTCACTGAAAATAAGAGAACTAACAATTCTTAGTGGGATGTGTTGTTTATCTAACCAGCAAAATGCATGTTCTACCCACTAATGGGCCTCTCTTTTTGTTGAAGCATTTTCAGTTTCTGTTATTTAAGCTTATTTAAGTTCCCCCTTTGCTGATCTGAAGGTAGAAAACGTAAAATTTTATCTCTGCAGGGAGATGATTTTCCTGATGAGATGTTGAATAATAGCTAGTGGCTTCATTCTGAGTGGAGGAGTGAATCCTTTTTTTATGTTTATATGTCACTTTTTGACATCATATTGGGATCTTTGAGGTCTGATGGGAGCTGCAGTCCTACATCCCTTCCACAAATCATCTTCTGTGATTCTTACTCCTGCATTGAGGTACCTTTTGATTTTTATTAGGTACAAACAAGACTAGATTTTTCAGTCTTAACAGGGTGAAATATATCCTTTCCAAGACATTTGGGTTTTCTGCACATGATAATACTTTAGACCTACAGTTTTCTGACAGATGTTGCTGGTTAATAACAGTCACTGTACCTATTTTGCTTTCTTCTTTCATCATCCTAAAAACACGCTCTTGTCCAAAATCTTACAGGGAAAATCTCCACTTCCCATACTCTTGTCATAGAAGAAAGGCTATTGTCTGTCCAACATAATGTGTTTATGCAGGAGATGGTGTCGCTTTTTATTCTGGCCAGTGTGTCTTAATGACACCTATTTAATACTACGCCATCATGAGCACTACAGATTGGATGCCTCCGGACTTTAACCCCAAGAGCTGCATGGAAATTTGCCAAAATGCATAACACATAATGTCTGCTGCTAATGTGCATGTATTTGCATAGTTACTAGAATTAAAAAGCTGGCATCAACAATATTTTCATGAATTTATATCTTCCCTGATGAATTAGTACAAAGAGCTTGTTGATTGAGTTCACTAGCAATTAAAGGGTCCTACTGATCTTTCTTATCTTTCCATACCGGTGAACTGAGAAGGGCAGCCATGATTTGTTTTTGACTGTTGGCCAAATTCTAGCTGTGTCTACCTATCAGTCAACTTTTAGCAGAAAGTTTTGGCTTCTTGCCATTTTATGTAGCCCAGTCTACATCTTTCCTTTTTAATTCATTCACTGACAGGAAAAAACAAAAGAGAGAGAAAAAAAAAAAAAAGGCCTTATCTTCTTTTGTAAGGAAGACTTGCACTGTTACCAATACTGGAGAAGGAGGACTCAAAAGGTGGTTGGTTTTTTGTCACTGTCTTCTCTCGGGATGCTCTGACTCTTGTTGGTCCTTCACTCTTGACTAACACAATGGGAAAACAACTGAGTTGAGGTTGAAGTCCTCAAAGCAACAGGAGGCATCGTGAACTAAGACTGTCGTGTCTTGTCTTTTCTGTTCTCCAGTTTCACCTTGGAAAAGAATAGAGGAAAACAAAGAGATCTTTTAGCAATTTGGAGACAGCAAGAAACAGTGGAGAGAATTAAAAATGTCTCACAGTGAGAGTAAAGAAAAGGGCTGATTTACAGTCAGATAGAAGTTGTTCTTTTGTGTTTGGTGGGGTTAAGCAAGGAGGGAGTGATGGAAACCTGTTGGAGGAAAGCCAGCCAAAGCCCTAAGAGGAAGTAGATATTCCTCCAAGATCAATTACTCTTTGGTCATTTATTTTCTGAAGAAGCTATATAGATGATGTCTTGTCCCCTATCAGCAGAGACAAAAAAGTGTCCATTTTACTTATATATCAGTCTGCAGTTTCATCCATATAAAGTAGATTAGTTGTGAACACAGAACGTGGCTTAACTCTTGGCATCTGCAGTTAATTTTGTTATTTTCTGAATTAGCATCTTTAAATCAGGTTTTTCCCACTTATCTGCCCTTTCTATATATGTGTGTATATTGGTGATAGGTTTGGAAAGAAAGGCTTAAAAAAAAAAAAAAAAAGAAAAGCAAGCACCAACATCAGACTGTGTTACAGACTTTGCTACAGAGATGAGAAGTAATTTGCAGTTATTTTGCTTTGCTATATGCTAATGCTGATTTGGGAGGTTTTATTTGTTCTGTCGTTTTAATATCTAATCTTATTTTCCAGTTGTGACTTGCTCCATGAATTCTGCATTTGCTCTATGTTATCCAGGACCCAGAGGTTCAGATAATCATCTATTTCTATTGCAACCTTTTCACTTACTGCTATTTGTATCCAGACTTGTTGCATGTATGTGTGGAAGATATCATCTGTTCATAAAGCAAGAGATGAGGCAGAATTCTATTAAAGTCACCAGTGCTTCTGTGATGAGTTAGAACAACAGCAGTCAAGGCCTGCAGGAGTAGAGAAATAATTTTGACAAAAACATATAAATTCCCCTTACAGTTGTTTCTCAGTGTGAGTTAATATTATTTTTGTTAAGTACCCAGGCACTAGAAATTCTAAATCTAGAAAAGTTACACATCTTTGCTGGGTTCCTGGTATCCTTGACAACCATTCATATAAATAGTAAGGACCTGTTAGTGGGGAAGGGACTATCAATATGATAAAAACCTGTGAATCACATAGGAAGAATTAAACTCAAGGTTAAAGTTGTATGTTCTCCAGCAAACGTTAGGAGAATAGTCTGTTTTTGTTTAAATCAGGAATCATCTGTTAATGTTGGCTGGATACGGACAGGGAAGAAGCAAAGCTTTGGGTTTTTGTTGTTTTTCTTTCTTCCCCTCTCCACCCCAAAGGTGACATGCAGATAGATTCCCTTTGGTGTTTACCTGGTGGCAACTTTCAGGGGACGATCACTTTCTTCCTCCTGGGCTCAATGCTCACTCAGAATTGACCCCTCCCTTTTGATTCTTTTTTTTTTTTTAAATTACCTATATTACAGTGTAATAGTTACAGACACGAATGCTACCCATATTTATTTTTAACCTGATACTCTTCTTTCTAAGATTAAGTTAATCCAGTCTCAGCAACAGTATGTTTAATCTTATTCTGCTAAAGCAAGAGAGTGAGAAAAGGGATCAGCCAGGTGAGTTTAGATGTGAGGCACGACCACCATGAAATGGGAAAGAATATCCTGAAACTAATCCTGATCTGTGCTTGTGCTGCTGGAATTGTGACTCTGTTTTCATGAACGGGAGAAGAATCATGGGAAAAGTTCACAGCTGGATAAAGTTCTACCTGTGTGAAACTGAAAAACAGTAATGAAAAATAACTGCATGTCGAGAAAAGTTCCTGCTCTGTGCCAGCAATGCAGTTTTGTTTATTTTTCCTGTCTTTTTCTGCTTTGTGTTGCAAAAAAAGAAAAAACCGAAGACATAGTAAAATGATGGTCATTAAACAATATTTTCCTCCAGCTGAGAAACTACCTGAAAACCACAGTTCTTCTAGTTTTGTCTTAAATAGAAGTCACCTGATTTAAAAACCTTTTTATCTCTCTACTTCGAGCATTCATTGCAGCACCAAAGCACTAAATGAGTAATGAAAAAGCTGTGCAAACAAGTTATCAACTGTGTCTAGGAAGTTATTTACCCAATCTGAGAAAAATAACTTGTTTTTATTATCTGATTCTGTGATCAGAATTTCCATGGGTGTTTCCCATACTTGGGCTATTTATTATGATTGTCTGAAGGAGTGACCAAAAGATTTGGTTGGTCTTATTTCACAGAGAACCCTCCAGGTTTAAGTTCTTGCCCATTTTGTTACTAGTGATGCTGCAGTGGCACAAGCTGCCCAGAGTGGTGGTGGAGTCACTATCCCTGGAGGTGTTCAGGAACTGTTGTGGATGTGGCACTGGGGGATGTGGTTGTGGACATGGTGGGGATCAGCTGACAGTTGGACTAGGTGATCTTTGAGATCCTTTTCAAACTTATTGATCCCATTTCTTCATCCATCTCTGAGAGGAGAACAAGTAAGTGGCAGTCAATTTTGTCAATTCATCTGAACAAGGAAGAGTACCTTTTATTTGGAGTGGAGATTATGATATTATTTAGAAGAGGAGGATTATTTTGATTTTTTTTCAGGCACATCAAGGAAAATGCAGTGAATGTAGTGAGAAAATCAGTGCAGTATTGAAGGTTGCATTCTTACAGTGTTAAGAGTTTTAAGGAGACGCTGCCAGGGCAAGCACTTCATCAGCTAAACTTCTCCCATCTTATCACACTGAACAGGGAACATTTTCTGTAGCTCAGGGGGTATTTCAGTGCTATATTCTGTGAGTCAGGGAGGAATTTTGATAAGAAAATGGGAAAATGTGTTACTGAACAGACAAGAGGAAGGTGTAAGGACTGCAGCCTATTCAATTAGAATAGTCAGGTAGGGAGGTAGTCTGATTTGGTTAACTCGGGAAAGGCTGCATCTGCAAAGGAAATGTGGGGTCAGGTTTATGTGATTTGGTTAGCCAATTCTCTGAATGCTTTTTTAATGGTGCTGTTATGTACTTCCTCCCAATCCAAGCAGAACATAGTAAGCCAGATTGTTTTCTGTCAACGCTAGTACTTATGAATGCAGAAAAATAGTGTTTGAAAACAAAGTACCTCAGCCTGTAAGTCTGAGGACCTTTAGAAGCATGATGTATAAAGAGGGACGTAATGGTGTTTGAATTTAATTAATTGGGATTTTAGCAAATACATAACTGTGTCCCATGCAACTTCAAGGTGTATTTTTCTTTTCACATTATCAGAGCGCTTGCCCTCTTCTTTTTCATCCTCGTGCTCATGACTGGCACTAATCCCTGTACCATACTTTTGACACTCAACTTTCCAAGCTATCTTCCTCATCCTTATCCTGATCCTATGATCAGGTGACAGCTCTTACTAAAATGAGAGAAAAGAATTCTAACTGTGTGTGTACAGGAATGGGCTCTGAATTGGCCATAACCACTCAGGGAAACGGGTTTGCTATTAACGATAGTTCTGTGAAAAAGAATGACAGCCAAATTAAATTGGTAGATAGCAGGATCCAGACAAAGAAGAGTTGCAAATAAGCTGTGGAACTCTTTTTGCAGCAGGATGTTGCAGTTGCTTAACATTTACAGCACCAAAAAATGATCAAACTCACAGATGAAAAATCACTGAAAAGCTGTTAACCACAGAAATACCACCTCTAGTGAAGACAGAGCAAAAGATGCTCAGGATACCTACTTTAGGTGAACCGTTTTCACTTACAGCTCAAGACTAATCTGTATTCACATGGAATAAATTACCCCTTTACCTGTCTGTGGGGGGAAAACTATTATATTTACCTCCCAAAATCTCTGCAGCTCCTGAGAGAAGTGCAGTATAAGAGACTAACAATGGTGTCTGAATGTGTTTGTGGTGGCCTAGTAGAAGAGTTGTGCTTTTTCTTCATCATCAACAAGTGATTATAAATATAAAAATATCTAAAGCCTTGGCATGTAATTGCTATACAGTTTATTCACCGAAGAGCCATTTGTTTTCCCTCTCTCAGTCACAGAAACAGGGAGGCTTGATTTTATTTTTAAGCTGTGTGTATTAGACTTGCAGCTGGAGCAGCTATGAGGAAGCCGAGTTGGGCTGTGTACAGTTTTTCCCAGAGATGGTCTGTGCAGTTAAAGAAGGCAGCGTGTTGCTAAAGCATCACTGCATATGGAGGCTGCTGTTGCCAATTCTCTACTATTTACTGAAGTAACTGGTTGTGTGTAGCATGCACTTGAGCATGTACTTCCTGTATTCACAGTCAGAATTACTGAGTAATGTAGATAGTTTGTTTTCACTCTTCAGTAATCATAGAATCACAGAAGGGCTTGATTGAAATGGACCTTAAAGCCCATCTAGTTCCAACACCCTGGCTGTGGGCACTTCTGCCACCCACCAGATCAGGCAGGATCCCATCCAGTTTGTCCTTCAGTGCCTCCGAGGGATGAGGCAATAATAATAGAAATCATAGAAACACCAATGTTGCAAAAGACCTCCAAGATCCTCCATTTTGATGAGAGATCTCTTGTAAGATACTTTTTAACTTACCTTACTAAAAGAAAAAAAAGAATCACTGTCAACACCAGCTAAATGCTTCTCTTTACTCTCTTCTCATGAGCTAAAATACAGATTTTGAGAGCTAGAGATCTGAGATAAAAATGCAGACTGTGTTATTTCTGCTGAAGTGAGAATTATACAAATGGGAAAGTATGTCATGCAATTCTGTGTCAGTTCACTCTTTTACTAACTCTATTTTTTTTTTCTGTTCCTGCCATATCTTCTAGGAGTATTTGTTCTCAGAAAGCTTCTCCGATACAATTTGTGAAGCAAATGATTCATAAACATTCCTGTATGAGCCATTTTAACCAGGCTAGAGAAAAATTATATTAAGACCTACAAAAAGTACTGAGATAACTTTTAGATAAAGGAAATGGCTAAAGAGGGCAGCTTGGAGGTTCCAAATTTTGCAGGCATTTGTCCCTGCACTACCTTAACTATTTCAAACTGGCTCTTAACTACTAGCACCTAATCAATCATAGCGTTCTTGTATTTTTTTTTTTTTTCAAGCAAGACTATATCCAATACATATAGAGAGTGAGCCTTCACAGTGCTGTTGTGTAGGGTAAGGAGTTTTTCTTGGCATGCATTTAGCATGGTTACCTTATTCATGATTAGCGAAGCCACCAAGAAATTATTCAGGGGTCTAATTAGGAACCTTTTTATGTGTTAGTCAACACGACATCAGGGGGAGAGAAAATTTTAGAGAAGTTTAAGCAGCTAACAGTTTAAGCTTCAACTGAAGCTCAAATCAAACACTATGGACCACTTGGAACAGGGGCTGCACCTTTTCATTTTCAAAAGCAATCATTTCAAGTATTAGGCTTCAGGATGGCAAGCTTGCTGTGCTGTTAAGATACTGGCAATCTTGTGGGCAAAGGAAGTAATGGCTCCTTGAAGGTGACTCTTTTCCACCTGCCTTTTTCCTTCTCTGCTTATCTCAGGCTATCCAGGAGACATCTGAACCCCTGCCATATTAGGCTCATTTGCATAAACATATTAGGAGTTATTCTGGAGTAGTGTTGCATTTGGACTAATTAAATGAGGGAATGCTAACCAAAATTAATAACACAGGAATGGATAACAATAAAAGAAAGCTTAAGTCTCTAAAATTACATTAATTCCTGTGTTATGTCAGTATGACTAGAGAGCTGATCCCCATGGCTCGTACAGCACAGCTAAGTCAAGTGACAAATTCAAGGTGATATGCAGAGGTTGGGGAACCAAGGTAAATGCTGCTTTGCTGGCACCTTGTTGTGGTGGTCTGGTCCTAGGACCACTGTGTGAGAGAACTGGGATCACAAATGCCTAGAGTTTTGAGGATATGGGTTTGAAATTGTCTTTGTTACACACTTGGAAAACAATTCTGGGGAGAATGGAGATTCATTTATGTATACCTAGAGATTTAATAGTAGCATATTTCAGGGAGACGGAAATTAGATTTCTCTTCTAAGCACCATACGAATTACAGAGAGAAAAAGCAAAAAAGAATGAAGTGAGAATGATGGCTTCATAAATGAAATCATGCTGTGTGTTACTTCACTCTCGAATTTATTTCATAGTGGTTTCTAACAGAGTCCTTGCATCTTTGCCCATTCACTTGCTTCTGCTAATTCTGACATTCAACAGTGTAGATCTTACAGAGAGGAGCACAGGTATGTAACACATTCACTTGTGTAGGAGGCAGTGGCAGCGAAGTAGTGTAAGCAGATGATTACATGCATGTTATATGTTCAGACGAGTCAATGCATGAATTGATTGCCAGGACGAGGTGCTTTCAAAAAATAAAACAAAAAACAACAACAAACAAAACAAACAAACAAAAAAGCAACTTCATGCCTTGGAAGTTGTTTTAAGATAATCTGATTTTCCCACCTTTCCTCTTAAAATTTGGCTTTTCTCCTTGAAGGTTTGCTCTGGTATCCTCAGTCTAATTAACTTAGTGGGGGAAAGATCAACCCTGATACAGCCGTTGTGAGAATACTGAAGAAAGTTGTGTATCTTTTCAGAGGGAAAAGAGCAGGTCAGCTTACACTGCTAGAAGCCTTGTTTATATTCACAAGAAAATGCACTCTAAGTAGCTACTAATAGCTTTTCTTTAACCACTCTTTCAACTTTCAAATGAAGTTTAGGAATCTGTTCTGTTACCGGAAGGTTTTCTTGAAGAGTTCTGTTGGAAATCAGTTCCTATGTGCGAAAGCTGTTTCACATAATAAATTTTACAGCGCCAGTAAACAGATATGATACAGTTAAACAACAAAATCAAACCAGAGTTTTATGAGTACACTGGGCTTCTGCCTACCTTCTCTAAAGTTTAATATTCCGGTCCAAATCACAAAACCTTTCTCACTTAGGCTGCTGAAATTCAAAATGTTAATGTAAGTTAATGGCAGCACTACTCAAGAGAAAACTTAGTAAAAATCTGAGAATTTCAGTTCATGCCCTTTAGAACATTAAATGAAGGATTTCATGCAGAGTAATAAGAACAACTTTTCAAAAACTTTTATATCCCGCTTTCAGTGATGACTTCTGGTATTTAAGGACTTGAGCTCGCAAGAAGAAAATGAGCATTCTTACGGAACATTCTAGTGCCAATAGCACAGAGAAACATGGAAAGTCTCCTAACTAACTCCGGAAGCTGTAAAAATGCTTTGTTTAGCCCTTGTGGAAGAAGTATAAATGTTTAGATTTGCCCCCTTTATATATAAAAAACAAAAAATACGTCTGCAGATCTTCTGCCTTCAAGTATGACTGTATGATGTCAGTAGTTATGAGTTGAGAGTATATGATCTAAGAAAAATTTGAACTGTCAATAAACAAAATGTTTGGCAGTGTTATGGCACTGTTCCAGATGAGTGGTGTTGTAAAATCCTGACCCGTGTATCTGTAATAAACAAAAGGAAAAAAAAATAAATTGATAGTTCTAATTCACAGTCAGAAAATTCTGTGAATAGCAAACATGAGTTGTTTTTTTTGTTTTTGTTTTCTGTTTGAAAAATAAATTTATGTACATCATACCTGGAGTTTTGGATTAAATATATATTTCACTTTTATCAGGATACATGGATGTCTCAGAACAAACTGTACTATGCTGTAAAGACTCATCTAATTTTAATTGTACTGTATTAAGCAGTTGCCTCAATAAACCTTTTTGTTTCAGCCTTCAGAAACTTCAGCGTATTTCAGAACTTCTGATGTTTATTTGAAAACATTTTTAAATGGTTCTGTATTACTCATACTCAGAGATTTTCTACTAGTACAAGAAACTAGTGTCAGAAAGAGATAACATATCTAATGAAGATTATTTTTTCTTTCTCTTTCCCACTTCCCTTTTCCTGTTAGTCGGAAGTATCTTGGATCCCCAACAAACACTACTCTGGGATTTATGGGCTGATGAAGTTGGTTCTGACTAAGACTCTACCTTCCAATCTTGAGCGAGTCATTGTCCTCGACACAGACATAACGTTTGCCACTGACATTGCTGAGCTGTGGGCCGTCTTCCACAAGTTCAAAGGTATTCTAAGGATTTGTTTATTTTTTCATGGAGGGGGGACAGTGGTAAAGCAGACAGCAGAATGAAGGTAAAAGGGCAATCTGAGTTACACTGGATGTTTTCATTCTTTCAGTGTAGTTGTTCTATTTGTGAACTCCTTCCTCAACAATGTTCCATACAGAATGATGGACAACACTGATTATCTGTGGAGTTTGTTTTATTGATCCAATTATTTGGGACAGGCAAGATTTTGACAATACAGTAGGTGATAAAGAATTACGAGCGTGCTTTACTGAAGTACCATTCAGTCCCTGTAGGTATTCAGTACTTGGAAGAACTGGTTTTATGTTACTTCTTATTAATACAAACTGATTATTACTTTCAATATAACTTGTCTGAGGTGCCATTGAAGTGAATGAAGCTTGGATTGTATTTAGACTGAGGAGGAGGAAGAAGGAGGCAAATTTATACATCTGAGTAGAAATGAGTTACTGTTTGCTTCTGTTAAAAAGAGCTGATAGACGCATCTGGAAGTGTTCACCTGCTGTAGTTTCCTTCCCCATATCCCACAGCTCCTTGAAAATGTCCTTCATAGTTTGACGAAGAAGTCAAAGAGACACTAATTTTAGAGTAACTGTAATGAGATGGTGGCAGAAAAGCTCCTCACTTCCTTGTCACAAACCAGAGTACTTTCCTCACTAGCATACGGCTAAAACCACCTAATTAATTCTCTCAGACTCACCTGTTGCCAGCTCTTCAGGGTCCGAGGCATACCCTCTTGTTCTCTTGCCCTCAGAATGAGTACTGGGGTGCTGGTACCTGTAGAGGCATTCCATTGTCCTGCTTAGACGGCTCACAGCCCCATAGAAGTTCAGCCTCGATGTTAGTTGGTTCTCTTTAAATCACCTCAGGCAAAAGTCAGCCTAAGTGAATGGGAGAATTTATTTACAGAAGCCAAAGTAAACCACACTGTTACAAAGGTGACAGAAGAGAGAGCCCATTCAGTCTACTTAAGCCATGCTGAAATCCAGAATGCCTTTTTGCCTTTCCCTGTACCTAGCTAACAGTCAGTAGCAATTATCTTCAGCTCTACTATCAAGCACTCAGTTCTAGTGCTTACTTCTCAGTACACTTCTCCACAGTATTTTACACATAGCAACAAGTTTCTCAGTGTCTACATCTTCTCATCTCCCAGATGGTCACATACAAAAAATAGCTTAATTGCACAATCCTGTGGTGCAGCGAGCTCAGCAGGATGTGAGAGGACTCTGGAAAGCATGTATGCCTAAAAAAGTGATCCAAAACATTGGAGGGAAGAGAGAAATGAAAGTCTCTCAGCCCAAACTTGTGATCCAGCTTATTTTATAAAGTGCAATCCCATTAGGCAAAAACTCAATAGAAATGGATCGTGGAAGACAAGGGCAAATAGTCTGGAGGGATGCTGCTCTTTTACTTAGGAAAAGATTGATTTAACTCACTCAGTGATTCTCAGTTTGTCATCAGTGTCTTTTTATTTTTTCTGACAATGTCACAAAAGATACAAACAACATCTCATGTCGTTAGCCCCTAATATTCTTATAAAGGGTCTGTCTTTAAACAGATGTTTTAGTAACCTACTCATTTCTCCCTTCAGAAATACCAAGTAAGTTTATGAAGACTTCTTTGGGATAGTTCAGTGTGTTTGTTGAAATATTACTTAAACAAAAGAGATGGAAAACTTGTGAAGCAAAATTCTAATCTCCAAAGGAGCCTGAAATTATCCCTGACCCCAGCTTGAAGGGCATCTTTGCAGCCACAGGTTCCCTTCTAGAAATGTTCCAAGATCCAACTGTTGACCTGAATGGCCCATATAAACTGCTTGCACCAGGATATTGTTTGAGTGCATAGAAGAATTTTTCACATCAGTGCAGGAAAGGTGAGAGCTTCCTTTTCTGGGTTGCTGCAGGATAACATGTGGGATTGCCCAGCTCAGCCTTTTCCAGTCTGCAGCCAGGTGGAGATGGGAGAAGGATGTAGACTCTGTGACAGACTCAGTGCTTGGGAAGACTTTTTTTCTCAAACCAAAATAGTGACTAGCAGAGAGCAGTAACTCAAACTGTCTTCTTCTTGGAAGAAACTAAGTTCCATCTAAACAGGAAGAATTTATTTATGATGAAGCAGTTGACAGAGATGCTGTGGAGTCTCCTCTTTGGAGAACTTCACTACCTCTATTGGCCTGGGCACCCTGCTCTGAGTGTCCTTGCTTGAGCAGGGGTTGAATCTCATGACTCAGAGGTCCCTACCAGTGTCAGCCATTCTGTGATTCTGTGAATCTCACATTAAGTCTTGCAGTTTAGCCAGATGTGATTCACTGTGTAGAAAGACTCCTCAGTATATTTTAAATAGTACCTGAAATACCGTTATCCTTGTTCTGCAAAGGTTCCTTCAGTCATTTCAAGGAGTGCAGGAAAGATCAGACCCTTACGTTGAAGCTTAATATATTAGTTGTTAAAACTACTATTACATCCGCTCTGTAGAACGAAAAAGTTGAGTAGAATTCCTTTGTAAATTACTGCTCTTCTGCCCTTTTCTGATAAGCTCTTTGTGTATGCCCTTATAATAAATAGTGCAACTATACTGTGCACAAATTAAGGCTCTACACATGTGAATTTATTTGAAAATCTCCTCTTCGAAGTGGCAACCTTAGGCTCAGGGAGAAATTCACACCTCTTTTCTGAAGCACGAAACGCTGTCTTTCAGCGACGTGACATTTAAAAATTTATTTTAATAATTATTAGGGATTGTATAATTATTACTTTTGGAAACCAGTAACTTATTTCAAGTCAGATACAGCTTTTCAGCTGTGACTTGAACATTTCTACTTTTGTCTCATTCTCTCTTGTTCTCCCAGAGATAAGCAGTCTGTTTCTCTAGGACATATGTATATACCTCCAAATACTGACTTCAAAGGTGTGAGTCTGCAGTCCGTCTACTGAAGATAACCTGTCACGCATGTTTTCTGTGACATAGTTGACACTGATTAGGTTTTCTATTCATCTTTCACAGGATTTTGACAGTTCTAAACTTGAGAAAGCATCTAGCCTAAGGGCAGAAGAATGGGAATGTAGATCATATGTGTTCTTAGATGAAGTGCTGCAAAGTATTTCAGACAGCAAGGATTAGTGTAACCAATACACTTCTATTGCAGAAACTGTGAATTCTTCTGAGAAAAGAGCCTGTCCAAAGCCATGCTCTCTGCCATCAATCTTAAACTTATTTTAAAGGCCACATCTGATAATTGTTTTGATATTCTTGCTTACCCAGATTCTTGGTATTGAAACGTGGTAGTTTTATTCTAAGCTTCTGATTTAAACTGTTAAATATGGGTTCTCAAGAGCATTCATTTTAAATGCCTGTGTTAATTTATTTGAGATCTGACTATTAACAGTCATAATTATTTGTTACAGATTGCTGTTCTAGTTAGGATCACAGCCTCTACATACCATGGCTTCATAGTATCACTGAATCATTAATGTTAGAAGCACCACTAAGATAATCTAGTCCTACCATCAGCCCATGCCTGTGACCACTCTGAGACCATGTCACTCTGTGTAACATCTGCCCTTTTCTTGAACACCTCCTGAGATGGTAACTCCACCACCTCCCTGGGCAGTCTGTACCACTGCAGCACCACTCTTTCTGTGAAGAAATTTCTCCTAATTTCTAACCTGAACCTCCCCTGGTGTAACTTGAGGCCATTCCCTCTCATCCTATCACTGTTACCTGGGAAGAAGAGGCCGACCTCCACCTTACCACAACCTCCTTTCTGATCATTGTAGAGAGCGATAAGGTCTCCCCTGAGCATCTCCTCTTCTCCAAACTGAACAAGTCCAGTTCCCTCAGCTGCTCCCCATCAGA